>JAFELO010000216.1:143777-186191 GCA_017140195.1 Eumaeus atala | reverse complement strand
TGTTTTCACCGCATACAAAGTGTCAAGGCATACATATAATATACACACACATTCGACTCGTTTCTCGTGTAGACTACATACATTATTTTTCTCTTCACAGCTTATTTGGTACTTTTTTACAAAAAATGTATTGATCCTGTCGGTGCTACAATATTCCACATCGAATAACATGTTTCCCTTTATAAGCTACGAATACAAGTGAATATGACTGACACAGTATCTGTTACTTGTGGTATAGGTGCTGGTGGTGGGGAGCTACGGTTTTGAGCATTTAGGACATGCGATATCAATGTACGACGGGTATCGCTTAGCCCTCTCGTGGACCGCTTGCTTTTCAGTGTGCCTGTATGGTTCGACCGTCAACCAACTCATGAGTTCCGCAGGAGGACGTCTGATAACCTCTCGCCAATGGCGATGACGGCTGCGGCGGTGTTGCCACGAGGCAATAACGGCAGCACCGACGCATCTGCTACACGAAGGTTCCTAATACCTCGTACCCTCAGCTTCTCGTCTAATACTGTACCCAAAGGTGCAGTGCCCACGGCATGGTGTATGCTCAACGACATATGCCGGACATAACATTCCCAATAGCCTTCCTCGTCGTAGGCGGGACAGCCGGGGAGCTCCAGCTTTAACAGAGAGGCATTCTGTGTCTTGAAAACCGGGGTCTCCGTCAGATCTCGAATTATTTTCAACGATTTCACCAATTCCTCGACGTCTTCAGTATCGTGTAAGAAGTTAGGAAATATCGTCGGAGGTTCCATCGGATCAGCACCGGACAGTCCGACATGTCCACGGGACCGCGGCCGCAGGACCACTGGCGAGGCCACCATTAGCCCGCTTTCTCTGTTCGCTTCCATCACTTGATTTTTAATATTTAGCGTGTGCGGAGTGATTCTATCATACAAGTCTGGAAAGGTATGTAAAACATCTTTGTCAATGTAAGAAAAAATCGTTTGCATGGTCGGTACTTCGCATTCGCTATGGCCATTAAGCAATTTCTTTGCTTCTGAGTCGTAGCATTTGGTGTTTATGAAGGTGGTGATATCGCTTAGGCCAACCGTCGCCAATGGGCCACTCTTAGTGAACAACCATTGTGCTGCTTCAAATCCTTTCTGTGCCAGTTTAATAATACTACCCATGCTTCTCGCGTTTTGATCTACTTTAACAAACGCTAGCGCTAACACATGATCCGACATGCCTTCGCCGACCGGCAGATCGGATCTTACCGGTATACTAAACTGCTCCAGATGTTGTTTTGGACCAATCCCAGAAAGCATCAGAAGGTGCGGTGTACCTATTGTCCCAGCACTTAAGATAATTTCGTGTTTGGCATATACATTCAGCTTTTCTCTTCTGTTACGCAGAATAGTAATGCCCTGGGCAATGTTGTTTTTGTCGATGATTATTTTCAGGCACTGCGCACGTTTAACAACTGTTAAAGATTTTCGTAAACTGATGTCCTCTAAATACGCATCCGCCGTTGTCATTCGCTCTCCTTTATGAACGTAACCGGGAATTTGTGAAACGCCTATTTGAGATTCAGCATTTACATCTGGATTGAACGGAAATTTTAGGGATTGAAATCCTTTAATAATCTTTGGATGCCACGGATTTCCAGACTCGCCAAAGTTTCCTACATTCAAGCTACCCGAAAAATTGTGATATGGAATAGAAGATCTGGGAAAATTAAGAGGTTTGTTGAGTCGCTCGGCACGAAGAAAATAAGGTATCATGTTTTCCCAAGACCATCCAGTGACGTTGAAATCATAGTCCCTTCTGTTTCCTCGTGTGTACATCATCAAGTTAATACTAGTGGAGCCACCCAGGGCTTTGCCGCGAACAAAGCGACAATATCCGTTTGCAAGTCCTAAGCAAGATTTGTTATTAGGTATAGTTTGGTACGACCAATCCATACTCGTCCCAGCCAGCGCGGGCGCCAGTCCGGGCACCTGAAACGTTCAAAGGAGTCCATCGTCATTGACGTTCAGTTTTATGAATTACTGATATCTAAAAGTTTAAAAATTCCGTCAAAATTGGGGACGATCAATTAGATTCCATTGTGTCTTCTGCGGAACAAAGTTGTATATAAGTATAGGTACTGGACGTACTCTAGATATAAAGCCGGGCTCGTCTCCCGCCTCCACAAGTAGCACGCGCTTGCCGGCGCGCGCCAGGAGTCCGGCCACGGCGCTGCCGGCCGCTCCCGCGCCCACCACCACGTAGTCGAACACGTCGCCGTCTGAGGAATAAAACAATGTCACGATGGAGTCTGTTCCGCTATATATAATCTATAAACTATACCGCTTCAAAAAACGACACGGATCGTGTCGCATTACCGAATCTTCGGCGCGAAAAAAGTTTAAGAGAGGAAAATAAGTTTAACACGAGCGGACCAGTACACGAATACTCTAATTATTATTTTCTATCAGCGACGACAGGTTCGGTACAGTTCTGTTACAGACCGATGTCATGTCTATGCCATGATTGCTCACCTGAGACATCGCCAGTAGACCAGACAGCGGAGTATAGGCGCGTCTGTGCCAGCTGCTGTGTCACTTCACCGACCCAGGCCGCCGCCGCTATCACCGCGAAGACTGCACACAAACACTCAGTCTTAGCCAAACTTAGATAAATAATTGTCTACTCAATATATATATATCAGCTTTATGTAGAAAGAAGGCAGATAGGACGCCTCATCATCACTTTTATATTTTTAAGTAACGTTTGTACACTCTTAAACCGGCATAACCACACTATAATATATGCGTTTTACTTGAAATAAAACGCACATCAAACTACTTACCTTACGTTACCTTATTAGAAGCTTACTTTACATTTCTGCCTGGTGTCAATTTCTACACAATGATACCAAAAAGGGAACTTCGGCACTAGGCCAACAGCGCTCCCCACCTCGTGAAGTCGTCGACCCGAACACAAGGTTAATAAAGTCGCTGTGTGTCGCACAATTTGAAACAAATTCTCACAATCTGTAATGCAAACTCGTATAATTTTCGAGGGTGCATATGTCCCAAATAAGAGGTTTAGATTACTTAGGATTTTTTAAAGCTATTGACTTTAAAATATGTTTAATTAGTACACCTTGACCTAAACTACCTTGAAGGTCGGTATCACAAAGTATTACAATTTTATATAGTATGATTGTATTGTAAGATGCAAATCTGCTAAAAATTGAGTCACTTCCCAACCCATGGGACGTACTGGGTTTATTTTTTGTTGTTTAGACCATGATATCCAGCGCTTCCAAGCAACATTGTACGTTTTCCAGGTGGATGGGCGCCAAGACGATTTCAGCAAAAATACTTGATCGCTATTCCAGGACCTTACTTTGTCAGACCACCTTCACATCTCCAAATCTCGATATTCATGTTCTGGTCTTTGAGTGGTGGTAATCCCGTCGTGGTGTCGATCAAGTATCGTTTCAGGTTGGTGAGTGTCAATGGTGCTGCGATCGCCCTCTATTTGAGACCCGCTCTCCAAAATATTTCTTCCAACGTGGTACTACCATCAGGTATACACCCATCTCTCGGTTGAGGTGCATTAGCACCCGGGCGATCAAGAAAGGCGGTGGAAATATCCAAGCTTGTTGGTAGTTCCATGCTTTGCTTAATGCATCGTGGAACATTGCATTGCGATCGTTCACGTCCAGGCTTACATAATTTGTTCCTACTCTGGCAGTTTCATCATAGATCGATCACGGGTACTCCCGTCCTGACAAACACCATCTTCGTACACTCGGTTTTCAAGTGCTATTTCGGAGGTCGGCGATACCTGGATAAACAATCCGCTTGGTTGTTGAACATCCCAAATATGTGATAAATTTTCAAATAAATTTGAAACTGATTCAGGACATTTAGTATTTGATGCGCTAAGTGTCGAAGTGACTGAGGTTTGGTCCCCCCTTCGTTTCTGAGGTAACTCACTACCGTTCGGTTGTCGTACTATATTAAAATAGTACTGCGAGATTTCGTGGGTGCTACAGCTACTAAGGTTTTCCAGATTGCTAGCAGCTCCTTCTGATTACAGAGTAAGCCTTTTTCTTATAGGTTCCAAGAGCCCGTGATCATTCGATTGTCGATCTGTGTACCCCATGTCATATCCGAGGCATCTGTTGCAAGTGCGCTGGTGGGGATACATGTATTAATGTTGGAAGACGGCAATGTATGCACCACCAGAGAATTTACTTCATCATATCTGATGGAAGAGAGTATCTTGTAGAGCTTGGGTGTATCGGTAATGTATTCAGAAACACTAACGTTACTCTGTGATTTAACCTTCCTCGTGGGACAGCAAAACTGGCGAAATTTAGCAATCCCACTAAACTCTGGACCTCTTTTACACGTAACCTGCCTGTTTTTAGAGTTTTGGTGGCCCTCGTTTCTAGCATTGCACACTTCTCTACTGGAAGTTACCTGTGATTTAACCACGGGTCCCATACGATCCCTAGGTAGGCGATGCATTTTTGTGGGACAAGTACAAATTTTCTGTAATTTTTGTGGAAACCTAGATATTCCAACGTGTACAATAGGAGACTGATATGTTCGCATATAACATAGTGTCTTTGGTGTGGTATCATGAAATCGTCTAGGAATACTATCATTCTTAGAGCTTTCCCCTCATTATTTCGGCTACCTAATTGGTTAGCGTAGCGAAAATGTTTGGTGCTGTTCTTAAACCAAACGGGAGGCAAGTCATCTGCAACAAGTCGCCCTTGTATATTAGTCGTAGGAACCCTCTGTGCGAGCGGCCCACAGGTATATTGAAATAAGCCTGGGTCAGATCCGCCTTGGATATCCGGTCCTGCGGTTGAAGGAAATCTACGACCCGGTACATATTGATTAGTCGGAAACTGTCTGTTAGCACGTATTGATTCAGTGGTCTCAGGTTGAAGGCGGACCTGTTTAAACCGTCGCTCTTGGGCACCAGGAACATGGAAGAAATGAAGCTTGGGGAGATATTTACTATTTCCAGCACACCTTGTTTCCGTAATCGATCTATGATTGTTGTCATTTCTTTTGAGACTACGGTACAACGGCGGTTGCTGTTCAAGTCGGGTAATTTTACTCTTTCTCCGAAACGGTATGCGGTACCCTATAATTATTTGCACCACATGATTCGATGTCATAGTGTGCTAACCTACCAGCTTGGAACTGCTGAGCGTCATTGTCACCGTCTTTTATTACCCCTGTTGCCAGATGGTGAATGAGACCGTTTACCATGCGATGGTAAACGGACATACCCCTACATGGGGAGTCGTGTAGAACTGGCTTAGTTCGCGAAGCATTCTTGTGACCAGACAGATTAACAGGCCAAAAAGTCTTTCTTACACCTCCTGCCTTGTCCAAACAGGCCGTTAATGAGTCCGAGTTAAAAATATGGGTACTAGAAGGTGGTATTTTAAGAAGCATATTCTAAATCAGTGGGTCGCGGACGCACTTAAGAATACCGTCTCTTCTCACTTCTATAGCTTCCGCTCTATGGCCACACACCATTTGTAACAAGTCCGACGAGATTTTCAGAAAAATGTCCTCCAAGGAATCTTTAAGATAGTTTAATAATCAGGGGTTGTAGACCAGATAGGTAAGCTATTTAAGGTATTGAATAAAGCTTCCTTCTGTTTTAGAATGCAAAAGGACAATGCGATTTATCAGAATACGATAAATGACGAATGTTATCGTATGCTTTAACCTGTCCTTTTGTTTTGAGCGCTGTAAAGCCCGGAAAGTGATTATATAACGGGCCAAGTGTCATTATTAAATCATTGAACATTATTTAACTTTTCTAAATAGTCTTTTTCTAATAGGGGGTAGACGGAACGGCAGTATCTTATAATTTAGTTTTAATATCAAGCGAAAAGAGCGTTTTCTCGTTATTTGTAACCTGACTATCGAATATTAGTTTAGGAGAACAATAGATATTGATAAGAGTATGCGACACAGCCTTCATCATACAACGTATGACTAACGTCTGATATTACAGAATCATTATCATTGCGCCGTTCAAAATTATCACGACTCACTAATTATTTTCTCAATTCACCTACTTCTTGTGCTAGTTTTTCTAACAAGTGGTGATCACGTTTTAGCTTCTAAGATCTACGACGTCGGCGCAACATTTTCCTCTTGTTTAATCTCGCGAAGATTCAGAAGAATCCTAAGATAATGTAGAACTACTACTAGATAATGATTTAGGCTGTAACAGAACACCTGACATACCCGCGATAGCCTTATCAACGAGGTCGTTATCCATTTTAAAAGTTTCACAATTCTACAAAGAAACAAAAGACCATGCTGAACAATGTATAAATATTATAAATGGTACCAAAAAGCGAACTGCGGTACTAGGCCTGTTGGCCTACTCTCCCCACCTGGTGAAATAACGAAAAATTGCAAAAGAGACAGTTGTATAAGGTAGAAAAGGAGGTACTATAGAACGGAAATAAACGCGCCTATCTCAACGTGTAAGCATCTAATAACGGCCAAGTGGTTTAATACAGATACTTGGCGCGCGGCTTCTTTACAAGTTTTTATTTAACTAGCAACTTATGTTTGTAATTTAATCAATTTATGATTTTTTCCATAACATAATAAAATAAAGAAAAACATTTTTTCCGGAAACGTCTTAAAGTTTAATAATGATAGTTTTTTTTGGAAGGAAATTTATGGCCAAACGTATACAAAAAATAGTAAAATATAAAAATACTTAATCTTTATTTTTTGCCGCTTCTGATATGGCTGCTGATCACCAAAGCGGATGTGAAGTGGGTAATTAATTTTTGAATTATAATATCTACTCGCATGTTAGAGTAGTTTTGACGACGGCGTTCGTGTCGCACTCGTCTCATGGTGCGATGACGATCTATGGCTTGCCATGGCTTTGAGGCTTATCACTTAACATCCCTAGTCCTACGACTAGTTTTCCGTATTACTTTTTCTTTCATAGGCACCTACTACTGATTGGCAGCGCTATTGCTTCCGCCTCTACAGTCCAACGGACTAGCGAAGATTTTTGTGTCTTCTTTTTTAGGGGGACGATAGGTGGACAGACATTGCTCTTTTCCCGCAGATGGGAAGAGATTTACCGGGTTGTTTATGGGCGTACCATATAGTGATTATTTTTGGGTCCGAAAAAGGGGAAAAGGGGCCCCCTCCCCACACTAATGAAACGTCAGCGCACGATACCGTTTATGACGCCGTGACGTGGATAACATTAAGGCGCGTTTTATTTAATAACTTTTTGCACATGCGATGTTGTTTTCGCTACATTTTATTTCTCTATCTTTATTTATTTTCGTAAGTTGCTAAAAGATTTTGTTCACACGTTTTTTTACTTGTTTCTAAAATTCTTTTCAAACTATTTGTACTCACTCTTTTATAGCTTGAGGTTGACACCTAAAGCTGGCATGAGCACACATAAGGATAGTCATTAGTGACATTATTAGTTATATAACATGATTCCTTATGGTACTGAAGTAGTAATTTTCATGGCGGTAAGTATTTTCCCTTTTGGTCCTTGTCGCTGATGGATCAACCCGTTGTTCTCTCGCTCAAATGACGCCGCAGTTAGGCTGTCATATGTTTTGTAAGTTTTCGGGGGCCCCAGAGGAGTGATGGACGGCAAAATACTTTCACATGCAGATTTGAGATCCGCTTGAGGTACTCGTAATAACGCAGGCTCACCTCCACCATTATACTATAAAAGAACATTACACTCAGCATTAACACAATATGCGAATAAACATGAGTAGGTAAACGTACCTGTTAGTAACTTGTCGAGCCGGAAGCCCAGGGGCGCCGGGCGCGCGCTCAGCTCCGGCGGGGCATGCGCACGTGCCGGGCCGGACCGGTGCGGAGGCATGTGTCTCCTCCTCGTGGAGCTCCAGCTGATCAGGCGGACAAGCTATCTGTGACATGACGGATTAAGCACTTTCCGCGGACACAATATTTTAGTCTCAAAATACACATACAGGATTTGTTTTCCGAGAGTTTAGTTATAAAACGCTTAAAGTTGCCATGCTTCATAGGAGGAGGTAGTGGCATGCATAGTGCATGACACTACATCCTCCTATGCAACGGGATTGGGCCCGCATGATCGGGGATGTACCTCTCGCTCACATAATACAGTGATATATTCATTGTCGCGTTTAGTGCGGTTTGTGACTAGTCGGTGGCCCATTTGAGGGGAGGGGATAAGGAGGGCAACGCTTTGGAATAGTAATTATGTGAATGTTCATGGGCGTGGGTAGTCGTAAAAAGGCTCCGATTGCTCGCTTCCCCCCCTATTATATAAAAAGAAAGAGTAGACGTTTACGTTAAGGGTCCTTTCATCATTACTTAAAAACTTTCACCTTAGCAAAAACACCACGCTTATCTACAAAATTAGAAAGTTAACCTACAATATACATTTGTGCGTACAACATACATTTATTATATATTTTTTTCCGTGACATCTCTTTATTTTTGTTTAAGTATAGTTAAAGTAGGATTTAATTTACAATTGTAACATAATACTTTTATTTTGTAATCGTAATATGATATTTATTTGAGTTTATCATTGATAACTCAATGAAGTAATAATTGAAGGGATGATAGAACAGCCTCTACGTAGCATATTTTCTATGGCATGTGGAAGTGCTACGCCTGATTTCCTAGCGTCCGTCTTCCATATTCTACTATCGACGTGTTTATTTTTGTTTTTGTACACTAAGATGACTACCGCTTTTGCAATTCCTGTCTGTCTGTCTGTTATACTTTTTGTATGGTAATCATTGGCAAGATTGGACTGATTTTGTTCAAAATAAAAATATTTTATACAAAATAGAATTTCACAAATCCATTTTTGAACGTCGTTACATAACTACTAGACAATATAGCGTCCTACTCTATACACTATGGATTAGGACGGCCACATTATATTTCTACAATATACACGGCTTCGTCACAAAAACCTTTAGAGGCATAAGAAACCGCGGGGCTAAAAAAAGTTATCGCAACTACAAAGTATGTAAAATCACAAATAATAGAATCACGCGTAGAAGTGAAATTTAATAAGAGCTTCAAAAGCTAAATATAAAATAGATTAGGGATTGACCTAGATATAGAAATTATAAAATAGATTTGGGGATGATGTAGACATATAAATTATAAAGCAGATCTGAGAAATACGTAGATATAGAAGTTATAAAATACACTGCACAGTAAATAAACCGGGCCACCTTACCTTACATTCAAACTCTGATGCGGTTTGCTCAAAAAATATAAAACTTATTGTTACAAAAGTCACGCAGAATATGTATATCATGGATATTAAAATTGTTGGAAACTCGTTGCGATTAATCAGTTTATTGTTTATTATGTATTTTAAAATGAAGAGTCGTTTAACAGCATTTTAATACTGATTTAATATATATATAAAACTGCCAGTAGCCTCGTATGGATCAACCTCACCAGCCTGACGATGAAACCTTGCGGAATTGCATTCCACTCTTCTTCAATTGAGATTCTTGACTCACGAAGGTTTGTGTTTGTGTTCATCCCATAAGTGCTCAATCGGCTCAAATCCAGACCTCGGCCAGTCCATAGCAGTGCGGTCGCGCCTTATCATGCATCGGCTGCACATCTTGCGCGATTTGTCCTGCGTGAGGTCCCAGATGATCTTCGAAGATTTCTGTAATGTCGCGATGTGAAGTCAATCCACGTGTATGGCTCCTCGAGTCGATGAAAACTAACACTGTAGATGCCGTCCCATAACCGATCCCTCACCATAGGCAACAGTTTCCTCGGTGCAACTTTGAGAATACCGTTCTCCAGGACGACATAACCTTTGACATCGGTCACTTCCAAATAGACTCACCCTGGTCTCATCAGTGAAGAGTATCTTGCCCCGCTGATCTATCGTCCAATCCATATGCTCTTGTGTGAATTCAAGACGTGCTCTAAGGTGGGATACCGTCCATTTTGAGCCTGTTGCGGCTCTCTTTGCAATCAGGTTTCGTTCAGCAAGTCGCTTCTGACGGTATCTGAACTTATGTCCATTTGGCGTTCCTCATGCAGACTTCGTTGGACTAAAGCTACGTTGAGGCGGCGATTTCGCAAAATAGTAAGTTGAATGTGCCGATCACCTGCTGCTAATGTAGCACCAGAACTGCCTGTACATAGTCGGCGAATGAATGCTCCAGTCTCTAGGCATTGTCTGTATACCCGTTGTACCGAAGATCTGTTAGTTCGTAGTCTCCGAGGGACCTCTCGTTGCGAAACACCTGCCTGAAGTAGTGCTATAGCTTGAGCTGCTGCCTGAGGCGTCGTATCCGTAAGATGGACGACAAGTAAATAAATCTTATTTTCAAAACAGAGAAAATAGTTGGTAGTTTGTTGCTTGATAACAATGTAAACAGATCGTACTTCAAAATAATTTTATAGTAATTTCTATCAACATAAAACGAACTACTTGCGGGCATAACTTTGATAGTTGTAAGTTTTATACTTTTTGAGAAAATCTTATTAAAGTCCAAGCTTGCAGGTGGCTCGCTTTATTTGCTGTCCAAATTTAGGAATGATACAGATATAGTAAATATATAATGTATTTAGGAATGATGCAGATTTATATCTATACTCTATACTAATATTATAAAGAGGAAACATTTCACTGTTTGTTTGTTTGTTTGCATTGAACATGCTCCGAAACGACTGCACCGATTTGAAAAATATCTTACTATTAGAATCCTAGGTACATTATATATGATGAACAAAGGCTATATATCACTGTCTAAAACGTTAGAGATCTATATGAAAATTACGATAATGTAACCAAAGCTGTGAAAAATATTTAAAAAAATCCTTATATCGCAGCAGCAGAAATTTTTGAGAACTAGCTGTCCCGACACACGTTGTTTTGTAATAAATTGACTTTGTAGTCCTGGTAATGTGTTTTCTAATGATATGAAATCGAAACTAAAATTTATAATTTTGTAAATAAGTTCCAATAACATTAATTGCTTTACACGTTGGAAAAATTACTTTTCCAAATATTTCGTAAAATATAATTAAAATAAAATAAATATTACCTTTGATACTCGATGAAATTCAGCTAAACCTTTTGATATCAAAACTTACTTAAGACTGTTAAATGATTAGTACTTTCGGAGCGAAAAATATAATTATATTTTTATGTATTAGTAGATCATATAAGTATCAGCACTAAGTTATTTAAATACAACAAATACAACATATACAACATATACTAGTGAGCTATATGTAAGTCAACGACTGAACCGCGACGGCTGTGGAATCTCTGCCACGTCGCCTCTCTACTGCAGCTCTTATATACATGACCAGTATGACGTCGGTACGTCACATTGCACAGGTAACGTAATTGTTATTTCATTTATTGATGTATTAAATTTACGCGAATGCTACTTACTATAAACTAATTTGACATTTTAACGCGGCTCATTTAGTTACGTAACCAGGCCGATGTTCCCTGTTCCACGATCCCGATCATCACACAACACCGTTGACTGTTGTGGCAGAGCCTTCAGTTCAGAGGGCGCGCGGCATCTGGGACAAGCAGCACCAGGATACAGAACTTCACGGCAAGTAACTTCTGCGCGAGAACGCACTTCCCTGTCTGCTCCGAAGATACTGACTGAAACCAGCCCCTGTCGAGCGCTCACCTGCAATATTACCATCATTGACAAAGGTCGCTGACAAAGTAGGCCACATTCTTAAGCGAGCTTCGATAAAAATTTATTTAGAAATATTTCGCCAAAGAACGTTAGTTGGCTTTTATCATCGGTGATTTAATGTCTCTGACTGCGGACTCTCCTCTTACGTGGGACAAACTAAATTATCAATAAAAACTCGGGTTACGGGAAATATAGCTGATGTAAAACACTGGCATGTTATAGAATTGTGTTAATTTTTATATTAAGTTAGCTATAACATGAACTATGCTTTCGCATGAGGCATACCACGTGAGAATAAGTTTACGTTTTGAAATAAAAATATAAAAATCTGCAGCATGCCGAAATTTCCTCCCTTAAATTTGACCGCGCGTTTCCGAGTAAAAGCTCTTGACTGACGTACAGATGGACAACAAAGTATTTTCTGGTGCGTGAGGCGCGGGGGAGTGCCAGGAGTCAGGACATGATAACCAGTCGACTGGACTGCATGTACGTGCACTGTTGTGCGATAGCTAGTGGACTGGCGCAGCACTGCACCGTGTTAATACACGTCAAAAATTATGTATTAACATATTTCAATTAATTATTTAT
Source organism: Eumaeus atala (assembly GCA_017140195.1). Classification (NCBI taxonomy): domain Eukaryota; kingdom Metazoa; phylum Arthropoda; class Insecta; order Lepidoptera; family Lycaenidae; genus Eumaeus; species Eumaeus atala. The sequence continues at coordinate 173,899 of JAFELO010000216.1, read as the reverse complement.
TGAAATTGTCAGTACTAACATACTTTGTAGGATTGTTCTATGAGTAATAATAAACCTCTGCAGTGGAAGCATGGAGAAGCCCAATACAGCTTCATCGGATTGCTGTGAGTGCACATGTGACGACGACACTAGGGTTGGGCTCGAAAGGGGATCCGACTCCCACGCTTCCGCAGAGAGATATACATTCCGATATGAAAAGGTTTCTAATAGATAAAAATTAATTTAACTATTGTCATCATGGCCAGGGCGACCGCGGCCCCGTCATCCCTCGGCTCTCACAGCAGGGCAGGGAAGCTCGCACACAGAAGCTCAGATGCCATCGACGAAGACGTGAATGAATGGTTCATGGAGAGGATAATGAATGGATGTCCCATATTCTCCTTCACCCTTAGACGGATGAAAGCCCTCGCACGCAAGCTTCGGAATACTTAACCGGTCCGGTGTTTGAGTTGGGCAAATGGCTCTGACTCTGAAGGTGTCTGTCGGACTGTTCACAGGCAAAATAGAATGTGTGTTGTTAGACGACATGACTGTCGGGCTGCAGGTAGCGTATGTTTCGCATCTGTCCCCGGCGGCGTCTGCGTGTCCCTACTACGGGTGTGCGGCGTCGTGTCTCAGAGCGTGTTTGCTGGTAGTGTTTGACTAGTCGTGATGCGGTCGCATTCATCCGACGGAACGTGTCAGGGACGACGACCGGTATTTGTCATAGTTTAGATCATAGTCCATTATTTTTGTGATGAGGATTGGGGTAATAAGGCACCCGATCGAAATGCTCGTTGACTGAATATTTTCATTTCTTAAATTTCCACACCGGATATTACAAACCATTGAATTCTATTCGTCGAAGCAAAATGGTCATTAATCTCAACATGTTTTCCTATGACGCCATTTCCAAATCTCTTAAAGTTTCTCCGGGCTCTTGATGTTTGACATGATGGAGATGGCGGAGGACCGGTCACGGAAATTAATTATAGCCTACCCGCTGCCCGGGGTTAACCGCTTCAAAACAAGAAAGTATAATTAAAATCCCTTCTTGACTGAATCTTGTATCAGAGTTCATTGTGTATACACAAACAGACGTACAGACAAACAGACAGACATTTAAATTATTGAAATGTAGTCTACTGGAGTTGTATAGGACTGCGCTAGCCCTGTTTCAGTTTATAAAAATAAGGGGGTGAAGACCCCTTCAAGGTATCGGGCGAATATATTCGCCCTGTCCACCGCGTGGTAGCGCAGCTTCCCATCCTCGTGGTAGAGGGGGCGCGTAGGCGCTTTTCCACCGGTGAGCGAGCGGCACAGTTTGTGAACAGACGGCATGTCCTCTGCTGCCGAACTGAGGCGTCTTTCCCACGCGTGGACGTCCTGCGCCGCTAGGTCCCTCTTCACTCTGGCTGCCGCCAGATTGAATTGGGCGCGAGCCTGAGGGCACCTGGTCTGTTGCCAGAAGCGGCACAGTCTGCGCTTTTCGCGGATCAGGCGGCGTATCTGAAGCGGTAACTCACCTCGCGTGGATAGAGGCGGGCCGGGGGCTATGGTCGCAGCGGCGAGCGAGTCGGCGAATGCCGCCTCGAGGCCTTCGGCTAGGCGGTCGACGTCCTCAAGGGTACTAACCGGGAACGTCGGTGTGCGGGAGTTTAACTCGCGCACTAGCGCGTCTCGGTTTTGGCTAGGGCGGCGTGTAGGCGGATAGAGGCGGGCCGTGGGACCGTGATGGTGATCAGCACGGGGACATGGTCCGACTGTAACGCGTCGGTCAGCACCTCCTGTGCGATCACTCCCTCTATCCGGCCGGCGATGACTACGTCGAGGACGTCCGGCGACCCGTTCGCGTCCCCGGGGAAATGTGTGGGCTGGTTCGGCCCCAAGATGGTGTACCCGTACCTGTCGGAGTCGGCTGGTAACTTGCGTCCGTCCGGATTGGTGTGCAGCGAGTTCCAAGCTGGGTGCTTGCAGTTTAGATCCCCGGCTATCACAGTGGGCTCTTCCGATAAGAGTCCATGGATTTCCGAGGAATCCAAACGCGACGAGGGCGGCTTGTAGGCCGCAAACAACCTCGTGGGCCTTGAGCCGAGGTACACCTCAACCCCGATGGTGTATATTTGGGAGGTGCCCGTAGGTGATATCGCCTGATGTACGATGCCGCGCCTGACGAAGATGGCCAGCCCGCGGCAAGGGTGTCCGCCGGGAGGAGGAGTGAAATCCTCTCTGTGGAAGCCCGGCATGGCGAGGCGCGTGCCGGGGAGAAGGTGGGTCTCATTTATAAGGGCGACGTCCGCTGCGCGCAGAGTGCATGGCGCAGCATTTTGGACTTGCCCCGTAGGCCCCTGGCGTTCCAAGAAATTATTCTAAGTTGGTCCATCTTTGAAGGCTTGTGTTATCAGTGGAATCATGGCGATTAACTTGACCACGCAGCCGACTAATGCCTCTCCAAAGGTCTTGCCGCCGCGTAGAGAATTTATGAAGCTTTGTGCGTTGGCACCTCGCGGTCTAGGGTCGTTTGCAGGGGCCATCAAGTGCTCCTGCTCTGTAGCCGGCGGCGGCACCTGGGGTGGTGCGATCGTAGCCGCCTTCTTTGACGCGCGCCTCCCTCTGCCGGGTGGGGACCGCCACAGTTGGCGCAGGTGGCGGGGACGTCCTTTGGGCGGGGACAATCTCGTGCGGCGTTCTCTTCGTCACATCGCACGCACGCCATCTTGCGGTGGCAATTGTGGCTCAAATGCCGAAATTGCTGGCATCGATGGCACTGTGCGACACCGCCACGGCCGCGCCATGCACTCACCGTGATGCCGTCCATCCCCAACATGCTCTCCACCGAGTATATTTGCGGGATAGTTTCCGGTGTCCTCTTTAGTACGACTGGATAATCAGTTGCATGTCCTGGTCCTGGTCCGCGCGGTGATGGTGACGCTGGGTGATGCTGCGCCTCGACCCTCCCGATGGCTGATTGCCTTCACCGGCGCCACGCCAGCTACACCCGTTTCAGAAAGAGCGGACCTGACATCGCTGTAAATGGAACAAAAAATACGCACTTCCAGCAGGCCAATCCTAACGTTGACGCGACGGTCGGCTTCGCACATCGCGAGCCGCCGCGCGACCTTCACGCGGTGATAAGCGGTCCGGCTCGCGCCCACACGTACGTTCACATGACTGTCTTTATACAATTTCTAACTCTCCACACCAAACATTTCTTTACACGCGAGTGTAGGACGCAGGTGTCTGCACGAGTAACATACCTACAGTGTGTCGGCTGTCCGCCGTCTTCACGGGAAGATTATAGCATGTGGAGATAAAAGATAGATGGATGGATAGATAGATAGATAGATAGATAGATAGATAGATAGAGAGAGAGAGACAGAGAGATGGAGAGAGATAGAGAGACAGATATATTTTTATGTTTCGTATATTACTGAAAAGGAAATGAGAGAGAGGACCGAGTACACAATTTAATTCTCTCTTCCCCTCATAGTCAGTGCATGAAATTAAGTTACATTACTGTTACATTTCTTGTCTCAATTGTGTGGTCTACAGTAAACACGTCTTCTTAAATAATATTTAATATGAAGAAAGATAATCTACTAACATTGAACTGTTTAATTAAACACATGTTTATAATTGTAACATCGACATTGTATCCACAAATCAACAAATAAATAATACCTAAATATTAATAAGTACATAACACTCTTTTTTCAAATTATTAAATCGACTGTAGGTCGTGGATTTTGAAGAATAATTCAGGTTTCGCGAAGCTCGCTCGGTTAATCAGACTTAATACCTCGTCGGCACTAATTCATGGGCTAAACCAGTGGGATTAGCGCCATCCCATCGCCGCACCTGTGGACCGCCCTTTTCCATTTCGCCCGATAGACTGGCAGACCCTTGGCTTCATACGATTTTGTTTAAACTAATCATTAAGCCGTACGCCAAATTAATTTAATTTTGATAAAAAAAGATGCATTAGGTAACTACTTACTTCACTACATACTCGTACCAATTGTGTTCAGAATTTAAAAGCATACAATGTTATCAGTCACTTGCTGCACTTATAGTAAACCTAAGTATAGGGGACGTATCATCAGGTCCAAACTTGAAAACGATGGTGGTCCCTCGTTAAAAAAAATCAAAAGTCAATATTTTCCTGGATTGAAAGTGACTTACGGTGAGTTTGGAGTGAGAAGTTGAGTTTATGAAAGTAAGAAGTTAAAATGTTCGAGAGGTAATAAGAGTAAAAACCGGTCAAGTCCCAAGCCTCAATGGTTCCGTATTAATGGACTAAAATGGACTAAAGTTGGCAAATTTACATTTGCGGGAGTATGAACTCGTTGTATATGAGATGAATAGCGAATATGTGTTGGTAATAGACAAGACGATAGATTATTGTAGTTGCGATTATCGGTACACGACTACCATTTTATAAAATCACAATATTTCAGCAATAAAACGAGGCTTAATGCAAATTATTTCATTTTATACATACTATTTTATGATTATCACACATCATTATCAGCCCTTATCGGTCCACTGCTGGACATAGACCTCTATCAATGAACGCCAAGACGACCGATCTCCTGCTACTCGCATCCATCCCGGACCGGCTACTGCGCAGAGATCATGTTCCCATCTAGTGAACGGTCGACCAACACTTCGTTTTCCTAAACGCGGCCTCCGCTCCAAAACGTTACTGGCTTATCTGCCATCTGTTCTTCTGAGTGTGTGAACAGCTTCCGGAATGAATTCAGAACCCGATAGAAGGATTCAGTTGGCTGAATTCTACTATCGGTTTCCTTTTCGAAGTTATGTCTACCTAATTGCAATAGTTGCCAGAGGTTGACGTAGTCGTCTACGGCTTCGAGAATAGTACCAACAACGTTGACCGCCCTAGGGAAAATGTGTTCGTTGAACATGACCTTTGTCTTATCCAAGTTCATCCTATGTCGGGAGGGTTCATTTAGGCTGTGCAACATTTCCTCAAGCTTTCCAACGATTTCGCCAACACTACGATATCTTCGGCGAAACGAAGATGTGAGAGGTACTCGCCGTTAATATTTATACTGCATTCTGCCCAGCTTAAAGTCTTAAAAACGTCCTCCAAAGCATTAGTGAACAGTTTCGGGGAAATAACTTCCCCATGTTGGACTCATCGGTGCAATTGGTTTGGCCTTGTCTGACATCCCGGAATAAGAACGGACATAAAAGCAGCGTTATATAATGATGTTAGTTAGTACTTCGACGTATTGCCAATCGACCTGACATCGCTGTAAGTCTTCCAGAATAGCCCAGGTTTCGACAGAGCCAAAAGCTTTCTCATAGTCCACAAAGGCAAAGCACAGCGGTTGATTGTAATCATGTGTCTTTCGTACGACTTGTCTTATGGTGAAAATGTGGTCCATGGTGCTAAATCCTCAGCGAAACCCAGCCTGCTCCGGTGTCTGGAATTCGTCAAGCTTCTTGGTGAGACGATTCGTCAAGACTCTTGAGAGCAACTTGTAAATATGACCGAGAAACAAAATTGGTCTGTGACTTTAAAGAAGTGATCTGTCATCCTTCTTGAGAAACAAATTAACGTCACTTCCAGGCCATGCTTGGTAGTTACTCCCCGCTGAAGGACAAAACTAAAAATCTTTTTTAGCTCTCGTAACACAGGTTCGTCTCCTGCCCTAAGTAGCTCGACTGTACTTCCGTCCTTCCCCGGAGCCTTCCTCCTTTAAGCTGCGCAAGAGCCAGACTAATCTTACTAAAGCTGACGTTAGCCAGATCGCCTGACAAATGTCGTGTTAGGCTTGCACGTGGAACGTTGTTTAGGATATCGAGACGAGCAGCGTGCGACGTATACAACTGACAATTGAAAACTTCGATGTCAGATAAGATCCTAGGCTTAGACGAAACGGTAACCCCAGTATCAGTCCTAACCTTTGTCAGATGACTTCATCCAAGCTCCTCCATAAGAACCTTCGACCCTCTATTCTGCTCAATCGCTTCGATAACCCCTTGCGTATTTGAGCTGCGTAGGTCTCGGCGTATTTGACTACGGATTCGCTTTGAAAGTAGCTTGAAAACGGCAGGCATCTCGTCTTCGTGTGCTCTGCGTTCCCTCATAGGTACAAGCGTCTCATCTGAGGCTGATTTTAGTCTCACGCCGACGCGCACCGTCAGCGCTGATGGCCGAGATATATGAACTTCTAGGAAGCGTTTCTTGGTGACGCGTAGCTATCAGCGCGTAAGGTGATCAGCGGTCGGCCCCGCGTAGCTGTCGGCACTGACGATCGCACGAGCGCCTCTGCGTTCAGTGAGCATTTTAGTGTCAAGCGTAGCGGACGTTGTCAGCGCGTACAGTCATGGCGAATCGCGAAGTGTTATGTTTAATTACTAATAATATGTCATTTATGTTATTTTTTTTGTCTTACCTATAATATGAAACATAACAATAATAAATACCTATGTTGTTTTCTTACCTATACTTTGCCATGATTACACATAATTATAAAACGAGTAAATATGTTTTTTTCTTACCTTAAAAGTCACAATTAGTCGTTCAATCGGTGGTATAGGCACGATTCGTAAGCTGCGATGGACCAGTTAATCCTGTATCCCTGCCAGAAGTTCGTCAAAAGTTCTAGTTGACATTCGAAAGTAATTAAAGAATTTACTTTCGTCAGCCCTCAAAGTGCCATATAACAAGACAAACTCTCCTGCAACGGCTCTCTTCTCAATCAATGGATGAACATGGAGTCTTCGTCGTCGCCGGTTTTTATTTTTGGATTTTTTCGGATTCTACCATGGTTCGTCGGAAGTCAGGTCGGAGTTTTGGCTGTACTAAACGGACACGCTCGCGCCGCAGGCCTATATTCAGACAGCCCCTAACCAATCGGTGATCACTTCCGGTTTTAAACCTGCTGATCACGGAGACATTCCAAAATATATACTTTCGGTCCATCATAATAATAAATAAATAAATCTTTATTCATTTTCTTTTGTTACAAGCGATTATAAATTATTGGGCGCTCCTTATAAGTGCATAAGCACCTGCGTTAGGAGTTCCCGCTCTTCCATACTACTTATAATTATGTAACATGTCTTTCTGATAACAGATGAATTTATTTGTGTGTGTGTGTGTGTGTGTGTTTTTCTTAAATACAATAACATAATCTTAAAAAGGAAAATTATCAAATGTGAAGAAGGATCAGTGTGTGCGTGTTTGTGCGCGCGTGTGCGTGTGTATATGTGTGTGTGTGCGTGTGTATATGTGTGTGATTGTGTGTGTGTGTGTGTGTGTATGTGTATGTGTGTGATTGTGTGCGTGTGTGTGTGTGTGTGTGTGTATGTGTGTGTGTGCTCATGTGTGTTACCATATATGTGTGTATGTGATGTACTGGATGTATCGCACTTGCCACGTTACTCGCACATGGACTTAGTTTCAGTATACCTCCATGTCTTGAGCATGTTTAATAGCAATTTTTACATTCGTGTTTAGATTTACCATATATATATGCAAAAGCAGCAAAAGTGATGGGAAATATAAATGATTTAAACCACATGACTTTCATGACTTTCAATAATGCTCTCCCCCAGACTGGGACACAGTATGTAAAAATTAATTTCGCTAGCGCAGTGTATACCTGTTTTAAAAGAGGTTTATCAGTGATGTGTCTTAAAGTTTTAAATGTTGATTTTAGCCGTCACATCCTTACACATCATAAGGTACTCATGCCAAGACAACCTTAGGTCAACTAGCACACCTAAGTATTTAGTGTGTTGGACTTTGTTAATGATATTACATGCGCAGTCTCGTCCTGTATTACAATTTTGCAATTGCATTTTTAATTCAAGATCGGCAGGAGGTTGATTGCTATTGAATTTAGTGAATATAATGAGTTATGTTTATATAGTAGATGTAATGAGTTATGTTAATATAAAGCGTTAATGAGCTACTTCTTAACCAGCTTGCTATTTTTTTAAGTTCTAACTTTGTAGCTTGACGCACTGATTCACACGTCACTCAAGTGAGAACCACAGCTGTGTCATCTGGATAGGAGTATAACTTTCCTTGGTTAATGGACATACAACATAAACCATTTATGTAGATTAGAAATAAGGTCGGGCCTAGGACACTTCCATGAGGAACACCTTATGTCACTTCGGATTGATCACTCATATATTGACCTATATATTTGCCAGATGGGTGAGCATTGGCACTTGTAACTCACTTGCATGCTTTAAAAAAATTTTACTTACATTATCCCGCCCAGAGGCACTATCTGATTTGAGACTCATAAGCGTTGAATTGACTTCCTCAGGGTCTGTTTCTAAAAGTACAAAAGACGACACTTAGGAAATACTGATCAATGAAATCTGTCCCGTTTCGAGAAGATGTATCTAATATCTTCAGCTAAGCGTTCTCCAATGTTTATAAAATAGTTGTTTACTAAATTTACAGAATATAAAGGGGATAAATTAGTGTTTAGTAATTCTAAATTTTGTGTTTCTTGTAGATTACGGTAAGTTATATCAAAGTTCCAAAAACTTTTCGGATTTTTCTTATTTTTGGATAGTTGATCTCGTTGATATTTTTGTTAGATTCTCTTTATAAGACCATTGCAGTAATTTCTATATCTCCTGTATGTGATCCTTAATATGTCATTATACGGATCAGACCGAAGTTTTGCTTGCATATTAATTCTACTGCGAATACATCGTACTTTTCCCATGGTTATCCAGGGTTTGATAAGTCGTTCTTTATTCATCATATGTCTTACCTCAGAAAACTTATTAATGTATTACTTAAGTATACAGAATCGTCATAGTTCATCAATTCAGTAATGTTGTTGTCTATTAAGTACACTATGGCGCCGTAAACATTAAAATAAGTTTTACTTTTAGGAATTATCTGATTTATCGTTTTAGTGACAGACAGCTTCAAAATTATCATTTGTTACTACCTCAATGCAGTTACTACCTCTAGTGGACTGTGTACGACCCGGGGGCAAGCCATGCATAGCCAGTATATTTAGGTATGATAATCTATTTGTCCGTTCCTGTGATGTTTCATTCGGTTTTTGCATTAGATTTATGTTGATGTGCCCGGTTATAATAATGTTTTCTCGAGTATTTAGGGTGTCCAAATGGGTATCCAAAGAAGTAATGAAATTTTCAGCGTTGCTGTAAGATGGAGAGCGATAAAAACACTGTGTGGTAAGTTTACCTTTGGTGACTTTTCTATACTTATTTCTTTAACAATACATTTATGAGTATTTTTCATGTCGACAACAACACCATCATAATGATTTAAGTGATTCGTAGTAGTAAAGTATGTGTAGTTATGCATTTGGGTTATAAGTTTACATGGGTCAATCCAACATTCATTGATTGCGTGCTATAAAGCCGGTAGTAAATTTAAATTGAGTTAGGGATATTTGTACATTGTAAAATTTGATAGACGCTTCTAATATTTTGCGAGACAATCATAGAGTCTGAGCTATTTACGCAGACCTGATTGGAAAAGTCATCAAAACAGCAATTTATTGATTGGGCATTTTGATAGTAGACTAATCATTTTTGCTGAGATATTTAAATCCGACAGTATCTTTCCAGATGAATGGTATAAATTTTATGTTATGAGTGCATGTGTGTATGACGTCTTGTACATGTTTTTGTAACATAGTAGCGGTAACATTTTACAGGAGTGTCGTATGTAAGAGATCCTGGAGAGAGACCTGGAGATTTACATAAAGCAATGATGTGACCCGTAAATTAACGAAAAAGTCGTTATAGAAACGTCATGCTGACGTTAAGTTATATACCTGCGCTTCACTTCTAATCAAGATCACCGGTGAGGTATCATTCTTCCTAAGGTAACATGGGCGTAAGTAGTCCAGCAGTGCTTATAAACTTTGAACATTGCGAGATCCCGGGCGACAAAATGCAGTCCTCCTTCCCTTTGAAGTGAGCTGCTCGGAAATGAACACAGCGGTTTTTTTTTATCTTTAGTTTTTCCTAGGTGCTTAACACGTAATTTTTCTTTATGTTTAACGTTGAAGACCTTAGAAGGTGTTACCATATCGGTCTTTAGAATAGTGGATGACAGTTCTACAACTATAGGCGTGTTAGACTTCTTCGCATCTCTTTTCGCTTTAACTCTATAAATGTCCTTGATATCTTCCATTTTGATTTCACAGTTCAGTGTTTTCGATACGCGTATCACCATATTTGTTAGATTTTCTCTTGATTCCACAAGTAATTTTGGGATATTTTTAATTTCAATGTTAGCCTTCCGATGCTCTCGCTGCAAGTCCTCAATAAAGTCAATCTCGTTCCTTGTTACAGTATCGGGGCTCTGCCATGTCCTTCTTAAAATAGGAGTTCGTTAAGAAGAGACCCGGAATTCTGGAGGAATATTACCCGCATTTTCCCCCTGGGATTGCGACTTCCAACTCCATGTGGTCCCAGACTCGAATCGACACTATTTCGTACTCCTTGGATTCATTATAGTTCTCCATAACAACATTGAAGTGGGTCTTACAGGTGTTGTGTAAGTCCTTCGAGACATTCTCATAATTTGCCTCCATTTCGTTATGGGAATATGTCGAGGTTGGTGCGCATACTTGTATCACTTTGAGGCATTACATATCTTAATGAGTTTAAGTATAAGATACGCCATCCTGCTCGACACACTAGAGATCAAGTGATTATCTAGTCTGAGCGTTCGTCTGTAGTAGACGTAGACAGGTCGAATCGGTGGTAGCGATCCATAGCCCGGAGATTCTCAGCACCCCTTGTTCCACCGCTATTGTTGCCGCTACCGCGGCCAGGACTTGTGGAACTGCCGGGAACTAGTTGCCGCATTCTGCTGTTCCTATAAGGTGAATGCTCGTAATTGCCATGCTGAGCAGGAGGGTTTTGCAATCGCAGATTAGATTTCGGCCCGGCGCCACCGCTGCCTGTCGCCGGTCCGATTGATTGTACCGCCATCACTCGGCGTGACCGCTGTCCGGTGCTTCCGTCTATTTCACTGTCAATATGAAGCAGACGGGATACCAAACAACCAGCTCGCTGAAGCCTCTTCGTTGTTAAGAGACTAGTGCCCTTTGACGTCACCCCGGACTTAGATTGAGGGTGAGGGTATTCTTAGGCCGCCCCCCACACAGCGATATATATTTTATGATAGGGAGGCCAAAATGCTTGCATGATTCATTCTCACATAATTTGACTATGATTTAAATTATGACAAGAAGGCGCGAGCTGTCGAGAGTGCGATGCGACCTCAAATATTAATTTGGATGTGAATAAGTGGCTGCTAACTGTGAGGAGTTTCGTTCATCATATTAATATTCTACGAGGCGGGGCTCGTGTATCAGCAGAGCGGAGATGTCGTCAGGAATATGGATTGTGTTCTCTAATGAAATAATACATGTGTTTAACGAACATAATTAGTGAGAGGTAGTGCCAAGCTGAATTTTAGCCGATTTGGGCCGGCGATCCGGGGAGTCTCGCTCCATAAACTATACATACAGACAGCTATACTATCATGTTTCGTGTAGTTTGTGAACTGTGACTCATTGGAGGGGATGATAAAATAAGGGTAATGCACCTGCATGAGAATAATTCGGATCTTTGTAGGCGTAGATAGTGGCCCTCCTGTAATATAAGAAATATCTCTTAGACAAATAAATTAAAATGCAATTAAACATAAAAGGAACAATTCTTGTTAAATTTACTTCTACGTATCTAATTATATTCACTGAAATACCGAATAATGAAACGTTAAATTAACGCGTCAATTAGAGAATAGAAAACATTAAGTGATACTATATTGTGAGATCTACTTTAAAAATTTGTCGCTCAATAATTCCTAGCTTTTTTTTTTCGGAGGGACCTAATACTGGTTGGCGGCGCTAATCCAGCCTCAATAGTTCGACTGACTACGAAGACTTTTTTGTCTTCAGGTTTAGGGAGACGATAGGGGGACAGACCCCCTCTTTTCCCGCAGATGGGAAGAGATGAACCGGGTTGATTGTGGGCGTGTAGTATAGTGATTATTTTTGAGACCGAAAAGGGGGAAGCGGTCCTCCTCCCCACTCTAGTGGGACGGCGCGCGCACGATGCTGTTTTAGTTGCGGTGACGTGGATAAGGATAATTGAGCTCGTTTAGTGTTTGACTTATCTGAGGAGGCCGGCCTCCTCGCCCCCCCCCCTCTGACTTAGGGGTCGATTTTCGCTACAAATCGGCAAAAGCCGTATTCTTAATTTATTTATTATTAGAGCTCTCTAAAGTCGCGTTATTTTATTTCTATCAATCTAAGCTCTCGACTTACGGATTCGAACCCGGGCTCGTTTCCGTAAGCGCTGTGTGAGTTTGACATTCTGTCAGTCATGCGTTATAACTGTGTCACTATATGTAAGATTTCATCGCTCGACCGGTACGAGTGGTGTATATCGTATTGGTTCTAGCAGGAAAAATGCATTTACGCACCATCCAACCGACCCAAGAGAGCCTGAAGTGTGTGTCGGGCTCAGGTCGTGAAGCGATAGCTACTACCGACTAATAACTGCTATCCGTTAGGTGGCCCTATTGGCATTTTACTGCGGGAGCGTGTCTTGGTGTGTCTTTGCTTGTGTTCTTGGACGGACTTTTCTACTGCTATCGCGATCGCCGCGTCGGCGTCGTGCAATACGTGCTTCGGCCGACGGTAACGGGAGTCGGTTAATAACGTCGGGTCGTATTCCGACGTTTGAACGATTAATTTATTTTTGTGAATAAGGGCACGGTCAAAGAACTTTTGAGACAGCTCTTTGAAGTGTCCTTTTATCGAGGTCAATTGAGTGACAATGTGGGTCGATGTTTCGGAAATACCACGGGCATCCGGTAGCCATGCGTAAGAATCTATTTTGCATTTTCTGCAAACGTTCTATTTGGGTAGGGGATATGTGCGCGAATGCTGCACTGCAATACGACAAGATCGGTCGAATGCATGTAATATACAAAGTGAGTTTATGTCTAAACGCCATTTTGCTCTTTTTGTTTATGAGAGGATAAAGTTTAAAAGGAACATGTCGTGCCTTTTTCAGAACGTTATCTATGTGATTCTTGAAGCTCATCAACCTATCGAGAGTCACTCCCAGGTATTTCGCCGTCTCTGCTCTAGGTATCTCGTTACCGTAGAGCAGGATGGGGGCATGTTACCTCGTCTATGCGAGGGGTGGTTTAATGAGAAGAGTATGGACTTAGTCTTCTCCGCACTAACCTCTATTCTCCATTTTAAGAACCATTCACCGAGTTCGGTGACGGCTTTTTGGAGAAGTTTGGCTCCGTAGTTGGGGATGTATATAATGTACAGTGCGGTGTCATCCGCGAACATCGCCAGCTGGACGCTGGGGTGTCGCGGTATGTCACTGGTGTACAGATTGAAGAGGGTGGGAGAGAGGACCGATCCTTGCGGACAACCGGCCCTGAGAGGACGAGGGGAGGACAGAGTGCCCTCCACTCTGTAGCGGAACTGCCTGTTCGCTAGGTAGCTGCTTACTATCAGTACCAGCCTGTCAGGCAGTCCTAACTAGTATAGTTTGAAGAAGAGGCCTTGGTGCCAAATCTTGTCAAACGCCTTTGCTACATCAAAGAAAACAGCGGCCGCGCCGCGTGGCCGGCCCTGTCTTTTGAGTCCCGATAGTACGTACTCCGTGAGGCGGTGTACTGGTTGTTGGCAGCTGTGGCTGTCGCGAAATGCGAACTGCGAGAATTATCCTTTCATAGATTTTACCTAGCGAGCTTATGAGACTTATGGGCCGGTAGATAGTGGGCTCCACCCGGGGTTTCCCCAGTTTGTGTATGCCGATCACTATGGCTTCCTTCCATACGTTTGTTGGTTATTCCATCGGGCCCGGGGGCCCTCTTCGAGTGAAGGTTCTTTATTAGATCCTTAACTTCTTCTGTGTCCGTTCGACGTACGATCTCATCATCATCATCCGGCGGCACAGCTAGGCGGGCCGTTACTATGTTATGTACCTCTTTTATGTGAGAGGGGTCTGTGGGGAGGGAACTAGGAGTGCATTGACTCTAGTGTGTCGGCTAGTCACTCCGCTTTTTCGTCATCCTCTAGTGCAGGTTATCGATTTTCGCGATTTAGCGGTGGCGTTTGAGCCACCGGTTCGGACTTCATAGCCCTCGCTAACGGCCAGTAGGCCGTGTGAGACGGAGATTGTTCGCTGACGAAGTGAGCCCATCTCCCGTTTATTAACTTAGGTATAGCCTTTTTGACTTCTCTTTCGAGTTGTCGAATGGCCAGCCTGCACACTTCGCCACCGTTGCGATCGTACAGACGTTTCGCCGCATTTTTTTGACGGATTAGGTCCCTAACGTCGTCAGAGAAAGCTAAACGGTCCTCTGGGACGGTGGAGATCTCTTTTGACGATTCTCCTATTTTTCTAACCAGTAGTGCGGTTAATGAGGATGAGGCCGCGATAGCGGCTTGAGGAGAGTCTAATCTGTCTGGGATGTTATCGAGTTCACTCGATTTGACTTTGTCTAAATTATCTTTTAGTAATTTATAGTCGATGACCTTTTTCTTAATTTTAATATTACTATTAAATCGATTATCTTCTATTTCTATTAAAACGGGTCTGTGGTCCGAGTTAAGCTCGTGTAACGTTTCAGCCGTCTTTATGACGAGTGAAATGTTTTTAACCAGTGCTATATCGGTTGTACTCGGTGAACGTATATACCCATTATCGTTCGGAGTATAATGGGTTGGGATATACGGAGCGTTGATGATAGTGTTACGATCATCGACATATTTTCTAAGGACAGTCCCGCGACTGTTATTGTATCTATTGCCCCAGGTCACGTGGTGGGCGTTGAGGTCCCCAGCTAAAATTATTGGGTCGTCTGTGTTTAAATTTTCGAATATAGCGTTGAGATCGCTAACTAGAAGCGGTTTCGAGCCTGACTGAATTGCAGAGACTATGGTGATGGGCTGATGGCCCGCCATGCATAGCTTGCATAGGGATACTTCTAGATTTTCTAGAGGGGGCGGGTCGAGAGGGATACAATGAAGGGACCTCTTGTAATAGATGACTGTACCCCCCAAACAGGTTCGGGTCCTGTCGTTTCGAACAATGTTATAATTGCAAATACGCAGGTTTGAATGGCTAGGTTTTAGAAACGTTTCCTGCACCAGAAGGATGTCTACTTTATGTTTCGGGAGGAAGTCCCGCAACTCCTGGATTTTCGATCTGATGCCGTTTGCGTTAAACGACACCAGTCTCATTGAGTTAGGTTTCGTCCTTCCCGTTGTAGCCATTCGGAGGCTTTATTTCGTTAGGCGCTTTATCGTCTAGACCAGCGCTACATGGTCAACCATGGCTTGGATCTTCTCCGCCATGGTGCCAAATTTAACCTTATGTGCAAACAGTTGCACCTCCTCATTAACTCATGGATCTTATATCTAAGGCCGTTTGAGTTAAACGCCACTAGTCTTAACGAGTTAGGTTTTATCCTTCCCGTGGTAGCCATTTGTAGGCCTAGTTGGAGTGGCGCTTGAACGTCTCGACCATCGCGTGATGGTCCTCCAGAGCCTGAAGCTTCTCAGACATGGAGCCATATCTCACTTTGTTCGCGAACACTTAGACCTCACGTAGGTCAATTGCTCGCAGGAAATTCGCCAGGAATTCCCAGTCGGCGGCTATGTCCTCCCCCTTGCCACCTTGAGGGGGCATTTGGGGCTGATGTGCCTGGGGCGTAATTCCTAACGACACAATTCGGTTTCATTGGGATAGTTACTTATCCCAATGAAACCGAATTGTGTCGCTAGGACTATAAAAATAGAACTTTCCGTAAACTACTAGACTAGACAGTACCATTGTAAAGATAGATTTAAAGTAAATGTCAATAATAATAATAATAACTCATAATTTGAATATAATATTTGACTATTTCCACTAGATTATTGATTAAAAATTACATAAATTATGACCGATTTCGAACCATTTTTTACCATCGTTTGATTAGTCGAAAGAGGTGGTAATTTATGTAGTTTTTTCAAATGACTATTTATTCAAATTATAACATGAACTTCCATTAAGAAATGACAATACATTCCGTAAACTATACTAAGTACATTCCACAACATACTACTGCACTAAACGTGTACCAAACAGGGGGCCGATAAAACCTGATATGTACTTTATGATTATAAGGATAAAATATCTTCTGGGGTCACAAAAGAGACTGAAACAAATTTAAAACTATAAAACGTAGTGCGTAATTCGTAGCGTCGAAAACCAAGATAAAACAATTAGCTGAAAAAACGTTAGCTGTTTTTCGTACTTTATATGGCACTACAAGAACTAGTTAATCATCGTCATAATCGGGACGTACAACATCATTGATTTTGTTATGTAATAATAATTAATAATATCTGTGCAGTGGTGAGCCTTTGTATCTGTGTACGTATTGATTTTGTTGGGTAATAATAATTAATAATATCTGTGCAGTGGTGAGCCTTTGTATCTGTGTACGTATTGATTTCGTTGGGTAATAATTAATAATATCTGTGCAGTGGCGAGCCTTTGTATCTGTGTACGTATTGATTTTGTTGGGTAATAATAATTAATAATATCTGTGCAGTGGTGAGCCTTTGTATCTGTGTACGTATTGATTTTGTTGGGTAATAATTAATAATATCTGTGCGGTGGTGAGCCTTTGTATCTGTGTACGTATTGTCATTATTACCTGTTGCACCGACACGGACGGGGAGGCACCTCACTCCGATGTTTCAACGCCATATATAATATTTCTAGCTTCTGTTATAATCCAGATGACCAACGTATAAGATTGGCTTGAGAAATCCAAACTGTTTGCATATCTGGCAGGACTCATGACTATAGTTGTTATGTGACTATCTTGCGATAAATAATGGTACATTACGATTACGTGACTTAAGTAGCGCCAAATTAGCGCGCGAGGGTAGTGATGGAGCTAGACGCCGTACATTACGCTGGCTTAATGTACAAATAGCGTATAGGTACTGTGTTACAGCAAAAGTGACATAAACCCACACATGCCTTCAGCGTTCTGGAGCCCGGAGAACAAGGGTTTACTCTGGGGGAAAAGCCGGAGCCACCAAAACAAAATGTATAATTTATACTCTAATCCATACTAATTAAACGAAACGAAGTTAGGTTACGAAAGTATTTTAAGCACACGTTTGTGCGTATACGATTGTAGGGTTCCCCTTGATGCCCCGCCATATCCTGTCCTAGTGATGACGAGGTCATCTTAAAAGTGTACCTAAACTTACGACAGAAATGAAAATTTTCGAAACCGTTTCACAATTTGTATTGTTCGCTAACTTTGCGAAGAAGCTGTGCCTTCTATCATGAGATCAGCGCTAGGAGATAGATGACAAACAACAGTGTAAATGTTCGAATGACAACAAAGTAAGTATATGAAATCACATGTATTCACAAAACAACAAATTAAACTATAGGATTGCCTCCGAATTCCGTTCCCGGTGACAGTGTGTGACCAACTTCAACGTATGTAACATTTTTTTAACAAAAACAATCATCAAAATAGTTTAACCCAGTTAAAAGTAAAAAAAGTGACGAATTTAAAATATCCTCTTTTTTGAAGTCGGTTGAAATACAAATAATGTAGTTGTTTTACTGTACATTTAACAACAATTTTATTATTAGTTTAGACTACTTAAGATGTCGAACAGAGTACGTGAAGCGGTGTTACAAACATGGTTTTATGTGTTATCTCCCTAACTGACATGTCCGAAATTAGCAGCAAAATTCAGAAACTAAATGTTTACTCAAAGAAAAATACATTCGATATTTCCATGTATTTACGTCCAAAAACAAGCCGGCGACGTGAAGACGCTTACAAGGTACTCAGCATCAAATGTGCTAGCAAATTAAATTATTTTCCCTTTCAGGGGAAGCTTCACGCCACCGTAATTCATGTTTAGACGTCAATTGAGATGTCAGCGTTCTTCAAATGGGACCTATCAAGGGCGTCACCCATGTTATGGACGAAGCAGTAAAGAGCACTTTTCTTAGTAGCCTGGGCTTTATGAATAGAAGTATTTAGGGCAAATTAAAGTTTAAATGGTGTCTTCGAACCCAGCCAAGACTAATTTGTTTTTAATTACGTCCCACGTGTCGGGTGATATAATGAATGGCCGGCCAGATTATCTCTATAGACAATTCAGCAAGCTGTTGAGCTTCCAAGGAAACAAATTCCCGGATGTAATCCGGGCGTTTGAATAGGACCAAAGCCTGTCGTCAACCTAACCCCAGTGAGGCGATGGATGCAGAGTATAACTCTGCATCAATCGTATCATCAACCGACAGCCCCAGCTCCGACTCGAGTAGTGACGATGCGGACTTCACGCTAGTGAAGAAGGCCAAGAAGCTCCGCGCAGAAAGCGGAAACACTTCTGCCCAATTGGCTCCCCTCTCGCCGCCTGCAGAGGCGGTAAAATCTGCGGCGGCTGAAAAGCCGTACGGAGCCCCCGTCGCGGGTCCTTCTAACAATAAAAAATCCCTCCAGAGGGAGGCCCCAGGTGCCATGGCCACGGAGGAGCAGACGGCCCGCAGGGAGAAGCGCCCCCCACCAATTGTCGTCCACGACAACAACGCGTGGATGAATATTACTAAAGTAATTGATGACCAGTACATCAATTACGTGTCAGCGAGTGCCTGCAGAACGGGCATTTGCGTAAACACTGCATCATCCGGCGAACACCGCCGCTTGACCGCCCTCTTACGCGATAGAAATATCGCGTACCATACGTACGCTCTGGGGGATGTGCGCCTCCTACGCTTCGTCCTCAAGGGGATCCCGAAGGAGTTCCCCAAGGAGCGAATCTTCGACGACCTCAGGAACCAGAAGATTTCTAGAAGGCTAAGGATATAGTAGCCGATTTTGAATTCTTAGTGGAATTCATTAAGTAAGTCGATAATGAGGAGGTGCAACTGTTTGCACATAAGGTTAAATTTGGCACCATGGCGGAGAAGATCCAAGCCATGGTTGACCATGCAGCGCTGGTCTAGACGATAAAGCGCCTAACGAAATAAAGCCTCCGAATGGCTACAACGGGAAGGACGAAACCTAACTCAATGAGACTGGTGTCGTTTAACGCAAACGGCATCAGATCGAAAATCCAGGAGTTGCGGGACTTCCTCCCGGAACATAAAGTAGACATCCTTCTAGTGCAGGAAACGTCCCTAAAAGCTAGAAACTCAAATCCGCGTATTTGTAACTAAAATATTGTTCGAAACGACAGGACCCGAACCTGTTTGGGGGGTACAGCCATCTAACAAGAGGTCCCTCCTTTGTGTCCCACTCGACCCGCCACCTCTAAAAAATCTAGTAGCATCCCTATGCAAGCTATGCATGGCGGGCCATCAGCCCATCACCATAGTCTCTGCATATCAGTCAGGTTCAAAGCCGCTTCTAGTTAGTGATCCCAACGTTATATTCGAAAATTTAAACGACGACCCAATAATTCTAGCTGGGGACCTCAACGCCCACCACGTGACCTGGGGCAATAGATACAACAACAGTCGCGGGACTGTCCTTAAGAGATATGTCGATGATCGTAACATCATCACCAACGCTCCGTATATCCCAACCCATTATTCCCCGAACAATAATGGGTATATACGTTCACCGAGTACTATACATATAGCATTGGTTAAGAACGTTACACGAGCTTAACTCGGACCACAGACCTATATTAATAGAAATAGGAGAAAATAGACCAAATAGTAACACAAAAATAAAGAAAAAGATCATCGACTACAAATTACTAAAAGATAATTCAGGAAATTTCAAATCGAGTGAACTCGAAAATATCCCAGACGAGATATAATCTCCCCAGGCTGCTGTCGCGGCCTCATCCATAGTCACCGCCATACTGGTGAGTAAAATAGAAGAATCGTCAAGAGAGGTCACCTTCCCAGAGGGCCGTTTAGCTCACTCTGACGATGTCAGGGACCTTATCCGTCGAAAAAATGCGGCTTAACGCCTGTACGATCGCTACGGAGGCGAAGTGTGCAGGAAAGCCCTCCGTAAACTCGAAAGAGAAGTCAAAAAGGCTATACCAAACTTCATTAACAGGAGTTGGGATCACTTCGTTAGCGAACAATCCCCGTCACATACGGCCTACTGGCCTCTCGCCAGGGCTATGAAGTCCGAATCGGTGGAACAAATGCCACCACTAAACCGCGCAAACCGATTACCTGCACTAGAGGATGACGAAAAGGCGGAGTGCCTAGCCGACACACTAGAGAGTCAATGCACTCCTAGTTCCCTCCCCACAGACCCCTCCCACATAGAAGAGGAACATAACATAGTAACGGCCCGCCTGGCTGTGCCACCGGACGATGATGATGAGATCATACGTCGGACGGACACAGAAGAAGTTAAGGATCTAATAAAGAACCTTCACTCGAAGAGGGCCCGACGGAATAACCAATACTGCACTGCACTGAAATAGCTGCCGCCCGTTATTATAAATCTCTTAGCGTGCATTTTTAACGCCATTCTGGCGCAGTGCACTTTCCCAGGCACAAACCGTAAAAACCCCGGACGGAGCCCACTAGCTACAGACCCATGAGTCTCATAGGCTCGCTAGGAAAAATCTGTGAAAGGATAATTCTCGCACGCCTGAAAACCGTGATACGAGAGAAAAATCTCTTTATGGGCGAGCAGTTCGCTTTCCGCGACAGCCACAGATGTCCACGACAAGTACACCGCCTCATGGAGTACGTACTCTCGGGACTCAAAAGACAGGGCCGGCCACGCGGCACGGGCGCTGTCTTCTTTGATGTAGCAAAGGCGTTTGACAGGATCTGGCATCGAGGCCTCATCTTCAAACTGTACCAACTAGGATTGCCCGACAGGCTGGTGCTGATCGTAAACAGCTACCTAGCAAACAGGCAGTTCCGCTACAGAGTGGAGGGCACCCTGTCCTCCCCTCGTCCCCTCAGACCTGGAGTTCCTCAAGGATCGGTCCTCTCACCCACCCTCTTCAATCTGTAGACAAGCGACATACCACGACACCCCGGCGTCCAGCAGGTGATGTTCGCGGATGACACCGCACTGTACACGTGGTACCTCCTCAAATTCGGAGCCAAGCTACTCCAAAAGGCCGTCACCGAACTCGGTGAATGGTTCTTAAAGTGGAGAATAGAGGTAAACGCAGAAAAGAGTAAGTCCATACTCTTCTCCCGAACCCCGCCCTACCACAAACGAGGGAACATGCCCGCCATCCTGCTCCACGGAAACGAGATACCTAGAGCAGAGACGGTAGAGTTACGCTCGATAGGTCGATGTGCTTCAAGAATCACATAGACAACGTTCTGAAAAAGGCACGGCATGTCCTTTTCAAACTATATTCTCTTATTAACAAGAAGAGCAAAATGGCGAACAGGCATAAGCTCACCTTGTACACTACATGCATACGACCGATCATGTCGTACTGCTGTGCAGCATTCGCGCACATATCCCCGACCCAAATAGAACGTTTGCAGAAAGAGCAGAATACATTCTTGCGCATGGCCACTGGATGCCCGTGGTACATTCGTAACATCGACCTACATTGCGACTTTCACTTAACATCGATAAAAGGACACTTCAAAGAGCTGTCTAAAAAGTTCTTTGACCGTGCTCTTAATCACAAAAACAAATTAATCGTTCAAACGTCGCAATACGTTCCGAGGTTAATAACCGATTCCCGTTATCGTCGGCCGAAGAACGTACTGCACGACGCCGACGACGTGATAGCCATAGCAGTTGCTAAGCCGCCCTTGCACACAAGCAAATACACACCCAACACGCATCCGCAGTAAAATGCCAATAGGGCCAACCTACGGATAGCAGGTTTTAGTCGGTAGTAGCTATCGCTTCACGACTTGAGCCCGACACACACTTCAGGCCCCCTTGGGTCGGCTGGATGGTGCGTAAATGCATTTCCTCCTAGAACCAATATAATGAACACCGCTCGTACCGGTCGAGCGTTGAAATCTCACATATAGTGTCATGCAGTTAAAACACATATGACTGACAAAATGACAAACTCACACACCGCTCACGGAAACGAGCCCGGGTTCGAATCCGTAAGTTGAGAGCTTAGATTTATAGAAGTAAAATAACGCAACTGTAGAGAGCTCTAATAATAAATAAATCAAGAACACGGCTTTTGTTGATTTGTAGCGCAAATCAACCCCTCCCGTCAGAGGGTGAGGATGCCGGCCTCCTCAGATAAGCCAAACATTAAACGAGCTCAATTATCCTTATCCACGACACCGCAAATTAAACGGCATCGTACACGCGCCGTCCCACTAGTGTGGGGAGGGGGACCCTTTGACCCTTCTTCGGTCCCAATAATAATTACCACAATAAAATAGGGTAACGCCCACAATAAAATTCCGGTTTATCTCTTCCCATCTACGGGAAAAGAGGGGGGGGCTGTCCCCTTATCGTCTCCCTAAACCTGAAGACATAAAAGTCTTCCGTAGTCATTCGAACTGTTAAGGCTGGACAAGCGCCGCCAATCAGTATTAGGTCCCTCCGAAAAAAAAAAATCTCTATAGTTACAAGAAAACTACTTTTACGGATTTTATCGCGGTTTATTAAATTATTTATGTAGCCCGACGTTTCAGAAGCTTTACAGCAACCATGGTCACGGGTGGACAGAGATGACAGATTCTGCTGTTATAGAAACTCGCGTTAAAGAACATATAACCGATATAAAACACCGTCGTGTTACAAAATCTGCTATCTGTGAGCATGCTGAAGTTGGCTCCTGCCATTACATTATATTTGATAAAGCGCAAATCCTCACTAGGGTACACCGATTCCTTCCAAGGATGATCCGTGAGGATATTGAAATTTAAAAAACATCCAAATTTCAATAGAGAAGATGGCTGGGTTCTTCCCTTTGCTTGGGATCCAGTGGTGAACATAATCGAATAAAAAAGTAAACATAACACCTCAAGACAATAAGATATAATAAGTACTGCTTGCGTTGATCGGAACAATTAAAATTATAATTCTTCGGGTACTTTTAAAAACTTGATACATCAGGATATCTGTCATCTCAGTCTACACGTGACCGTGGTTGCTGTAAAGCTTCTGAAACGTCGGGCTACATAAATAATTTAATAAACCGCGGTAAAATCCGTAAAAGTAGTTTTATTGTAAGTCTAACATTCGCGTAAACTTAAGACATCAATATCTCTATAGTTGTTATGACACTGCGTTCTCATCCTGTTATTCCTCCCCTTCAATTATATATAGCATTGTCAATGACACACTCTGCACAATTGTGTATACAAAACTAAGTTTAGAATTTTTATATAGAATTCTATAATCCCAATTTTTTTTACAGTTTTCCTCGCACTTCTAACTAATTCGAGAACAATGTCTCACAAAGTAATGACAAATTAAAATCTAAACCTTTCTAAGAAACCTCCATTATATCATTTGGAAATACCTATCTAATTGGACCCCTCACGCCTACTCGAAAAAATATTTTATGTATCAGTTACATAAATGAAATGCTACTAGCTATCCTTCAAGTAAGAAATTGTATCGATATATATGTCGGAAAGGTCATTAGTACGGGAGTGCGAGTGACTTCGAAACGCGAGCATGTCGTCTCTGCGCTTCGACAGAGTCTAAAGAAAGTTCGTACGAGAATTGGGATAGCGAGCGAATAACAGCTGTCTTACGTTTCGAAGTCAATTGTGACCATATTGATTAGTACAAGTTAAAATCATTTATCACGGTTGTTGTGTGTGCCTATCACTTCTCGCTGTAAAATTACCACTGAATTATGAGCGGCGGCTCCGGTTCTCCATCAGAACTGCACGCCCATTAGATATAAGAAGCGGGATCTGAACAGCAGCAGAAGAGAGAAGAATGCAGGACAAGAGTAACCACGATAATTCGAACTGGCGGCTGAACTTTGTGATGCAGAATGCGACTATGAAACCGGTTGAACAGTTCACAACTTTCCAAATATCACGTGTGCCTTTCCGAGTTTGACTCCGACAAAGTCAAGGCGGAGGCGCAGTATTTGTCAGTGAAATACTATCTGTGTCGGAAACGCGGTCATAAGATATGTGGCTGTTATCATCGTGCTAGGGAAGGAAATTTGAAACCTGTGATACCCCACATCACGTCGGCGGTGCGCCGCCGCAAACGCTAAGCTCAACGCAGTCTATTTTTGAGGGCTGGACTGCGGTCCAGCCCTCAAAAACGGACTGCGTTCAGCTCAATCGTCTGCTTTAACTGTGATAAGACTGGATACATCTCTGCGCGTTGCGAGCGCGAGCAACGGCCAAGGAACTAAATAACGAGCGTCGTGTGAACGTCGCACCGTTGATCCACCTGTAGGAATAATCAGACAAGCTGTGTGTTATAACTAACATTTTGATTCTGGCGATGAGTGCTCAATTGTAAAGGAAAGTATTTCAGTGAGGTTATTAGGAAATCGCATACATAACACTGTTACGCTGAGAGGCAAAAGTAGCACTACTGTAGTTAACACCATTCAGATTTCGTGTATTGTCAAAATAGATTCACATAGATAGAGATCACAGTTTTGAGATGTTATTGTACGTCCTGCTTGATGAATACTTACGTAAGTATTCATGTGTACGTACACAGCTTCTATTAGACGTGAGATTTTATTATTCAAAACCTTGATTAAAATCACTTACATCACTATAACAGTGAAGCACAATTAAAATACTAATAATAGTATTCAGATCCGGTATTCGACACATACGGCACACAGTTTATACCATTTTTGTAGTCGTAAAGAACGTACACGCTCACGCATGCTGATAATTATAAAAATGCCTGATCTTGCGATAAATATTGTACCAAGAAAAAAAAACTTTAATTGCTTATAACATTTATTATTTTTACAATGTGTTTTATACATATTACAATAATGTAAGAGGTAGTTCCATGCTGCATTGCAGCGTAATGGGGTAGGCACGACCGGGAGGGTAACTCTCGTTCACTTGACACTGCCGTAAAGTGAAAACGGTGAAAAGGACGTTGCCCGCATCGGCATACTAATTATGCAGATGTTCATGGGCGTCGGTAGTCGTAGATAGGCACAGATTTCTCGTATGTACAAAAGAAAAAAAAATAAAACAATTAAAAATATAAAAGGTTGGTACTCATTGGCTGTAATACAATCATTTAAGCGTAGAGGCTAATTATCAATAGAAGCACGCACACTTTCAATACGGAAATTCATCAGTGTCAATCGTATGGAATGTTTTAGGGACTCCAAATTATCACGGCGCTTGAAGCAAGCTGCTCTAAAACTAACGATAAATCATAATCCAGCAGATTAAGGTCGGGGCTTGATGAAGGGTAGTCTCCGTCCAAACGTCGTTTTAACCAAGATTGGGTGTAGGACTATACTTGGTTATTGAACCTGGTTTTATTAAGAAACTTCAATACCATTCTCAAAAATGGTATCTTGAAACACTTGTGCGATGTTTTGATATATTTTTCGTAAAAATATAGCTATCACTCCTATGAAGTCGGATAAGACCCATGTTGCACTCTGTTGATTTCTTGGGAAGTTTCCTTAGAGCTTTGAGCACAAATACTGTCATTTTGTGCGTTAAAAATTTAATATCTAAAACAATTTCTTTCTGTGACCTCATTTTAGCTACCGCTTCTGTAGTTGTTTCGATTTTACCACCCCATTCATCTGTAGTTTATCAGTTAAGAAATGACCAGTATGTTCATTATAGACAGTAAGTCCTAAGTTATCTCTTCTAATACGCAACTTGGGTTTTATCTTCATTTCCCGAGATGAAATCTGATGCTTTCGGACAGGATTTCTTCGAATTCTTTCCATCACTGCTCTGAGCACCCTTTGTGTCAGAACGCTACGTGGACGGCCCGATCCTTCGCTGTTACGAACAGATGAAGTTTCATTGTACCTGTGATGGCCCGGCACAAAAACATTTGACAAACAAAATATTCAAATCTTTGGAAAAATTTAATACATTTTTTAACAAAATAGGATTAAAATAATCTTTTATAAGACTAATATTTTTGCCGTAATATCACAAACTTATTGCATAATACGCATTAATTGTGAAATGTTATTTTAAAATCACGGGAAAAAGTCCTGGCCCTAGTTATAATATATTTGATATTTGATTGTACGCACACACATTTACAGTCATGTAGTGAGGAATATATAACATGTAGAATAACCATTAATAATAAATAAAAAGAAATGATTATTTTTATTTAAAAAAAAATACATTTGCCAAGAACTCAGAGAGATTTTAATCGAAATAAAGTGAAAAACATATGAAGTAGGATAATTGATCACTTACCGAGCGGGATGGAACATGATTAAATTACTAAAATGGCTATTAAAAAGTAGTGGTTGGTGATAAAGGTGTAAAAATTTAGGGTTGTATGTATTTATTTAATGCACAGGTTTTATTTGGCTTAAAATACCTTTATTATTGTGCCGGTTTAGTAATGTAGCGCAGCAGTCGACACGAGTTTGCCGGCTTGCTTCAGTCAATTCGCAAGGTACCCACCTTTCAAGCCTTGTAATCCTCCTAATTTGCTTCAATTATCCCAAAGTAGCTATTAACTCTTCAATATCACACAAAATAACGTCGATAAGTATGTAAACCGTGGAAATAGTATTGCAAAAAATTCTAGAAGCAAAATAATGATACTTCGTGAACAAGTCTTGTCAGGATTTTCAGCAAAACTGGAAAATAGTATAGTGCCGTTTAATGTTACGGGACGTGTATAAGGATAGTTGAGTTTGGCTTGTCAGAGGAGGCCGGCCTCCTCTTCCACCCTCTGACGGGTGGGGTCGATTTGCGCTTCAAATCGGCTAGAAGCCGTGATCATAATTTAATTTCTATTTTAGAACTCTCTAAGATCGCGTTTTATAATATCTACATTCATCTAAGCTCACGACTTACGAACTCGTACTCGGCTTCGTTTCCGTAAGCGGTGTGTGAGTTTGTCATTCTGTCGGTCATATGTCTTATAGCTGTGTCACTATATGTGAGATTTCAACGCTCGCCCATCGTGTTTATAGTATTGGTTCTGGCAGGAAAGTGCATTTACACACCATCCAGCGGACCCAAGGGGGCCTGAAGTGTTTGTTAGCTCAGGTCGTGAAGCGATTGCTACTACCGACTAAAAACTGCTATCCGTAAGTTGGCCTTATTGGCGTTTTACTGCGGATGGGTGTCTGGGTATGTTTTTGCTTGTGTGCAAGGGTGGACTTAGCAACTGCTACGGCTATCGCGTCGTCGGCGTCGTGCAATACGTGCTTCGGCCGACGATATCGAGAATCGGTGATTAGCGTCGGATCGCACTCCGATGTCTCTCTTATTAGCTTATTTTTGTGATGAAGGGCCCTATCGAAGAATTTTTGAAAAAGCTCTTTGAAGTGGCCTTTAATCGAGGTCAGTTTAAAGTCACAGTGGAGATCGGTGTTACGTACACACCAGGGGCACCCAGTAGCCGTACGCTGGAATCTGTTTTGCAGTTTCCGCAAACGTCGTAGTTGGTGAGGTGATATGTGCGCGAATGCGGCACTGCAAAACGACATAATCGGTCGAATGCATGCGATATACAAAGTGACGCCATTTTGCTCCTTTTGTTTATCAGAGGATAGAGTTTGTACAGGACGTATAGTATACAGTGTAATTCCGGAAGTCCATCGATCTGTTCAGTGTGACGCCGAGATATTTGACCGTCTCCGCTCTAGGAATAGGTGCCATCTTGTTCTTTTTCTCTTCGCACTCTCCTGTCGCGCGTGATCTGGTTCGGATGAAGAGTATTGACATACTCTTTTCCGCGTTTACCTCTATTTTCCATTTTAGAAACCATTCGCCGAGGTCGGTGACGGCCCTTTGAAGTAGTCTGGATCCCTCTTTGGGAACGTTTCTTATGTACAGTGCGGTTTCATCCTCGAACATCGCCCGCTGCACGCTGGGGTGTTGCGGTAGGTCGCTAGTGTAAAGATTGTAGAGGGTGGGGGATAGTACAGAGCATTGCGGAACCCCGGCTCTGAGTGGGCGGAGGGAGGACAGTGTGCCCTCCGCTCTGAAACGGAACCACCTGTTCTCTAGGTAACTGTTTATAATCAGTACCAGTCTATCAGGCAGTTCTAGTCGGTATAGCTTGTAGATAAGGCTCTGGTGCCAGACCTTATCGAACGCCTTTGCTACATCGAAATGTGCTGTCTACACACGTGCCGTGCGGATTTCTTCTGTGTAGTCCCGTAAGTACATATTCCGTGAGGCGGTGTACCTGTTAGGGGTAGCTGTGACTATTACGAAAAGCAAACTGTTCTTCCATGAACAGGTTTCTCTCTCGTACCACGGTTTTTAAGCGTGCGAGGATAATCTTTTCGCTAGCGAGCTTATAAGACTTATAGGTCGATAGCTAGTCGGCTTCGTCCGGGGCTTTCCCGGTTTGTGGATGCCTATCACTATTGCTTCCTTCCAGATGTCCGGGAAGGTGCAATGCGTTAGGAAAGCGTTGAAAATACACACCAGTATGTGTATAATGGCAGGGGGTAGCTGTTTTAGTACCTTGTTTGTGATGCCGTCGGGTACGGGAGACTCTTTAGTGTGGAGGTTTTTTATGAGCTCCTTGGTATGATCTTGTCACCGTCACCCGGCGGTACAGCCAGTCGGGCCGTTACTACCCTCTGCACCTGCTCTAGCTACGAGGGGTCTGTGAGGACGGTGCTGGGAGTACATTGACTCTCAACCGCGTCTGCTAGACATTCCGCTTTTTCTGCATCTTCCAGTGCAGGTAGTAGATTTTCGCGGTTTAGTGGTGGCATCTGCTCTGTAGGTTCTGTTTTCATCACCCTGGCTAGAAGCCAATAGGCAGTGTGTAATCCCATGTTTCGTTTATGAACTTCAGTACGGCCTTTTTGACTTTTCTTTCGAGTTTTCGTAGGGCTCGTCTGTTCTCCTCGCCTCCGTGGCAGTCGTACAGATGTTTAGCCGCGTTTTTCCTACTTATTAGGTACCTAACGTCGTCAGGGAGAACCGTTCCTTTGGGACGGCGGAGATGAAGTGTAGCGCTCTCTTGTAATAGATGATCGTACCTCCAAGACGGGATCGAGTTCTATAGTTCCGTATGATGTTATAGTTATTTATTCGCGGATTTGATTGTGTCGGTTTTAAAAACGGTTCCAGCACTAGTAGGATTTCTATTATGTATGTGGGAGGAAATCCCGCATCTCATGTATGTTGGATCTGATACCGTTCGCATTGAACGACGCTAATCGTAATGAGAGTGGTTTAATCCTCCCGTCGTAGCCATTGGAGGCTTATTTGGTCATGCGCTTGATGGTTTCGACCAGCGCTGCGTGATCTACCATGTCTTGGATTTTCTCCGCCATGGTGCCATATTTGACTTTTCGGGCAAACAATTAGACCTCTTCCGTGTCCACTTAAGAATGTGTCCTTATGAATTCCGCCAGGAATCCGCAGTTTCGCGCCGAATGCCCGTAAAGTTGGCACCGGTGGCATTGGCCTGGTGCCCTCTTTTTGTTGGCAGGCTCAACGCGGAAATTTGTCACTTTGCTTATTGACCGGACATCGTCGATCTCCTTGCTCTCGGCCGATAGGGTCAATACGACTAGTAGCATATTGAATGGCACTTACGTCTTCGTGCCATCTCGCTTCTCCAGGCGGTACATTCTCTATACCTCTACTACAGGGATCTTCTTCTCCCTGAGTTTGTCGGCAACCTCCTCGGTGGTGACCACCTTCGGGGTGCCCTTGATCACCACTCTTAGGAGGCGCTCCTCTACCAGCGCGTATGTGTGGTACATAATACCACGCTGTCGTAGAAGAGCTGTCAGCCGGCGGTGCTCGCCGGGGGAAGCGGTGTTAACTCGGATGCCGTTTCTCACGGCCCCCGCAGATATTTAATTGATGCATTCTTCATCAATAATTTTTGTAACATTCTTCCACTCACTCTCATCGTGGGCGATGATTGGTGGTGGACGTTTGTTTTGGGTGGTCGCGGGAGGTTGTACCTCCATGGCCACCGGGGCCGCCTTCGATGG
>JAFELO010000216.1:133311-143763 GCA_017140195.1 Eumaeus atala | reverse complement strand
GGGGGGGACGAAGGTCCCGCGGTCTGGGCGTCGGTGGGCTTTTCAGCCACCGTATGCTTTACCGCCTTTGCGGGTGGGGCGGCTGTTGCCGTTTCCACGGAGGAGTCTCCGGCGGAGTCTCCGCCTCCCGAACGGAGCTTCCTATTCTCGGTTCTTTTCTTTTTGACGACCATGAAACCGGTGTCGTCGGAGCCTGAGTCCGAATTACTTGTGCCCGAGGTCGACATGACCTCTGTGGCAGAGGTCTCCTCGGCCTCGGAGCTATCATATATATAGCCTCGTAATTCTGGGCTGCGTCGGGATACTCATGGAGCTCCTTAAATTTTTTCTCTACCATTTTGAAGTGTGCCGTGTGACCGGCGGGCGTAATTTTACTGTCACTTTATTAAAAATTTTTTGGCTCTTACTAGCAGGCCCTCCCGCTGTACGGGGGGNNNGGGGGGGGGGGTGAGTAATGGATTGGGTGTCCTATTTGCAAAAATAGGGTGTGTTTATATCGCTTTAGTAATTTAAATTTACTTACGGTTTTACTGCAACATGAAAATTACCGGCGCGCCAGGCTCATCGCAAGACTCCGCGGACGGATGGCTGGGCGTTGCCGAGGAATCGGTGGCGATAAGCACCTACGCGCTCAATGATAACGACATCGCGCTCATCCATGCTAAGGCCTAATTTAGATGCCACCAATAGTGCGGTGTGTAATACGTTACACTGTTGACCCCGGGCAAATCACTAATATCGATGTCGTTCGACAGCAACTCTTGGTCCCTGTCATTGATGTCATTTTTTCATTGTTCGATGAGTTTGTTTGTCTTCCATGGCGGTGACTCGCTATTCGAGATTGCTTTTACGTCCCACATAACAATAATGCATAAGTTGCATTATTTGTTCCGTGGCTAATTTGACCTCAGACTTAATACTGAATGCAAAGTCCTCGGAGCCCTCGGAAGCGACAGCGGTAGAAAATAGGCGTTGCGCAGCTCCACCAGGACTGCCAGTAATATTGTCTTCGTCAACACGTCAGTGAGTTCAGGCGTTCCAGACTGGTCATGTATGGCGTGCATTTCTTGGCATGTCGGAAAATGCCATGTACTAGATACTTTCGCTTTGGCAGAGAGTCCAACACATGATCTATGAAACTGATATGCTCATTCCTCGCATTTAGCAGTGCCTACTAATGAGAGAAACTTACCACAACCCTTGCATTTAGCCATGGTGTTTATGTGGACTGATTCATCTCGAGTAAGCACGACCATATGCCAGGTTCGATCAGACGCCAGGTGTCATTCCAAGTAAGTAGTGAGCTATCGACCACAGGGCTGTCAGTACCCAGGACAGGTAACGTTTTTCGGGTAGAAATAATTCACAGTAGTAGTAACTAGTTCGTATTTAGACGGATTTACCACTGGGCAGATTCACTGCATAATAATAAATAATAAAAGGAGGTAGCCTTGATAATAGCAAAGCCATTATATTATATAGTATCACCTATCGCTAGTGCAAGGTAATTATCCTACTCGCTTAAAGTTTTTTTTTATATTTAACCCTCTCTTCAAGAAAGTAGATAAACTAGAAATGAATAATTATGGAGCAGTCACTTTAGAACCAGTCACATCGAATATTTCTGAAAGAGTTCTGTTTGTCAAGCTACGCGGTTTTCTAGGCACGTGTAACATATTAAAATGGGAGCAATTTGGATTTCGAAGGAACAGTTCAACCAGGTTCATAGAAGGTATAACAGATACTCTTAACGCAGGTATTTGTCCTGTTGAAACATATCTGGATTTAAGCAAAACATTTGACTTTGTGGGCCATACTATTACTCTTAATAAATTGGAGCGCTATGGATTAAGAGATGAAACTTATGACTAGATTCAATCATATTTGAGAGGGAGACAGCAATGTGTTGACATTCGTAATCATGTAGGAAAAAAAACTTTCTGTCAAATTATAGAAAATGTAAGCGGTGTACTAAAAGATAGTGTATTAAGTCCGTTCCTTTTTTCTCTATATAAACGACAATTTTACAGACGACACTAAAATATTACTAAAAATAAAAATATCTTTAATATAATTAGTTAAATTAAAAGCACAATGAATGGTGTGAAGAAATGGCACAGTAAAAATAACTTTAAAATAAATATATCTAAAACTCATATCATACAATTTCAAACTTATATTAAAAAACCAACAAGTGTTAACATGATGACTTAAGGAATGATTTAAGGAGTAATAAACTGTTTTCCTAGAAAAAAGTTGGACAAGTACTGTAATAGGAAGGAACACATAAATCGATTATACCTAAAATTGGACAGGTGCGTTACGACGTATCCGACAAGTAGTTTCAATTGAAGCGTGACGTGTAGCTTACAACGGAAATGCCGTGTTTCTATCAAGATATGGATTGATACTATGGGGAAATTCTTCTGACGCACATTTCACATTTAAAGCACAGAAGCGTTGTGTGAGGTCCATACACAACGCTTACTATAATGAAAGCTGTAAACCATTTTTTTTAAAGACTTAAAATATTAACACTTCCATGCTTGAATTTTTGAAATCTGCATTTTTGTGCGTAAATATTCCCAATACTTTAAACTGCAGTCAGAAATAAACTCACGTTGTATATCACGTCTACACGCGGAGATAAAATTGTATTCTTAGACAGAGATTGACCCTCTTTAGTAGGAATGTTTACTGTGCAGCAATACGCATATATCATCATCTTCCGTCATGTTATCATGAGGTGACCAGTGATCGTTTAAAAAGTACTTGTTTAATATATTGTCAGAGAAAAACTATTATCAAGAATTCTTAACCGACAAATTGTGAAAACATAAATCAATAGGTATTCTGTTACTAGGTAGATTTTTTTCAAAATAAATAAATAAAATGAATAAGAAAATTATTTGTAAAAACACACTGAGACGACTTTATCTTAGAGCGTTAAATATAAGGAGGTGGGATGTAGAATGTTAAATATAAGGAGGTGGGATGTAGAATGTTAAATATAAGGAGGTGGGATGTAGAATCATTAGAAAGAAAAAGCCATAAAAAACAAATAACATTATTATTGTCATATAAATCGTGAGTTCGCGTATTATACGGTAGTTACGCCTAAATTGTTACCTACATCGAGTTGCGCACTCATAACATTTTTTTATACTGCTTCTTAAAGTCTTGTTTGTTATGTAACTTCCATAAGGGCAGGTCGTTCCAAAACTTTGTTGCGGCGTTCTCGAAGCTACCGCGAAATGCAGCTGTTCGGTGTGTGGGCAAACTCAACCTGTAGTCTCTCAGGCTCAGGTTGTTGTGCGTAGTGTTGACATCTCTCGTCTGCTCCAGTTTTCCAGTCAGGTATTCGGGAACGCCACATTTCACTACGCCAAATAACAACGTAGCCAGGTGTAAGTTTCGACAATTTTCCACTTTTAATATGGACGCTTGACTTAGGAGTGGATTGCGTTTTGAAACGCTATATGGATTTTTGGTTTGTTTTAATAGCCTTTTTTACATATATATAATACATAATACCAATTATTACCCAATTACTAATTTAAATATCTTGGACGTTATAAATTAAATAATTTAAAATATTATGCTCATAATAATTATGAGTTCTGTAGCACGTATTATTTCTGTGTGTACATATTTTAATGGGGCGGAAGTAAATAGATTACCAATATCAGATTTTTTGTTTGGAATAGAATGAATGGAATTTAAATTGTAAAGTGAATCATTTGACATTATACTTGCACGGCAGGATGTAGTGGAATAACTATTTATCAACATCTATATATATATCTGTACATATATTCAAGCAAATGAATTTATCTTTATCATTATCTTAATATCAACTTGGGTCTCTGGCCGTCCACGGGGCTTGTTCTGCAGGTCGAAATTTCCAGAACGAAAACGTTGGAACCAAAAACGATGTTCTCTTCTGCTACACGACCGACATATACATCATTCAACCTTCGAGTCATTTCCGCAGCACTAGTGCCAAGGCGGAACTGAACTTGTAAATAATGCGATATTTTAAGTTTTTCATTTTGTAAAATGAGTGACGCGAACAGAAATAAAAGTAAGAAACAAGTGAATGATGGTCATCGAAGCACAAGTATATGAGTAAACAGCTGTACAAATTTGAATATGGAATTCCTTACCAAAGAGCTACTTAGAAAAACTCCAATCCCATATGTAAGGACCTAACATATGACAGTCGTTTTATTTTTACTATTTATGTCCAATATTAACTTAGAGTATACATAGGCAAGGATGTTCATTTTTTCTCCTGAAATCCGAATTTATAGACAAGTAATTAAAAAAAAAATGTACTCGTAAATCCACTACAGAGACTTTTAAATGCCACTTTTTACCTTTTAAAATATGGTACCAACTGCCTCTCTCGTTGTTTCCGTTCCGATACGACTTAGAGGCCTTCAAGGAAAGACTGAAAAAAATAAAATAAAAAAGATATTCACGATAATACTCTATTATGCTGTCTTATTGTATAATATGGCGGTGTAACACCGGACGCGCGTGCCCGCATGCGTAGAAGGGATCTTGGATTAAACACTACATTTCTTTCTTCCGTTTGTTTTACAGATTAGAGTACCGTGTAAATCCCTTTATTATTACTTCGCTCTGTGGTGTAAATCTTACATTGTTTAGTTTCAAAGTCTTTTCCGTTCTTGACGCGATATCTGGTGGTGAGCTATGAATAGTTTTAATAGAATATATTTTACATACACCTGAGTAGCCTTTTACTGCAACTACGTAGCGTATCTGTGCCTATAACATTTGAAACCATTTAACAAGATGGAATATAAAATCTCTTCATACAAACGCGCCGGTTGTGACGACACCCGATACCGCCGAATATGGAAGGATGTGGGTACATTCGCATTGTGCATTTTATGTTAACCATTCATCTGCAATGCTTTCTACAAAACAATGGAACATGACACTTTCTTTCATACCTAAGCTCTATCTCAATTCATTATTACGAACACAGTCGAAGATTACAGTAAGTTCTTAGAGTATTTTAAGCGAATTTTTTTTCCACGCACTACTTCCTTATGGCATACCTGCTTCTGTATTTCCGGACCGATAAGACTTAGGGATGACCTGGACACGCAGCATCTACCGGTCCTAAAAACATTACACTCGACGGCGGTCGAAAAGGAGCGGGAACGGACCAGACAGAGGGTGGATTGGCAGGTCTTTAGAGGCCGTATGGCCGACTTCACTATCGACGGGCAGATCGAGAGCGCGGGGGAGGTGGAAGCTGCGGCCTGTAGTCTCACGGACAAAATCCGGGAGGCATAGACAGCGGCGACCGTCACCACGCTGTCTGATCTCAGGAAGAAAAGGCATTTGAGGAGGCTCTGGGCCCGGACCCGCTGCCCGCTGATCAAGGCTGATCTCAATCGACTCGCTGAGGACGTCTCTACAAGGGCGTGGGACTGTCGAGGGGCCGACTGGGAGCGAACCATCGCTAGAGCCGGCGCCAACGTCACATCCCTCTACGCCCTGAACAGATGACTCACCGGGTCAACGACCACGATCAGCCCACTCACCGACTCATACGACCTACGCCCAAACACGAGCAGATATGCACACCAGCCACCTACAAACACAATTCATACCGCATCCAGCGCCAGTCGCCGCCGAGCACCACGAGCACGTAAAGGGCAGCGTCCGAGGGCTCCTTTCGAGCTCGCCTCTGCCGCTGGGTGGGGGGATTTTATCTCCCCAGCCGAGCTGCGGAATGTTGCACTTCGCCTCTCGAGGCACAAAGCACCAGGCCCCGACAACATCCCCCCACAGCAATGGTGATGATGCCGTGGCGCACAGCCGTGGCTCTCACCAGGATAGCTAACGGCGTTCTACACACACTCTTTCTTATATCTTTCCGGATATATGGAAGGATGGGAGAATCGTTGTCCTCCCGAAGCCGGACAAGTCTCGGCACCTCCTCGGAAGCTACCGGCCGATCACGCTGCTGTCGCACGTGGCCAAGTTGTTCGAGCGGCTATTGCTCCGGAGACTGAAGCTGTACGTCCCAATAAGGGAGGAGCAGTTCGGTTTCCGGAGCGGCCACTGGACCACACTGCGATGAACAAGGGAAGAGCCTCGGTCGGAGTCTTTCTCGACATGGAAAAGATCTTCGACCGGGTGTGGCACCCGGGCCTAGTGGTCAAGTTGAAGGACGCCTGCGTCCCGCCGGCTCTCGTGTGACTAGTGGCGGCGTTCTTGGAAGGGAGAACCTTCCGGGTAGCGGTGGAGGGGCGACATTCCTCCCTGCGGGCCATACGTGCTGGAGTGCCGCAGGGCAGTTGTCTATCCCCTTGCCTCTACGCGGCGTATACCAACCACATCCCGACGCTCAACAACCCAATGGGAGAGGGCGAAACGGATGTCTTGCTCGCGCTGTTCGCCGACGACAGCGCTTACATATCCTCGTCCTGAAAGCCGGAGTTAGCAGCCGGGTGAATGCAGTGGCTGCTGGATCTACTGCCGGAGTGGCTCGATAAATGGAGGATGTCTGTCAACGTGGAGAAAACAACATGCTTATTTGTCAGCACGCGGCGCAACATGCCAGGTCAGTTGAAGTTGAGTGGCCAGGAGTTGGCTGGGAGGTCCCCGGTCGTGTACCTTGGATACAGCATTGATCGCACACTGCGGATGGGCTCGCAGGTTGATCGTGCGATTAACCAGGCGAGAGCAGCCCGCATCTTACTGCGACCAGTGCTCACATCCGAGCTGCCACTACGCACGAAACTGGGGATATACAAGACGTACATCTAATCACGATTCACTTACGCTGCCCCGTCATGGTTTGCGCTCACCTCCCCGACCCAGAGGACTTTTTAAATTATGGATTTTTAGGCCGAAACACACCTCGATTTTCATATACTGTCTCGATTTTGACACTACCTCTTCCTACTTATCAGTAAGATTGATATATGGATATGGCCTGTGACCCAACCTTAACGATCAAACCATAATACAGCAACAAATTAAGCCTTAAAATTACAGCAGCGGTGCCTCTGAGTGTTGTAGCGTCGTGACCAGGAGCAGGTGCATACATGCAGGTGATGCGTTTATATTACAGCTGTGTGGATGTCTATGGGTGTCGGTAGTCACGGAGTATATAATACTTTTAAGTAATAGTCACCTATCAGCAAGTTGGAGCCTTCCAACTTGCTAATAGACGAATATTACTTAAAAGTATTATATACGGAGGTGTTCAAACGGTTGTATCATTTGGTTGTTGTGAGGAAACGCACCGTCGCCGGCCCTGTCTGGAGTTCACTAGTATGTAGGGCTCCACATTATAGTACCGAATATCCACTAAAACTAGTATTGCAAAGTGGTACAGCAGTATCACCTTTCCTGAGGTGCCCCGGAACTATAAGATCGCACTACTATGGTGTTGTGTGCAGCGCACTGCCTGTTACTACGTAGTAAGAAGCCTTCACCCATGAGACAGCAGGCATCAACTCGCGTACAACAACTGACAATTTCCGAGTCGCGCTTAGTTGTTCCGAGATCTGCTAATTGTGCAGCCGGCTCATTACTGTCTGCTCAGAGCTTCTGCCATAAGATCTCCACAATATTTTTTTGATTTTAATGGGTAACATTTTCAGGGACATTCTTATGTCTATGTCAATATTAAGTAATATAATTAAATTAAGTCAATATGCATATTATTATAATATTTTCTTGTACTGAATTTTAGTAGGTAAATTAATTAAGCCAATGCAATACAACTTTATCATTATCATCTTCAACATTTTATCGTCAACTGTACAACCAGTTTTTCGGGTCACGTGAACACATTAGTAATATGTAGTGCTCGCTATATTGCAAACAAATTGGTCCGGCACTGACATAGAGGTACCTCTCGCTCACGTGATATAATACCGCCATTAATTAGCTGCCAGGCATTCGCATTGTATGCGGTTTCTATAGGCGGCGGTAGTGCAACGAAGGGTGACATTTTAGCGCTAAGCACGCAAACTTGTTTCTAATGGGGGTTAGACTGGACTAAATTTAGTCGGCTCCATTCCGGGACATTGGAACAATTCCTCGACTTCCACTACAAGCTTACTTATACTCGTTGACGGGTTCCCGGGAAATATTGGCACAACCAGTGTATAAAGCATCCCCATTGCCATCATGTACGTGACAATAAAGGCCACTAGTATGCAGCATGTCATTGATATACAGAAGAAACAGCGTAGGAGACAGAACACGGTATTGGAACACCACACCAGCGTTGACAAATTTAAGGGCAGACCATGCGCCGTCAGTCACTACCTGATACTGCGATTTGTCAAGAAGCTAGTGGTTCAGTCGCATAATTTCCCGGGAAGTCTGTTTGAATAAGGCTTTGAAGGAAGCGCTTCTGACTAACTGCCTATTCCTCCTCTTGCTGTCCACTGCCTCCACAAATCGGTGCGTTAAATAAATCAAAAGATCATCTGCTGAACGTCCGCGACGGATACCGTAAAGAAGGCAACTAATTATTTGATGATCTTATAAGTATGAATGTCTTAAGTTTATGCGACCGTTACTCACTACAATAATGGGAGTCTTGCGGACTTTATTGCTGTTTATCATATAATTGTCGCAAGAGCTGGCAGCTGATAATGGAATAAATGGATAATAAATACATGATTTTGGAAAACAAAAGCCTGACCGAACAAAATTAAAAAAGAAAGGTGTTGGTGGACCGCGTCAAGATTGGAGTGCAACCCCCCTGATGTTGCAAAAATTAACAATTAGACTAGCAGGGGGAGCCTACGACCTTTTTCTTTCCGCCTGCCCCCCAGCAAAAGGATCACAGAGCACAGATCTGCCTCGCCCGCCTAGAATATGTGGGGGTAGCCTAGGCATGAAGGCTCAGGTTCAACACCACTAGTTTCAGGGAGGGATTCACCGGCCTCTACATTGCTGCTACCCTTCTGGGGTAATCCACTTTTAAACCGTGCTGCTATGAGATGGGGGGGGGGGCATGTGAGAGAGAAATGTACTTCCCCGGGCGGCCTAATTCGGCTGCATACAAATTGAATGCAGTGTGCACTACCTCTTCAAAGAAAAGTTAAATGCTTTTTGTCTGGCAATAGAAGACTCGATTTATATTAGCCTCTTTCATCCAAAGCTCGTACTAGTTCTGCTTATCGGTTATCATTTTATAAAAGCCATCAGTCTCTCTGTCCGTGTTTATATAGATGGGATCAGTCTTGACGGATAATATCGAAACGAAAGGGAAGATATACTTTTATCATTATAAATACAAAACTGTTAGTGAGTCCCGTGACATTGTTTAGGAAAACATGACGTACTTCGGAATTGGGCCGGCAACCGGGAACGTACCTTTCGCTCACAAAATAAGATTTGTGCGGTTAGTGAGTACCCAGTTACTTTTCCAAGGTAAATCGAGATGGAGGGCGACGCATTTGCATGATAATCATACAGATGTCTAATAAAGGGCTTCTTACATCAAAAAAGTCTCGCTTACGTATTGTCAGTCCATGCTGTTCCGATGCAGGAAGCTCGGGCTGATAAACTGTCGGTTTTCATGACGTGAGGATTGTAGGTCACCTACTTCCCGTGTCTGTTACAGGCAGTAAATTGCAAACGCGATTGCAAACGCGATACAGTCAATAGATCGCGGTTGAAATTCCTCAAATACGTCAGAAATACCGGGCGCGCTGCGGCGGTCAGCGGTCGGCGGGCGACGGTCGGAGTTAGCGGTGAAGGTCGGCGATCGTACACCGAGTCCTACGGGGAGCGTGAGCCGGCCGCTGTCGACATTCCGCTACTTCGCGTGCTAGTCGTTGTCTGCGTCCAGTAATAAATATTACGAGTCTGATTCAATTACACTTTATTAATTGCACTTTGTATGTTGGATCATATCAATATATTCATCATTATGGGCTCGTTGTGCACCGTGGCTGAGTAATGTGATGATTCCTCATAATGTTTATTGATATGGAAATAAAATCTTTTAAGGACTACCGCCGCCTATAGAAACCGCATACAATGCGAATGCCTGGCAGCTAATTAGTGGCGGTATTATATCACGTGAGCGAGAGGTACCTCTATGTCAGTGCCGGACCAATTCGTTTGCAATATAGCGAGCACTACATATTACTAATGTGTTCACGCGACCCGAAAAACTGGTTGTACAGTTGACGATAAAATGTTGAAGATGATAATGATAAAGTTGTATTGCATTGGCTTATTTAATTTACCTACTAAAATTCAGTACAAGAAAATATTATAATGTGTATATTGACTTCTTATGTCCCTGAAACTGTTACCCATTAAAATCAAAAAAATATTGTGGAGATCTTATGGCAGAAGCTCTGAGCAGACAGTAATGCGCCGGCTACACAATTAGCAGATCTCGGAACGACTAAGCGCGACTCGGAAATT
>JAFELO010000216.1:118889-133176 GCA_017140195.1 Eumaeus atala | reverse complement strand
ATCAACCTGCGAGCCCATCCGCAGTGTGCGATCAATGGTATCAAATACCGGTGGCGGTAATAAGAAAAGTTTACCATGGTTAAATAATGAATGTAGGTTAGCAATTACAGAAGCTAAGATAGCTCTAAGATGAATGACCCCGTTTCTGGTTTTAAAATTGATTACAAAAAAGCGATCTAAGTGTAAGCAAATGTTTAAAGAAGCAGAAAAATAACTGTGCAAATTGGACCTCAACAATTTCTATGAAAACTTTTATTGGTGAAACGTATTAAAAACCATACCACTCAGCTAGGCACTATCATACTTGGAAAACTTGATGGTACGATGACATATAACCCATATTAGACAGCTGAAATATATATATATATATATATATATATATATATATTTTATTTATAAATTAAATCAAAATACTTTGGATAAGTTACAAAATTGGTCAGACGCATGTGGATTTAAGTTCTCAAAGTTAAAAACTGAACTTATTGTGTTCTCAAAAAAGAAAGTGAAGTCAATAATATAATTTTTTTGGGATTAATACTTCACAAAAAACTAACATGGAACTCTCTCATAAGAAAACTGACAGCTGTGTGCTACGAAAGGTTCAAAAGGTTAAATATTATAAAAGTTTTGTCATCAACAGCGTGGGGTGCTTGCTCGGACCTGTTTAATAAGCACTTACAGGACGGCTCTTAGACAAAATATAGATTATGGATAATTGAATTAAATTCTCTAGAATCATTCGGAATACAGCTCCTCGTCTAAATATAGGCGCTTTTAAGGGCATTCCTATTAAAAGCATAATTGCTGTAGCCACAGATTTACCTTTTTTGGAAGAAAACAACTTACCTTAGCGTATGCAGCTAATATATTAGCTCAAACTGGTAATCTGACTTTTAATTATTATACAAATAAGTCTGTTTTAGATTCAGAATATCAGTGTCGACCTGTATTACAACCCTTAGAAATCTCAGTAACAAAATATTTAAATGAATTCAATCTTAACATTCCTCCTGTCCTTAGGAATGAAACTTCATTTCCGTCACTGGAAAAAACTGATCATCCTCTTGACTTGATTTTAGCAGAAAACAAAGGATTCAACACAACGTATTTATAAGAACGTGCTCTGTGGGCTTTGTGAGAGGCGTGGATATACTAAAAGGGACTACACAAATGGGTCACTTATGAAGGTACTACACAAATGGGTCCCTTATGCAGGTACTACACAAATGGGTCACTTATGAAGATACTACACAAATGGGTCACTTGTTAAGGTACTACACAAATGGGTCACTTATGAAGGTACTACACAAATGGGTCACTTATGAAGGGAAAGACAGGATGTGCTATTGTATCTGGAAAGGATTACCACCGCCACAGAATATGGGTCTGCCATTCGATCTTTAGTTATGAAGCAATTGCTATTCTTAAATCCTTAGAATTTATCAAACTGGAACAAACTTGGTAGATAAATTTTAATTCTTCAAAATATAAAAAATATAAAATATAATAATTGAAAAAATTTTTCGTCTCATAAAATCTTATTTTGATATTGAATTGATTTGGATTCCGAGTGGTCAAGGGATAATTGGAAATGAAAATGCGGATAGTTAAGCTTAAAAGTACAACTAATATAATGCAGACAGATAAATCATTTAAAACAATTCAATCCGAAATAAAAAAAAAGAAACTAGAAACTAGAAAGAGTTGTAACAAAAATTTAAAAGCGCATTTACGACATACCACCAATAGCCTTATATATTATAAATGTATCTTTATTTAAGTATGTACCATATATAGATAGCTAAATATTTTATTATTGTTTAAATATTATAGTATATTTAAATGTATATAACAGGTAATTATTCTAGTTTCCTCTATCAGTTGTGCCAAATGCTACCTTCTTTATGTACACCGTCTCTCTGTATCATTCTGGTTGTCTGGAAGAGACCGGTAAAACCGCCTTTTCGTGCCTGTTTCTAGATCTTAAGTTAAAATTTTGTAATTGTTAGTTGGTACAAAATAAAGAGTTTTTATTTTATTTATTTACTTATCTATACAGGAAATATCAGGTAGACATCACTAGGCTACGCATTGGTCAATCTAATGTAACGCACTTTCGCCAGAGTACTAAAGTGGAAAGAAATAAATGTCATAAATGTGGGCTGGACCTGTGTCACAACTACAAAACAGGTGGTCGTTAAAACCTGAGTTGTTATAAAACGACCTTAAGTAAAAGAAAAACAAATAGTGCCTATTGCATCCTGCGGCTGTCAGCCGTATCCTGTCAGATGTTATGTTTGGTTCTTAAAGGCTTATTGTATTTGAGGCTACATGCATATAGTAAGTAGACAGGGCAATGATCGCGTTCTGCTAAGATCCACTAATTAGGGTTAAGCCACACATTTGTAACGGCGGCGTCGTTGTTACGCTCCATTAGCCGTCGCGTCACGTCGCACGCGTGGCGTGATTGTAGGTTAATTGAGCGCTGAGCTGCTCATTTCGTTACGATTTGGAAAACGTTGATGGTAGATGAACTCGTCGTGGATAAGCAATAGTTTTCTGTGTAGCAGTGAAAGGCAATGAGAAGAAAAAAAATATTAATTTAATAAAATGTTCGGTTATTTTGCAGAGCGGCGGCGTCAAAGTTTCATGGAAAGAAAAAAGAGAGTTGAAATGTAGCAGTTGGATACACTTCTTATAATGTTCAAGATATATAAACTATACAACATGAGCGGAGCCGCAGGTGGATAGCTAGAGTTAAATTTTATAATATTACAACGGCATCATAGTGCTAACTGACAATCTGAGCTGCTCGGTGACTACCGACACCATTGTCTACTGGACATGTAGATTCGTCACCCTTCTACACTCCATCCCCAATGGACCTGCGACAACTCATAAAACACACGAAACCTGACAGCATAACCATCACCCTTGAGGTCGATGGAGCAGGGGGCTACGTCCTACTATGTGTATGTACATGTCTGCATTATGTGTATTGTATTTATATATTATGTATGTATACTTCTATGTTCCCTGCCACACCCTGAACTGAAGTTTGACGGGCGTTACCGTGTGCAGAGTCAACACTTACTGGCGCAGTCCGAGCGCAACGCGTTGTGTTCACTAGCGTAACCCTGACCATGGTTTCCCCACCATGGTTCAAGCCTTGTCGCGGCGAAGGGGCTCGGTAACCCGGGATGGCCCCGGCTGCTATATGTGGGTTACAAAGTCTCCTAAAAGAAGAGGGGACTAAAGAACGGAAGGAGAAGCGAGGATGGGAGCTTCACCG
Organism: Eumaeus atala; assembly: GCA_017140195.1. Classification (NCBI taxonomy): domain Eukaryota; kingdom Metazoa; phylum Arthropoda; class Insecta; order Lepidoptera; family Lycaenidae; genus Eumaeus; species Eumaeus atala. Next base: position 129,884 of record JAFELO010000216.1, on the reverse strand, counting down.
CACTGCACTATGCCAAAGTTGGCGGGGTTGTCCTATGGTGGGGGGCAACCACTCTGTGGAGGTGGTGTCAATCCCTTAGGGGATTGACTATACGTCGATGAGCCCTGATGCTTTGCAGATCATGGTGGCACTGATGGCATCTGCGCTGGTTTTAGTGGGTATTCGGCAATATAATATATTAGTAACAGGTAGTGCCGTGCTGCATAAGAGGAGGATGTACCATGCACCATGCATAGCACTACATCCTCCTATGCAACGGAATTGGGCCGGCACGACCGGGGATGTATCTCTCGCTCACTTGATACCGCCGTAAAGTGGCACCTACGGTGTCGCATTTCGTGCGGTTTGTGAGTAGTCGGTGGCCCATTGAGGGAGGAGGTTAAAAAAAGGATGCTTTGGTATATATAAAATATGCTGTTGTTATGGGCGTCGGTAGTCGTTCAGAGTCCCCCTATGCTGTAAAAAAATATGTATAATATATCTCGAGCCCCACACAATACTGGACGTAAATGCAAGAAAAAAACAATACGCGCGTCGTAGTTTAGTGAAATGAAGCGACACGTTAAGTACCAGTGTCCTGCTTGTGTCGAGCCTTACGTCATCTCAATTGCGACCAACATGCAAGTGTTGCACCCGCTCTCTCGCGATGACACGTGACTCGTCCTGGAGCACCTCTGGAGGGGCCTTTTACTGTCGTATTCTTGGAACTATTGATGTTCCTCGTAGCTCACGATATATCGACAATACGCATCATTAGCATGTGAATGAGAGCCTTGGGGAGAGCTTCGCTGTTTACACTTTGAATTTGTATGCATTACTATGTTACTGTTCTTGCTATTATAATAAACTTAAAAGGGAAAAACGTTGAAAGTCATGTAATCCACCTTCATCTCTAGCAGTTAATTTAGTGATGTAATATGGTGGGTATGTAATATGGTGGGTATGTAATATGGTGGGTATGTAATATGGTGGGTATGTGATATGGTGGGTATGTAATATGGTGGGTATGTAATATGGTGGATATGTAATATGGTGGGTATGTAATATGGTGGGTATGTAATATGGTGGGTATGTAATATGGTGGGTATGTGATATGGTGGGTATGTGATATGGTGGGTATGTGATATGGTGGGTGTGTAATATGGTGGGTATGTAATATGGTGGGTATGTAATATGGTGGGTATGTAATATGGTGGGTATGTAATATGGTGGGTATGTAATATGGTGGGTATGTAATATGGTGGGTATGCAATATGGTGGGTATGTGATATGGTGGGTATGTGATATGGTGGGTATGTGATATGGTGGGTATGTGATATGGTGGGTATGTGATATGGTGGGTATGTAATATGGNNNATGTAATATGGTGGGTATGTAATATGGTGGGTATGTAATATGGTGGGTATGTAATATGGTGGGTATGTAATATGGTGGGTATGTAATATGGTGGGTATGTGATTGTGTTAGTTCCTGTGGGTGCTGCTCAATGACTGATAAAACAAGAACATTTATACGGTGAAATAAAATTTATAAAGTTAAAAAAAAAACAGAAAAGTATTGTGTAAATAGGTGGATCTACTCAATACGTTTCTGAAGAGTCATTTATGTTAATTTTTACGTGAACTACTGGCAGCTTTAAAAACTTTTAGAAACTTTAACTTCAAAATACATAGGAGATGATGGTACATTCCTCCGTTAGACGTTGTGTTAGTAGTATCAGAGAAGCTAGTGGATTACTCCAGTGGAGTTTACGCCTAACTGTTGCATCTTGCATCTGTGGCCTGACAATTGTGGCAGCAGACGGGTGACGTGTATGATAGCTGTGCCAGCAGACTCATGAGGCCTGGGCAGGAGCACACGCGCTGCTTCTCTCGGCACTACCTGGATACAGTCCGTAGGTAGTCATCAGCTATAGTCCGTGCGTGGGACGTTACAGGTCCGTCTGCCGCTCGTCACCTCCTCATGGACTGTCACTGCCGTAGCATTTATGAGTCCACCGGTCAGCTTGACGCAACCGCATAACTAATTAGTTATGCGGATATTTTACGCCTATGTACATTCTTGTGGGACTGATATTCTGCAACGGTTTGAAAAATCTTAGTTTATATAAAAAAATAAGACTTTTGTGGAATAAGTTCTGGACAGGTCAGGACAACGAGTGTCAAGACAGCTGACGTATGTGTGATATTATTGTTTCACACAAACAATACTGAATGATTTAGATGAATTTAGCATGAGTAATATCTATTATGGTCTGGATCCTTTTCTCTAAACAATATTTATTGGGATTTTATCGAATGTGATAAGTCAACACCATCGTACCTTGCAAAAAACACACAGGTTTTATTACGAAGTAAGTAATGGTTCTGTAGTAGATTTTAGGCGCACAAAACCGAAAACGCCCCGCACGTTGATGCGGTGTGAAATAATTTACATTACTGCTATTACGATCTACTAATACGATCGAAGTATCCTGACTCAGTCTTAATGGTCTGGACGCCGAGGAATGCTTGTATCTTGACACGTCCGAGAATTCAATCTAGAAATACCTCTGGCGCATGAAAGAGGGCGTAAAATTTGTTATTAGTTCGTAAAGTCCGTGAAGGTTCATACGAGATCTTCGGCTTCGGCGATGTAACGGCGCGCCTCGTGTATCCGAGCTGGCACGCTACCGAGGCACGTGTACCTGAGCTGCCACGCCACTGAGTCACTTGTACCCGAATCGCCCCGCTACCTCTGTCGCGTGTACCCGCCTCGCTATAGAGTCATGTGTAACTGCTACTTGGTAATGATGAGCGGGCGCACGTCCGCTTTACTCCTCGCTTACTAATATTAAAAATGTGAACGTTTGTGATTATATTTCTTCCTCTATAATGCGAAAACTACTAACAGGATTTGATGTGAAATGCATCAGATGTGGACGACTCATAATTTTTATCCCGAAAAAATAAATCGTTCCGGGACAAATTCAACGCAAATGAGACTGCGCTCACGGCAAGCATTGAGAATCGTCTGCATCATGCAGGAGTATCTGGGTGAGGCTGACAGTGGACATCAGTACAGGCAGGCGTGTCCTGTAACCGGACGCATCATAAGATGTATTTCAAGTGGCATTCATGACTGAAGGTCCCACCAGGGCTACCGTGTATCGTTGGTATAACGAAATCAAGTGTGGTCGGTCAACTTAGTGGAATGAACAAAGAAGTGATCTCCCTTTAACCGCTGTTACGGCAGAAATCAAGTGTGGTCGGTCAACTTAGTGGAATGAACAAAGAAGTGATCTCCCTTTAACCGCTGTTACGGCAGAAATCAAGCGTGGTCGGTCAACTTAGTGGAATGAACAAAGAAGTGATCTCCCTTTAACCGCTGTTACGGCAGAAATCAAGTGTGGTCGGTCAACTTAGTGGAATGAACAAAGAAGTGATCTCCCTTTAACCGCTGTTACGGCAGAAAACTTGCTAACCGTGAAAAACTTAATTCAAGACAATAGGCAAATTATATTGTTACACGCTCAATACGAGGGACCGTACAACACTGGCTAGTACCGTCTGATTTCTTTTTTATTTCTCAAGATAAAAAATCTGCTTAAATGGATACGATTTACGATCGTTAGAGCAGGCTGTGAAGAAGGCCTCTGTGTCGGAATGAAATAAGTGCTTCGAAAACTGGTTCAGATGTATGAAACTTTGTGTTGAGGCTGGAGGAGAGTACCTTACTATGGTTTATAAGCAGCATGTTTATCTACAGAATGGTGGCTTATAGCTTCACAAAACTTTGAGTATCCCACGTATGTGTTCAGCCGCTTGCACATAATGTTTCGCCACATTCTTGCACACGAACATCTCTGAGGCCGGTCCATCTGTGACCTGGTCCACTCCTGTGCATTCTGCTACCCTCAACTTTATTTCTGGTCAAAAATGATTCGCGTCCTGATGAATATTTGTTAAATTTTTAATTGTACGTTTGAATTCTATAACTATTCGCACTTTACAAATGTCGAGGTCGAAGGTGAGGCCCGTTATACCCCTTATGCTTTAAAACAATCCCCATAGATACACGGAGAGTGTCAGCTGCTCTGCTGTTTGAGACAGCTGATACTCCCTATCTATCGTAGAATTTTCATTATTTCTTGGTATATAGAATATTTTTAAATAAAAATAGTTCCATTTTGCACTGGTTTTATTGTAATCGTGGAATGTTGAGTATGAAATATTACGAGTATTCTGATAATCTTGAAAATTATTGTATATAATTGTCTTTTTTATTATTCTCTCTCTCTTGCTGTGTGTGTGTGTGTGTGTGTCTTTTTATATTATGAATACAGTATATTTGGCTCTGTATAAATGAATTCTTATAATATCAAAGGTTATCCTCATCCACAAAACTGATGCAGCGGCCATAGCTAAAACAAATTAATAAATTATAAGACAACAAGTTGCCCGCAACTCCGTCCGTTAGGACTACAGACAAAACCGTGTGCCAATCTTATTATTTTTATATCCCTATCTGATGACTGTCTGACTGACTCTCTTATTTTGCTGCACAAGTACAGCAACGCAAGCGTAACATCGCTGCAGGCGTCGGTACCGAAGTAATACTCAACCGACGTGTTCCATGTTCACCCGGTGGGCGCGCTGCTCACGACGCGCTCGCGTATTGTGATCCAGTTGCTGCTCCCGCGGCAGAGTAAATAGACTTCGTAGAGAAATAACTATTTAGACTATTGTAGCAAAACCAATCTGTGGATGTCTCTCACCGCGACAGCCTAGTCCTGGGTAAAGTAAGGCAAGGATTTCTGTTACGATCACTAGAGGACGGACAATAGATCCGTTCTCGTAAATATTTAATTTAATATTTATTACAGAAATACATATAACACAGAAACTCTGGTGTTAACGTGCACGGCATATCCCATTACGCTACCACTGGGCACCAATGTACCTTATGTCTGTTATGTATGATTTATTTGCCTTGTATGTAATACAGTTACGTTCGTTATGTATATTCTATCTGCTTTGTATGCAATGCAGTTTCGCACGTTATGTATGATATATCTGCTTTGTATGCAATGCAGGTACGCACGTTATGTATGATATATCTGCTTTGTATGTAATGCAGTTACGCACGTTATGTATGATATATCTGCTTTGTATGCAATGCAGTTTCGCACGTTATGTATGATATATCTGCTTTGTATGCAACGCAGGTACGCACGTTATGTATGATATATCTGCTTTGTATGCAATGCAGTTTCGCGCGTTATGTATGATATATCTGCTTTGTATGCAATGCAGGTACGCACGTTATGTATGATATATCTGCTTTGTATGTAATGCAGTTACGCACGTTATGTATGATATATCTGCTTTGTATGCAATGCAGTTACGCACGTTATGTATGATATATCTGCTTTGTATGTAATAAAGTTACGCACGTTATGTATGATATATCTGCTTTGTATGTAATAAAGTTACGCACGTTATGTATGATATATCTGAGCGAGAAATACTTCCCCGGTCATGCCGGCCCAATTTCGTTGCATAAGAGGATGCAGTATCATGCACGATGTATGGCACCACCTCCTCCCATGCTGCATGGCACTACACCCTCCTATCTGCTATGTATGTAATACAGTTACGGACGTTATGTATGTTATATCTGCTTTGTATGTAATGTAGTTGCGCACGTTATGTATGTTAAGTGTATGTACCAAGTGAGCGAGAGGCACTTCCTCGGTCATGCCGACCCAATTCCCTTGCATAGGAGGATGTAGTGTCATGCACGATGCATGGCACCACCTCCTCCCATGCAGCATGGCACTACCTCCTCCTATGTGCTATGTACGTAATGCAACTGCATTACGCACGTTCTATATTTTATATCTACTTTGAATGTTATGAATGTTTTTGTTATATTCATCTCCTACTTTTTAATGTAAACAAAATTCTTCGGGTTTCGTTTAAGGTTTCGGCAATTCAGACGACATATATTCGTGTAAGTCTGGTCATCCGTGCCACAGACCGGGACGTAAACCCTTGGACAGTCATAACAGCCAAGTCTCTCTAGGTATGGGTAGACATCCTTTTTGTTCGCTGCTACCAATTGCAGTAGGACAAACACTGCAGCTGTAACATTTTAAAACGTATAGTACCAACGAGTATTTCTATTTTTGGGAAAACAAAGTGTCGGTCGACCGTTCATCAGGTGGGAAGACGATCTCCGTGCAGTAGCCGGTCAGAGATGGATGCGAGTAGCAGGAGATCGGTCGCCTTGGCGTAGGACCGATAATGGACCGATAAGGGCTGATAATGACGATGATGAATAGTGATGCATCAATCGGCGGGAAGGAAATGAGGAGAGCAGAAGATCGGACTCAGAGGTGCGCCTACTGAGAGAGAGGCCTATGTCCAGTAGTATATTATCATCTGCTGGAGACAGAGAGAGAGAGAGAGAGAGAGAGAGAGAGAGAGTAAGAGGGAGAGAGAGAGATCGCTACGGTAAACCGACAACTGAATTTGCAGTGAACAGTTCTCCATAGAAAAATAAACAGATGCGCAAGTCCGAGTTTTGTTCCCAAAAGTATATCAAGAGCAAGAGAATAGAGGTAGCATACACTAAACTCGATTTGCATGCAGCCGAAATGAAAATTAAAAAATGGATAACCCCAGAAGGGTTATGAGCAACGTAGAAGCTGTAGGATCACTCCCTGGGCAAAACCTTCAGACAGCGGAGCCAGCTGTACTCTCTCTGACAGCAACTCAGACATATTCTCCGGTCTACCTGCCCTACCTTACTTACATAGGTTATAAATTGGAATATTTTTCATAACACGGGCTAGAGCATGTTTATATCCTAGAAGGTATCTGCTATCGTCGCGTCTTGAAGACAAAGACCTGTCCATCCTTTAGCTGCGTGTAGACAACGATGAACTATGCGTTCCTGTACAGATCCCGAATGTAATGGAAAATGTCCCGAATGAAGTAATGGAAATACCGAAATAGACCGATTCCTTGAGTACATAGAAATTGCTACAGATTCCGTACTGCAACAGATTGCAACCGCGGAGATCCTGATACTTCGTGATTTATCGCCCATCACGACAATTGGATTTGTTCATATACATCCGATTAGCGGGAAGATCTTTTCACGACTTTGCTTTAACACATGTTTCGATATATTTGGTATCATCTCTCACGCGAATCCAAGACTACATACTACATCGCCCCTTTTGGACTTTCTGTTTGTTATATACTTATATAAGTTTGTGCGTTACGTCAGAATGACATCTGGAGGGATGTGTGACCATCCTAAGAAATGGACTCTAGGCGAGGAGTCGTGTATGATGGGAAGCTATAACACATTACAAAGGTACAAACCCGAGGTGTCCTCACCTCATGGCCTTCGGGGCCACTGGACATTGTATATGTCTAAAACATCATGCTATGCCCATCAGCTGTCATAATTATCACCACAATACAGACAATGTAAATATCTTGACTTATATGCAACACGGTTGACCTCTTATTCGGACACCTACCGGGTCTCTGCCAATATTCCTTTGGGCTCGTCAGACCGTTCCCTGATAGTGAGCTCAGTGCCGGTCAGACGTGGACTATGGCCGGGTTTTTTATCTAATTTTTACTATACTGTTATATATTTGTTATTCCATTTTATGTCCGGTAGAGCGCTGAGCGTAAAGAACTTCTTTTCCTGGGCATTTATAAGTCCCGAAGAATAAGTATCTTTTCCGTATTATCCGGATTTGCTTAGAAGGAAGCTTGACATCGGGAGACGTGACGTCTTCGTGTGCTCTGCGTTCCCTCATAAGTCTAAGCATCACATCTGAGGGTTTAGCTTCTCTGCTCGTATACTTAATCGTACAGTATCCTTCACCCACGTCCCGCATGCAACCAATTACGCCACTCATGGCCTCGTCAATTGCCATTGTAGTTTCCAACGTTTCTCATCGAAACGGTTTTCTAACTCCAGTTTAAATTTTTCGGTACCTGTCGTGGTTCGCCGGTAGTTGGATCGGAGTGTTGACTGTACCAAACGGACACGCAGGCGTCGAAAGCCTATATTCATGGAGCCTCTAACCAATCGGTGATCTCTTCTGGCTTTAAACCTGTTGATCACGGAGACATCCCTAAATATGTACTTTCGTTCCATCATAATAAAGTCAATCTCGTTTTTTGTCACAGTGTCGGGGCTCTGCCATGTCTACTTCCTATAGGGCCTCTTCTTAAAATAAGAGTTCGTTAAGAAGCGATACGACTTCCGAATCCATGTGGTCCCTGACTCGACTCAACACCATTTCGTACTCCCACTTTGGCATTAAAGTCCCCCATAGTAACATTGAAGTGGGCCTTACAGGTGTTATGTAAGGCCTTTGAGACATCCTCATAAGTTGCCTCCATGTCGTCACCTGAATATGTCGAGGTTGGTGTTTATACTTGTATCACTTTTGGGCTGTACCTCTTAGTAAGTTTAAGTTCGAGAAACGCCACCCTACTCGACACACTAGAGATTTCGACGATGTTGCCTACGAGGGACTTATTCACTAGGAATCCCACGCCGCTTTGCGATGGAGTGTCGCCTTCCCTGAAGTGGAATAGGTTATCTGATGGCAGAGTTATGGTATCTTCACCTTGTCTTCAGACTTCACATAACCCCAGAACGTGTCATCAGATTTTTCCCAGTTCCAGCTCCAGCTCAACTAATTGGTTATCTAGTCAAGGCGTTCGTCCGTTACACTTGGCCAGGTCAAATGGGTGGTAGCGATCCGTAGCCCGGATATTTTTAGTACCCCTTGTTCCGCCGCTGTCGTTGTCGTTACCGTGGCCAGGACTAGTGGAACTACCGGGAACTGGGGCCCGAATTCTACTGTTGTTAGTTGTAGTTACATTAAAAGCAAGTTCTGGTAATTGCCACGCTGAGAAGTCGGATTGGCAATCGTAGATTAGGTTTCGGACCGGCGCCACTGCTGCATGTCGCCGATCCCATTTATGGTACTGCTATCACTCGGCGCGACCGCTGTCCTGTGCTCCCGTCTATTTCACTGTCACTATGAAGTAGACGGGACATCAAACAACCAGGTCGCTGAAGCCTCCTAGATCTTAAGTGGCTATTGAACTTTGACGACTTGTACGTCACCCTGGGCTTGGATTGAGGATAGGGTATTCTTAGGCCGCTACCCCACACAGCACTGTTCGTACTTGTCAAACATTATATCAACAACTTACGTACTGCATGTACGTACTTGTCAAACATTACAACAATAAGTTACGTATCGTATGTACGTACTTGCCAAACGTTACAACAACAAGTCACACAACGTATTTACGCACTTGCCAAACGTTACAACAACAAGTTACGTATCGTATGTACATACTGGCCAGACGTTACCACAACAAGTCACACAACGTTATTACGCACTTGCCAAACGTTACAACAACAAGTTACGTATCGTATGTACGTACTTGCCAAACGTTACACAAACAAGTCACACAACGTTATTACGCACTTGCCAAACGTTACAACAACAAGTTACGTATCGTATGTACGTACTAGCCAAACGTTACAACAACAAGTCACACAACGTTAATACGCACTTGCCAAACGTTACAACAATAAGTTACGTATCGTATGTACGTACTTGCCAAACATTACACAAACAAGTCACACAACGTTATTACGCACTTGCCAAACGTTACAACAACAAGTTACAAATGTATTTACGCACTCGTCAAACATTATAACAACAACTTAAGTAACGTATGTACGCGGCTACGTACGACTATGACAATAACGTTCTCATTTTTTTTGAATATAAACTGTCATCCGGAGATATTGGATAACCACCGATGTCCATAGAGATCTCCTTCCAATGAGCCAACGGAAACTTAGAAACATGCCGTACTGTCACATCACGGCTGTGTTATGCGAGCGAGAGGGGCTCAGGGTACTGGATCAATACAGCTGTAGTGCAACATGGCACTAGCTCTTATTACTTCACACACCGCCCGACACGCGATAGAATAGCTGTAACTCGCCGACGGTACGGCGCGAGGGAGGGCAGCATATTGCAACATATTGTGGTTGTGTCGTGGGCGCGCTGGCCCGTGTCACGTACCCAGCGCCAGCACGTCGAGCGGAGCCCGGAGCCTCCATGTGACGTCACACATTTTACACTCGATTCGCTTGCGAGACAAATTTAGTACTAATTTAAATTCTCTATGTCATTTGAAAATATGATTTTACTATTTTATTTTACGTCCAAACTTACGTATACATGTTTTTTCAACGTGTGTTTTTTATTGCGTTTTGAGCTTAATGTTTTCATTAGTTTAACAATAAATTGTGATTGAATTTTTAATTAAAAAGTATAGTCCCGACACAACTGGCTACTGTTTCATTAAAGTTATGACGAATCGGCTTATTGATACGTGATCGGGTAAATATCAACGTCGACCTAAAAGCTGTTTCAGCATATTGGTCTCTCTAGTTTTTTAAAGCCTAAGGGGGCAAACGAGAAATAGAGCCTTTGTATGACTACCTACTCCCATGGTCATTCGTATCTATCATCCACCCCCAACGGGCCACTGGCTACTCACACACCGCACGAAATGCGACAGCGACGCTGTCACTTTACGCCGGTATCAAGTGAGCGAGAGGTATCAAGTGATCTCCCATACAATACCGGGGTAGTAACCCCGGTATTATATGGGAGAAGGTAGTGTCATGCTCCATACATGGCAATACCTCCTCCTACCTCCTCATCCATTGCTTCCGGAGTGAAGGCCGCGTTTAGGAACACGAAGTATTTGTCGACCGTTCACCAGACGGGTAGACGATCTCCGTGCAGTAGCCGGCCGGGATGGATGCGAGTAGCCGGCGATAGGTCGTCTTGGCATTCATTGTAAAAGGCCTATGTCCAGCAGTGGACCGATAGGGTCTGATAATGACGATAAAGTGAGTTATCTTTTTTTAAACATC
>JAFELO010000216.1:79519-116035 GCA_017140195.1 Eumaeus atala | reverse complement strand
GAAGTTGCAATCAAACACGTTCACACTCCTCGGGGCTCCCCCGCAACTAACAAATATGACGATATGTCGTCAGAGAGTCTAAAATATATTGTCTTTGGAATAGCGACATTAATGCCATCTAGCTACAAATATCTCAAAAGAAGGTCGAAGTTTTTCCAGGTGTAAATAGTCTTTACGCGATTTGTGGCATATTTATCTCGTTTTTGAAAAAAAAGTGTAATTCCGTCATTGTTGCACCAAATGAACGATTTTAATATCCTAATATGACATAGGTACTTAGTGCATTAAATATGTGTTAAGTATTAAAGAACGCACATCTTTCATGTGTGTCATAGTAGGTAAGTTGTTATTGCTACTACAATACTGTGAGTGTATCTTGTGTTTAAAGTCCTTAGCAAAACTTAATATGCTAAAAATAACGTAATGTCAAACTACCAATATATAATATAATATATGTTTATGTACTATCATAAGCATAACTACTTTCAGTTTGTTATTAGTGTTACTACGTGATGATGTACGTATAACCTTTGATCTTTGATATTTAGGTATTATATACTCTGCTTTATGTTATTATTTTTGATGTAAGTTTTATAGTAGTAATTTAGTACCTATAGTTTGTAATAAGAAGGGAGGTGTTATGTACAATATGTGGGTAGGTAGGATATTTATTTCAATAAATCAGTATGCTACGGATTTCCGTCTTTCATTAACATAACACTTACATACCCACATACAGAAAAACAGTAGCAGTAAAATTAGAAATCATGTCTTGAAATTTTTAAATTAAATTAAATCCTTTAACAGCTCTCGTGAGCAATTAAATTCATTTTAGTCAATTGCAATAGCGCATATGAATTGGCATCGGATTCCCAGAGGTACGTCATCTGCAAATGTTTTTTGTCGACATGTGGGCGAGGCTGAAACAGTATGCTCCATTAAAGACTTCACCAGTTGGCAACAGTTAAAAGATTTTCTCAAATCAGTGAGAGGAAGAATTATGCGCCAACTTGCAGGTAAGTCAATGGACAACGGTAAGTCAATATGCTCTGAGAATCGAAACATATCTGTCGCAACTCCTAACCATGATTTCAATATCTATACAAAGTAGGGAAATGACAGGAAGAATTGCAGCTATGGATGAACTAGCTCTCCGTCACTTTCAGATGGGGATATCCCGTATTTCAAATTTTGTTTGATGAAACTCAGCAAAGTCACTAAATGAAGCAATTAATATCGCAATCTCAGAAGTAAGAATTCAACTAGCTCTAACCATTTTTTGTTGACGCGGGGAAACACATTTACGTGCCTGCGGCCCTGGGTGGGGTCCAGTGGTGTGTGGGACTCGCGGCACATCATAGTGCCGAATACCCACAAAGATCACCGCGAGTGCCATCAGGGCCGCCCTTGGTGAGGTGCCTCGAAGCAACAAGTCGTCAGTGCACCTCGAAGACTAGTCAGATCTCTAGAAGACCAATTCCACCTCCACAGATGGGGTTGCCCCGCACTACAAGACAACCCCACCGACTTTGGGACATTGTAATGGGGTGAAGTTCCCATCCTCGCCCCTTGCCCTGTGCGCAGACGCGCCTCCTGTTGCTCTTAGGTCCTCTCTTAAAAGAGGGGCACCGAGAGCGATTCCTCCTCCTGATCTTTAACCCCCTCCTCTTATAAGAGAGGTGCAGAGATCTCCCAAAATTGGCTTGGCCTGGGTTCACCCCAGGCTACTAAGCCCCACCGCCACGACAAGGCTTGAACCATGGTGGAGACATTCGAGAGGATAAACCTGACATATCCAGGTCAAATAGTAATCGCCGAAATCATAGTTTGTATAACCAATCTAATGTGATATCAAATTTTGGCTCCAACAGATCTAATAATATGAACCACAATAATAATTCCCCTACTATATTCTGTAGTTATTGTAAAGCCCCGGGTCATACTGAGGTATGCTCCACGGAGCAGTGTTGGAAAAGAGCATTCAATAATAATCGCTTAAAAACATTTTTGATCGGAACCAACCCGGAACACTCAGAAATAAAATTAATAGCTTATAAATAAAGAAAAAGTACATACATTCAAGAATCAATCGAGGCGCTCTTGTGAATTATATTTTCGCGAGTGAAATTTCTACCCATTTTGTGTATAGTACCTAATGATGGATTTGGACACTTTGTTTCTTCAGTAAGTGACAATATTGCAAATTTCTAAACGTTCCGACTACTGGATCAAAATGACTTCACAAGCTGGATCCAATAACACTTGTTATGCTACCGTAACTCAAACCACCACGTTTGCAAAAAGGAAAATGAAAGGATGTACAAATAATACATTACACTCAAACTTTAGGTAAAATAATCGATCCGTCTCAAATCCGTTTTTTGTCCAGAATAGCAACTAGTAGAATTTTGTATCTAGGTTTACTCGGAGCTGATACTGACGCTGATGAGCTCATTGATACTAAAAATATGTGATACAAAAACTACCCATTCCACCGTTTATCTACAGAAACAAACGCATTGTTATATCAAACGTATGACCAATTATACCTCATATGGAAATAATAAAGACATTTCAAGAATTGAATATCACTCCAGAATCACCCGTCTCCTTCCTATGTGCTGGATTAAGTGAAACGGGCTGCAATCATATTCTAAGGTTCCGGAGACAAGTCTATATAATATCTGAGGATTTCACCCGACTTCCTTATAAAATATCCATCGATTTTGAGGAAACAAATTACTAGATTTATTTTTCATCTGACACAAAGACTTGTTTTAAAATGTCCAGATAACACCAACGATACGAATGATGCTCATACTGCGGAAACACAAATCTAAATAAGTCCACGACCACCGACTGAATCATCAACAAATAATGATGTTATGGAATCTGACAAAATAAAAGAACATGATCAAGAAATTTACAAGTCTTCACAGTACAGTTCCAATAAATTCTATAAATCCAAGAGTGGAGAAAAGTCCAAGAGAACATCTCACAATGATCTGGAGTCCATAAATTGGGACTACTTGGATAACTTCATTACCAATTCCTCTAAAACATACCCACTATAGGGTAAAATGTTTAAAAAATCACACAGAAAACACACAGAAGATATCAACGCCCTAATTGAAATGCTTAGGGACTTGAGACCTAATACCTCATGTCGTAATGTTGAAGTAGTTTGGCGAGTCGTCTTGTTCTGTTACGGGGGTGTATATGTAGTTATATATGGAGGAGTTGTGTCGTCGTTATTGAGTTTGATTGTTGAGTTTGGTGGTGTTTTATTCGTTCATTTTATTAGGTGTTTCGTTTAATGTGAATTTTCTTTGAGCGTCTCTGGTTCACAAAGATATTTATTTTAATAACTTTGTTTACGTTTTGTGTAGTTATAAGAATTTTTGTTAAATGGTATTTTCTTTCGTTAAATGTAAGATTCTTATTGGTGTTGTCTTATCTTTTAGTTTTAAGATTTGAATTTGTATCGGGAGTCCTCGGGTAGCGGAGAAATTTAAAATTATACTTTTGTCTTGCCGGTTAGTGCAGATACTGTTACTGCAGATCTAAGTGAGCCAATCAATTTTTTCTGATAAGGGAATAGTTTGTCTTATCTGTCGATCTGGGGAGTTGTGGGGTGCCGCCTACCCTGGTGGTTCCTTTTTTCTTCTTTCTCGTACGTTTATTTCTTTTACGGTCGTGGCGCACTTACCAATAGGTGTACCGTGACAACCAAGTCGCGTTGTATTAATATACAATATTTGTGGGAGTTTTAGGGTACTCTGATGTCCAGGAAGGATAACGTAGCTGGAGAGGGATTGATTTCTAAGGAGGAGAACTGCTCAAAAGCGAACCCAATGGTAACAGAGCTGCAAATTGTATTGCAGAGCAACATTGTTAAGTTAGTGGGTAGCCGTCTCGCTGCGTTCTGTTATATCCTAGAAATTTTGAGGTGTAATGTCAATTTCAGACTAACAATAGTCCAGTCCAGGATCAGCCTTTAAAGCCAGACTCATTCTCGAGTCAGTCTACATTTTGTTTCCGAACTGAACGATTGTCATAATTAACTGTCTTTGCTTTTCAAAGAATTATTTTCTTTTTTTTAAAGTAACTTTTATTTCCCGGGCTAATATTCAAATAAATATTTAAATTGATATCCTTAAAAGGATTCGAGGGACAAAGTGTATTATGTCCAAAGTTGGATCTCAGCTCTAACTATGTGGGGTATACTCCGCATTTGTGAAGATAAACCTGCTTTAAGTCTTAACTCATCACATCATTCAACATGACATCTCGAGAGCATCCTGTTTATATCCTGTGATCCAGCGTGCCCTATGTGTATATAAAACATTCAGCATCGCGTCATCAATTCACTCCTTGGGGATGTATTTCAACCCATGAGCTCGAACATAGGATTCACAACAACCAATGAGTTGTCTCAAGCCCCCGACACCACTAACGTGACTCCCGACACACTGATTGCTCAGCGCGCCTATCAGTGTGTCCATGTAAAGATTGAAGAGCTTCAATGAGGTCCGACCATCCTACCTCACCCCACACTCCAATCTGTAGGGCTCGCACAGCTAGCCCGCCCATCTAACGCATTCCAACATTTAAAGATATTCGAAATGTCTCGGTATAGCTATATGTCCTCTAGCTTCCGCCAGAGAACACATCACACACACAACATCATAACAAATCAGGTCAAAAGCCTTAAACAGGTCAAGGAAGCACGTATAAAATGGCGTCCATCTTTCTATATGATACCCGACCATCGGCTTTAAACACAAAATTGCACTCTCCGTCTATAATCCCACTCGGAAACCGAACTGGTTGTAATGATGCTTCAGGTGATTAGCGAGTTTAGCGTTCAGCAGACTGTCGAGCACTTTCGCCACAATAGTGGCCTATGATATTTGGAGGTAAATACTCGTGACGCACACACAAGGATAAAAACAACGCACGGATCCTCGGCATAAGAGGAGCAGCGTAGCGGATGTGTTCGACACTAACGCTGTCGTGACCGGGTGACTTCCCCCTAAACATAATTTTTATTACAACGGCTACCACTTTCGCCGAAAAGACCTTGAAATTATCACACGCCGTCGACCACTCCGCCCGCAATACGCGACCTAGAGGCGATCCCATGTAGAAGTGCTCCCTGAAAACATTCGCGATTTCACACGAGTTGCTCACTCCCTTCACACTTACGGAGAAGTCAGGCCTATAGTTTATTAGTACTCTTCCGAAAATTAGGAAAATTCCCGACTTTTATAATGTTCAGCTAATTACTCCATTTTGATTTGCTGAAGGTTATTTTGACACCATCTCAGTTTTGATTTAAAAACTCTTTTACTCTCAGAATACTCGTTGTAGATACGACCCGTATTTGGTTTCCCACAAGATATAAGCCTGGCCACCCTGTGCGCTTCGGAAACATGCTTATTCCACCCCACCATATGTTTATTAATTTTCCTCTCACGACCCGAGACATGTACTGCTGACTCCGTCATAGCATTAATAATAATATGATAAACCTGATCAATAACAACTCCATGTCGCAAATCACCACAAAGTTGATTACTACATTTTTTATATTCATTTGCAAAAATCTATAGTCCTCAACATTTTATGTCATTTTTCGTAATACCTATTAATTTGATTCCCGTCCCATTCTCCCTTAACTTTATTTACAACATATGGTAAACTTCCATAAGATTTTGGTCTAACTACACTAAGTTTACACATAATAAACAAGGGAAAATGATCAGACCATTTTATATCGTATTTCACGCTGACATCAATAACAGTGGCTCACGCCGACATCCGATCCGTGGGCCTCACTAATAAACGTGTACGTGTCCGACTTACCACTTGTTACATCTATAGCCAAGCACGACCAGTCTTGTTCTTTTCAACCTTCACTCGCCGCACCTACTCGCCCCATATACGAATCACCACTCTTCGACTTGCTACGACGATGTACCTTCCTTCTTCCGATACGGACTGGGTGACGCGTACCGAATCTATATCTGCGCTGTTATTATTACCAGCAGTGGGCTCACGCGTGGACACTGAGTCGATCAGCTGACGCTGACATAATCACACTTGCTCCGGCGTACGTTGGCTGGTCACCGGATGGATTACACTCGCGCTGTGGGTATCACTCGGGGATAACGCAAAGCTCGCAGTACCCTCATTTTGTGATATCATCGGTGATGATAATTTTTTTTCTGGCGTATCGGCTGATAAAATCGTATCTTTATCAATGTTTGCTATAGTCGCATGAAAGTACGATAATTGACTACTCTGCACACTAACTTGGCATTCCAAATCAACATCGCTACTTTCTCTGAGAGTTGCGTACTATTAATTCCGCTAACCCTAACGCATCAAACTGATCTTGGGTCACCTTTTTATTAACCAATATCAAAAACTGTATTGATCCCATTCTGTTGCGCTTGTACTATTTTAAGATTGTTCATGATTGTGAATGTGGAAAAACCAATTGAATAAATGTATACTAAAGTCTCTCTTTAACCTAATAGTCCTTTTATTTTAACATAAAATGTAACAAGGTGGCAAGCCTATGACCCCTTCGGGCACATTCCAATCCCGGACTGTATGTAATGTAATGTAATGCGTGCTTAGAATAATGCGAAAAACATTTAATAACAGTTGCCCGACCTGGGTATCGAACCCAGGATTTCTCAAAAATTCGATTAATGCAAACATTACTTACTACGACAGAACAACAAAAATTTTAATTCTTCGGATACTTTTAAAAACTTATTACATCAGGACATCTGTCATCTCAGTCCACTCGTGACCATGGTTGCTGTAAAGCTTCTGGAACGTCGTGCTAGATAAATAATTAAATAAACCGCGATAAAATCCGTAAAAGTAGTTTTATAGTAAGGAGTAATTATAGATCAGTATATTTCCGAAGACATCCTTATATCAAATTGATTAACAAAATGCTGGATCAAAATATAGTATTAGGTATACCAAATATAGCAAAGTAATGAAGCAGACATTCGCGCATAGCGCCGTCGTCTTATCCACGTTGACGGACATGCGCCACCTGTCGAGCCACTCCGGCAACCGGTCCAGGATGCGCTGCATGCGCCCAGTTGCGAGCTTCGGCTTTCGGGACGAGGTTACGTATGCGCTGTCGTCGGCGAACATGTAGAGCCTTCATCTTCTCCTTGGAGCTCGCCGTTTTGGGTAGTAGACAAAATAGCCGACCCACAAGGTCAACGAAAACGGCGCACTGTCATAGATTGCCATAAGGAAGAGGTAGAGAGAATAAACTCATTTCCGCTCGCATTCTTGCATATCCCGACTTTACGCAAACATTCCTTCTAACCTGTGACGCTTCTAGTTTCGCAATATCGGCAATATTATCTCAAGGACATAGACGTCAAGATCGCCCAATTTCTTTCGCCTCTCGCACTCTCAACCGAGCTGAACGCAATTTTAATGTCACTAAGAAGAAATGCCCCACCGTGATCTTTGGCACTAAGGTTTTCAGGCCCCACCTGTATGCCCGGAGGGGCACCATTTTACTGTACTCGGGACAACCGCAACCCACTTGAATGATTATTCAAATGCAGGGATCTGGGTTTGCGGTTAATCCGTTGGTGTTTGAAGTTACAAGAGTTTGAATATGATATTAAATACAAGAAGGGCAATATTAATACCAACGCCGATGCTCTATCTCGTTTTTAGGCGAACCCTGTTTAACCCGAAAATAGCCCCGATATAGATTAGGATTAGTTCTTATTATTATCACCATCTTCTGTTAATCCTGACTCCTAGTACAGTAACAATGGCATATTCATTAATTAACTGTAAGAATATCAACATGTAACATAGTATATAAAGTAAAAGAGCTATATATAACTAGAATTAAGAAACAATAATGTAATATCAATATAAAATAATAATGAATATAAAATATAATATTAATTCATTAATCACATTTGGTAAGGAAGGGACAGCCCGCCAAAATGTACTCAGGAGTAGAAAATAAGTGTAAATGTATTAACATTAACAATAAAATTTATTAATAAAATAAAGGCAAGCACAAAACGTCCGTGGAGTAAAAAAAATTGCATTAAAAGACTGATCTTGGGTCACATAACTGCTCTTTATAATTTTTATTTCTTCCCGAAGCACAGTTACATCCTTCAATGTCTGTGAAACATCCAAATGGTCCAATCTAAGAGGGGGTACTTTCCCAAGGTTTTTTGATCCTTTTCCTTTTGGACGATTCAGATATTAACGTCCATATCTATAAGGATAAGATAATTTATCAGACTTTCTCAGAAATTCCTAAAATATTGAGAAAAAAATCATGACATTCCGATTACTGGACACCCTGTTGGTAACCGAATGCTTAAGAGAATCCAAGAACCATTTTATTGGAAGAACATGCTTAGTGATTCTACGTCACGTAGAACGTGGTGATGTAGAGGATTTTGTTAATAAATGTAGCCAGTGCCAACTAAATAAATCTCTTAGACAAATGAACCTTACACCTATGCAGATAACTATCACCTCGACTGAACCCTGCCAAAGAATTTCGTTAGACATGGTTGAACCACTACTAACTTAGGTACACATTAATCATCCAAGATGACCTCACCACATTCTCCTCTGGTTATCCAATACGTAGTACTACAGCTGAGGAAACTAACGAATATAGAAGAATTTTTTTTTAATAATTTTTTGAATTTGGTATACATAACACATACATACTCACAGATCAGGGTATTAGTTTTACCTCAGAATTATTTAAAAATCAAAAATCTCTGGCCCTCTACATACCACCCATAAACTGAGGGTGCCCCTAGAACAGAGTCATCCAACCCTTAAATAATATCTTAGATCCTTTGAAGATGAGGAGCAAATAAATTGGCCTCGTTATGTCTACACCGCTATGCTTACTTACAATACTTTTGTCTATTCTACAACTAATTACTCGCCTCACGAACTTATGTACGGAAGTAAATGCCAAGAAACTCCTGAAGCTACTTATCTTGATTATGTTCGAATGATTAAGACCAGCTTAATATTTTCAAGAGATAAAACCTTAGATAATATTAGAAGATCAAAAGGCTCATCAAAATCTTATTGTGATGGTTATAGTCGTCCGGTAAAACATAAGGCACGAGACTACATTTACTTGAAAAATCATTTAAGGATACGCAAAGGGCTATCATTAGTATGGAAGGGTCTTTACAAAGCAACTGAAATCAATGGTAACAATACACTGACCCTCCTTATTAATAGGCGTCACGTGACGCATCACCTCCATCAGGTGAAACTGGCCGAAGTCACTGAAAATAACTTGTAATATAGATTAGAATTAATACATAATATAAACTAAAATTAATTATAGAAATAGTATGTTAAAAATTACAGGTATTAAGAACAAACTTTAGATATATACGTACATTACCATATAAAATTAGAATAATATAAAGTAGTTACTTACCTCAGCCTTGACAACCATTGTTTACAGTTTTACACGGGCAGAGCCCCAATGGACCTTCGTCCAGCCGATTACTTCAAGCTCAGGACTCTATTGCGATTTACTTAGGAAAACTTAAAATTAATAATGTTCACTTACAAGTCATAATTTCAGTAGACATTGCACATTTTCGACTACATATTGGCAATATTAAAAATGCCAGGGCTGATTGATAACAGCCCGGAACGACGAACTTAGAAATGGTAAGCAAATGATATTTATTACATTATATTCTATCATTTTTTTCAAAAATAGAAGGCCAAATAAGAATTTATTCGAACTGATAGAATTTGTGTGAGGCGACCTAGAACTTTCTCTGTCGTTAATTAAATCAACAATGGGAAGAAACGAAATTCGTGCAGTTAAAAAAAATACGTTTTAAAAGGGAATTAGCGACCTAGATTTAAGTCAAGCTAGACAGTGTTTTAGGTAATATTTCTCCCGCGTTGAGTACAATTCACACCTGGGTAACTGATTTCAAACGTTAGAGACAGAGCTGTGAAGACACCAACAGGTCTGGCCCTCCAAATGAAGTCACGAATCCGGACATGATCAAAAAGATTCATAAAATCGTTTTGAATGATCGTCGCTTAAAGTTGCGGCAGATAGCAGAGATGGTAAGCATTTCCCCTGAACGCATTTTTAATATTATAACGCGTTTATAACATTGCGAATGAAAAGGTTTGCGCGCGATGGGCGCCGCGTTTGCTCACTGTTAACTAACGTCGAATGGACGATTCGTCGCAGTGCTTGGCACTGTGTAAGAGTGATGCTAACGAGTTTTTGCGGCGTTATATGACAGTGAATGAAACATTGATACATCATTATACTCCTGAAACAAAAGAACAATCAGAGCAGTGGACAGAGAGCGGAACCTGCGCCGAAGAAAGCAAACACTTTATTGTCGGCCCTAAAAGTGATGGCGACTGTTTTTGGTGCTCGAGGGATTATTTTAGTGGATTATATGTAAAAAGGAAAAACAATAAATGGAGAGTATTACGCCAACTTGCTGTAAAAAAATAGTGAAGAAATCCGAAAGAAACGGCCTGATTTAGACAAAATATTTTTTATTCCACCACGAAAACGCATGTGTGCACGCGTCAAGAGTTACAGTTGTAAAACTCCATGAACTGCGGTTCGAATTGTTACCATATCCTCCCTAGTCCCCAGATCTGTCTGGCCCTGTGCGACTTCTACTCATTCCCGAATCTCAAGAAATGGTTAGGCGGTTAAAGATTTTCATCAAATGATGAAGTCATTGTCGCCGTAGACGAATATTTTGAGGGGTTAGAGAAAAAATTCCCTGCTCAGCCCTACTTAAAGCCGAGCGGGAGGTTAATCTGGGGGAGCTGGGCATTGGGCCTATTCGAAAGCGTCAGGCAACGACCGGGGCCCGCCTAATAGAAGAACCCAGATCCTCCAGTCACGATAATGCGGATGCACTGACGGCCAAATTAAAATCAGTTCTGTCAGAGATAGCGTTAGACCGTGGGGCATAGGACCGTGAATGTTAATAATCAAAACCACCATCGCCAGAGTTGCCAAGCGGAACAAGAACAAGGTAGGGAAAATTTGCTCCGACTTGCGAGGTGCTAACTCCGCACCTTTGGAGTGTCCAATTGCTGACGCGAAGAAGCTTAAAGCGGCAGAATGCATAACATGTCCCTAGCCCAAACACGCCCTTCAAAAGAGGATCGCAGTCGCCTACGCCACCGCTGCGGGGAGGCAGGCCACATATCTGCGAATTGTGTAGTTCGACCCCGGCGCGCAGTTTGCACTGTTGCAGGAAAACCCGCAGTCAGAATTGTCAGCCCCCATCTACACGAGGAAATTTACCCTCTGCCACACAAAGTGGAACGCGAGGGCAGGAGGCGCCAATGGCCAAGGTGTCTGAATAATATCAGTACATATTATATTTCTCCTGCAATCCATGGTGCACCGGGATGTGGAGGTGGCGGTAGTAGAACCATGCTATGTGCCTCCCTAACCAAATTTGATGGGGGATTTGGATCGCCATTGCTGCTGTCGCGCGCAGGATGGCTTGTCAGCACTCTCCGCCTCCGTTGCGGTCGTGTAACTTGATACGTTTTTTCAACGGTTTAAGTAAGGGACAGTGGATATCTCCCTACTTTACTAATTAGGACAGGTAACTTTCGATGAGACCGTGATAGCAGCCTGGGGCGGGGGTCTACTATCTGGGATAATATCAATATAAAAATAGAGATGTCTGGGGCATCAGGGATATCAGAGTAATAGGCGCCGGGGCCACATGACCCCTGATGGCTGGTGCAATGACAGCCTCTGTGGCTGCGGAAGTGTAAGCAAGAGAAGCCTTGTCGCCGGAGAGGGACACGCGGCCTGTAACTGGAGCGTTGGTGGTAGGTGTGTGAGCAGGGATGAAATCCTTCTGCTTTGACATCGGGCGCTTTGGCGCCTGTGGGGTTCTTTGCGCTCCTGGGAACCTACATAATCTTCTTGTTATCTACACTACATACTTACACAAATGTACTTATTTAAGTAAAGATCTTTTATAAATTTCTATATTAATGTTTATAACAATAACAATAAAATGTCTAAAGTTATTCACATACCGGTGAAACTACATGTACAAAACTGGTTTAATGAATTCCAGCCCCATACGTATATGGTCATTTCATCTTTAGTTCATAGGGAGTGGATACCTATGCTATTGCCACATCTGTATAAGAATCAAATAAGTACGCAGGGAAGTACTGTGAAAACTCCGTTGTTCATGTGTACGACTCTGTGAGACATCTTATCTTTTATTTGGTTTTGAACGCTTTTTACGTTAAGTATCTCTCGTCACATACATCATTTATGTCGGAGTTTTAACATTAGTTTATATTTGTTATTAAATTTTTTATTAAAAACATTTATATAAATAAATACCTTAACGTCGTTTATGACAATATGGTTATGGACAATATTCACAAAAGGTCAGGAGGACACATAGTTTTCTTAACTTTATTTAACTGAAAATACTTTATGAATGAAGCGTGAAGACCCAGCTGTGCGCTGTGTGCTGCGCGCTGTGTGCTGTGCGCTTTGCGTTGTGCCTTGTGCGCTGTGCGCTGTGTGCTCTGCACTGTGCACTGGGCGCTGGGCGCTGTGGCGTGTGATTTATAACTGAACATTTATTGACACATTTTATTATATGACTGCTCCTGAATGAAAGGTATGATTTACTAGTTTATGAAAGTGTTATATAAAAGTGAGTAACTGGAGATTTATATTATGCTGAACCTGAGAAGTCATTACTCAGGTAATGTACATGCTAGGGGGCCGTCCTTGCAACTGGCGACCGACCTCTAAAGCTACTGGCGACGTACCCATATTCCGGTGTCTTATGAGGCAATTAACAGAGCGTTAAAATTGTTTCTCCCTAAAATATCACATTTAATACAAATAACATTGATTTTTTTCCTCGTTCATAAGCAGGTGACTGCGTCGCCGCCACAACTAACTAGAAGAGATATTTCGTTAACATTATAAGTTCTCATATAAAAAAATAATAATAAAACACTATTTACTACTTTACGGTCTGCCCGCCGCGACTACTGTCCATTAATTATTATTACTTAACTTCACTCGTTACATATGGCGGCGGCGCGGGCGCGCGGTTCCCCCACGCTTCGTTCATATTCTTTGCATGTTTTGACAGATAACGTTTATAAATTATAATTTATATCTGGGTGTACCTAACTTTGTGAAACTATTTTAAAATATCCTTTTAGTGGATTAACAAGATGCGCAAAATGTATCCGTCTAGTGGAAGTTAATTTGACTTATATGTAAGTGTGTGTGTGTGTCTGTGCATATTCAATAATAATACATATTTACCATATGTAATAGGGGGTTTGTCCAGAAGCGTGTACTTCACAAACTCTGTCAGTCCATCAGGACAGCAATTTTGGCCTGGAGTTGTACCGTAGCGTAATTTAGATCCGCCCTGTCGGTACGACAAATGGGAAATGTGGTGATGGGGGCCGCCACCCATCACGCCATACCTGAGTCGCCGAACCGAGGAGTGCCGAGTGCCAGGTAAGTATGTGGTATGTGAGAGGTGGGTTGGAAAATAAGATGAATGAGTTGATAGATGTAATGATCGAGAGACGCTTGGAAGTTTTATGTGTAACAGAGACTAGGCGTAAGAGTAGTGAAACTTCGGATCTCCCCGATGGCGTGATGCCCCAGTGGTCTGGAGTTTCACAGAGTGATCACGCTATCGCCGAAAGGGGTATTCTTCTATCCTCGCGCTTAGTCTCCAGTGTGAAAAATTATGGTATTGTCTTATCTGGGTCCGAATCATGCTGGGTCTCACAAAAAAAAAATGGTTGTTTTATACGAGTATGTACCAGTAAGCTTGTTTATATCTAGTGACCTAGAAAAGTTTTGGAATTCTGTACGGTAAGTTCCGGACTTGGTTCGTGCTAACAAATGAGTTATTATTTGTGGTGATTCTAATGGATGGGTTGGGGCCCAGCGGGCAGGTTTTGATGGCGCGTTAGGTCCGTATGGTGATAGTGCAGTGAATGATGCTGGTTAGCACATCGTGGATTTATGTGTGGAATAAATTCTCCTTGTGGCCAACACAGTATTCACTCATACGCACATACATTTGTATACATGGAGGAGGAACGACCAAAAGGGTGTGATAGATCCGAATTTGTTTAATAGTAGGCACCGCAAATGTGTGACGCATACTTTCAGAGGTCTCAACCTTGATACGGATTACTATCTGCTTGTTAGCCAATAAAGGAGTCTGTTTAAGAGGTGGCGACATCAAAGACAGCGCGTTCCATTCGGAGAGCTTGAAGGGATAAATAGTGAAAAGTTGCAAGATTTGAATGTTAGAATTCCGTATGAGTATCATTTTCTGGAGAGGTTGGTACCCTACACGACTTGGACGTATATGAGTGTAGGCAAGTTTTGAAAGAAAGTATGTTTGATGTAGCGAAAGATGTCTGTGGTAATGCTAAGCTGTGCAAGTCAATTAGTGTAGGTGTATGGTGAGATAAAGAAGGAAAGTTGCGACTAAAAGCAAGAACAAAGCATGCGTAGACTATGTTTCATGTTTGCAAATGAATGATAGTATGAAAGACACGAAGACAGAAATATGTAGGCGTTGTAGGAATGCCACTAAAATGTTAGTGAAAGAGACGTGTGAAATAATGCGAGGCGAACACCAAACTCTTCTGCAGAGAGATGAGAAAGTGTGGGAGTCGTTCGGCATTCCCAAGAATGATTAAGCCAGAGGATGGTGACATTCTTACAAGCACGAAAGTGTGTTAAAATGATGCAGTGGCCGGGGCAGCATCCAAAGACATTACTTTGTAATAGGTCGTATGGGCGCGTGATTAGATATGGTTAGTGCTGAGATGATCAAATTTGGTCGCTCTGCAGTCTGGGGCGCCTTCTGGGTCTTCTGCGTACGTACATGCTGGAGGTCCGTTAGGGTGCCTGATGATTATCGTTGTGCAGTCATCGTGTCCTTGTATAAAGTCAATTGTTTACGTATGGACTGCAATAGCTATAGGGCCATCAGTTTGATCAGATTCGAAAGTGTATGGGAAAATAATTGAACGATGAATGCAATGGATGGAAGGAGTGTTATGGGTGCCACAAGAGGCTTTAGGTCAGGAAGAGGATGTACTAACCAAGTTTTCTCACTCCGCAACATCGGTTTTCTACGGTTTTGGTGATTTAGATAAAGCATTTGGCAGAGTTATGCGAAAGAAGCTTTGGGACACATTACGCAGCTATGGGATATATTGGGCGTCTGCTGCTTGCTTTGCAATCCATATATTTGGATTGAAAAGCATGTGTGCGGTTGGACGGTAAAGGGTTTGCGGTGTCAGCTTGGCTATTTATTCTATATATGGATAAGTGTCTGCAGGGATTGAGGACTGTAAGTGTGGGAATGTGAATGGGTGATTTAGTTGTGAACTGTCTGCTTTATGCTGATGATGCAGTTCTTTTAGACTCCATTCCTTCTGAGCTACAAATACTAATCACAATTATGGAAGATGATTGTGGTACTTGCAAATGAACGTGAAGAGAACGAAAGTTTTAGTATTTGAAGAAAACTAAAGTTTTAGTAGTTATATAACCAGAACGCACGCAAGAGTAGTAGTTGATGACGTAGTGTTCGAGCAAGTGAGTGAATTTGTATATCTTGCTTGTGCTTTAAGCAGGGATAGAGGGTACAGCACCGATGCCAAAAGAAAAGTGTGAGCAGGGAACAGAGTAAATGGAGCGTTGGGAAAACTGCTTAAAGCACTGTTTTGAGCAAGGGTGCCCGTCTTTTTAATTATGTGCTAATCCCAACGTCATTGCATGGAAGTGGGAAGGTTACGAAAAATATGGGACGTAGCCCTTGCCTACAGTGTGCAGAATAACGAAGTGAGGAAGAGCTTAGGTATGAAAGAAAGTGTCGGTGTCAAAATGAGAAATGGTATGCTCCGTTGGTTCGGGCATATAGAAAGTATTGTAGGTGAAAGATTGACAAAGCTGATATACCATGCGAATGTGGAAAGATGTAGGTACCAAGGAGGACCAAGACTGACATACCATGATCAGATTGTTCGGGTACTGTCCGAAGGTGGTGTCAAGAGTCTTCGCAACCTGCGTGTCTGAATGAAGAGAGTAATTAATGTGGAGGAGGTAATTCAGGTTTCTATTACCTGACAGCGCCATCTATCACTCACATACCTAACATAGTATTTAATAAGTCAGTACCGCGCTGTAAGGCACAGCGTGATGGTGCGCGTGTTGCTCTTGCCCATGTGACGTATCGTAATTCGTAGTGTATACATATTTTTGTACCTATAGCAGTGACCTGAATTATGCATGAACTGTATCGGGCATGACCTAGCTTGACAACCAACGCACGTCACACTGAGGAACGTAACGTGATGAGAGCGAGAAGAAGAATCCACAAACCACTATAACAATGGCAATAGCGGTACTTAAGAAAAATATGTCTTAGGAGATTCTGGAGTGGACAACTTCAAAACGGGGACAAAGGCGACAGCAAAAGTGAACACGAACAATTCGTTGAACAAATTCGAAATACGTACAAATATAATAAATAGTGATGCCGAAAACTTCAAAAGACGGACCCAGACGTTCGAAGTATACATATTAGTCGCGGGTTTGGACAAAGCGGGCGAAAAAAGGAATGTTGCCATAATGTTGCATTCGTTGGGAGAGCACATTATAAATGGTTTTTATACTTTTAACATTGGCTTGAACAAAGCAACGCTCGAACAGGTGAAGCGGAAATTCTTCGCATACTTTGAACCATAAAAGAATGTGACTGTGGCAAGACATAGGCTTTTCTACCTCTAAACAGCGTACAAATGAATCGCTAGAAAGTTTCATAACTGAATTAGGAGTAGCCAGCGGATACTGCGGCTTAGATACGCTCTGTGATTCCATAATTAAGGACATTTTAATAGCAAATATGTCCTCTAACTACTCCCATATCCGTCAGCGCCTACTGCAAGAATATCTCACTAGATGCTGCAAAAACTCTGTGCAAGATATTAAAAATGGCAAAGCAGCGAAAGTACCACACTAGGTCGAGACGACACCCCAATTGAAAGCGAAAATGTGTATAAATTACAGAGGAGGAACCTCCTGTGCAATCCTTACTATTGTTCACAATTCAAACGACCGTCATTTCAACGTAGAAGGTCGACATCTCCGTAGAGGAGGTCCAAGTGCATCTGGTGCAAAAGCACTACTCTACACAATCCCCGTAGCTATCCAGCAAGGAGTGTCAGGTGCGGAGTTTGTAATAAGTTAGGTCACTGTGCTAGTGTATGCTTCAAAAGAAATTGTAACAATTTAAAAATGTAGGTGAGGGGTTAGGTTTTGGCCTGACTTCCAATGATGATATCGTTTACTGCGCTTAGGAACTCGTGGGGGGGGGGAGGGGTCAAGACAAGACAGGTCTTAATATTAAGAATTCTCATTGTATAAACAGTCTAAGCGTCAAACTTACTCAGATAAATCAAAATCACAACACAGGGGCTGATATAAATATAATGTCTTTGAAAGTATACCAGTCTCTGAACATTGAGGTTAACAAATTAATGCTTACGGTGGCTATAGGATTCCCTAAGTTTTGTCACAAACATAAAGTGTATGTTTAATGTGAATTTACTTGATTAAATTCAGTTTGTAATTACCGCACCGATTTGCCCAACTAATATTGCTCTACCCACCCATGGGTTCATTGTGAAAGCATTCACTGTAAATAAATCTGATGTTGTTGTAACTAACTTTGTGTCAACAGATAACAATAATGTGTATACACAATTATGATACGTCACATGGGCAAGGGCGACACGCGCGCCATCACGCTGCGCCTTACAGCGCGGTACTGAATTACTAATTACTATGGTAGGCATCTGAGTGACATATGTCACTGTCTTGTAATGCCTCCCTTTGTCTAGATCTAGGAAATACAAACAAAACCTAACAAAAATTACTACATAATTACATGGATACAGTTCATAAAATACATTAATTAAATTTCTCATTTTGGAATTCTTCTAGATCTGGTTATACGAGTTGCATCACCATGTCCAAAGATATCGGAATGTTCATCAGCGTCGTCCCGTTGGCATGCGCTCTCGTTCCGGAAGAAACTAAAAAACCCACCAAATAAGAACATGAAAAATGTTTATACATAAAAAAAAAACAAAGTATTTATGACAAATAGACAACAAGAACATGAAAATCTTGTCCACGACTTTAGTGTTATATAGATGGAATTTATGATAGAGTTTATTGATTGATGTAATATGTATAGAACTTGCTAATTCATACATTTGGATCCAGTCACCTTTGCTGATATTTTATTTGTAATTATTGTGTACATAACCTGCAAATTTGGTAAGACTTTGAATGACAACATTGCAAGTAACTTTCTGTTCCGTCTTCTCCTGGTTTCACCATCACTCTACTCCACTGTTACCGAGCTATTGGCCATTTTTTGCAAGTTCTACCTTAAGTTAAAATTAGAACATCTTTATTGTAATAAATCTTAGATAAGTTGTGTACTTTTTGCAAAAATAAAGATTTTTAAAATTTTATTTATTTATCTATAAATATAAGAAAATTAACAAAAATGGTATATAAGATATGTATGGAAGTGAGAGTTGGGTCTGCCAGAAAGGGCTTGAAAGTAGAATAAACGCGGTGGAGACGAGGTCATTGCGAAAAATACCTGAGCTTAGAGCTTAGGTATGTGAGAAAGTGTCGGTATAAAAATGAGAAAGGGCACGTTCATTGGTTCAGGCATGTAGAAAGAATGGCAGGTGACAGGTTAACAACGCAGATATGCAAGGCGAATATGGAAGGAGGTAGGTACCGTGGAACACCCAGACTGACATACCATGATCAGATTGATCGAGTACTGTCAGAAGGTGTTGTCAAGAGTCTTCGTAATCGGCGTGTCTTTATGAAGGGATGTTGAAACGTGATATGTGTCCCTCTCAGGGAACTGGCGTGAAGATATGTTGTTGTTGTTGTTATATTTAAAAATTTTAGAAGTAAAGGTCTAAACTATGACGCATATGGTTTATGCAGCAACAGTTTGGCATCACCCTGCGGTTTCACTCGCGTAGCTTCGGCCCTATAAGTCGCACAGAGGTAAAGGAATATTGGATTGAACCTAAAGTAAAAAACGCAATGGCTGACCTCAGGTTGCAAAAGTTTACTAAAGCAAATCCTACCATTAAAAAGCGAATGGTAACTATTTTGTTCTCAGCAGTGTGTTATTCACTATAGCTTTCTCTGATCTGGTCAATCAATAACGACAGATGTGTATTGTACCGAACTCCGAACAATGATAGCAAAAATAGCAGTAAGACAGCCCCGAATCATGAACCGATCTTCACTATTATTGCTTCATGGTGACACGAGATCACATGCCGCATGAGAAACAGTTTGAACTCTTCAGGAACTGTAGTGAGAAACCATCTGTCACCCTCCTCGTCGGACTTTCCTTCGACAGACTATTTTTTCAATTTTAAACGTGATAAATAGTATTTCTCTCAGGTGGCAGTACTAATTGCTTTCACACAGTTTATCATATCTAGGTCACCAGAGTTCTATCGTAAAGGTATAAATGACTTTGATGAGTGATTTTAAGTAAGTAAACATGTTAAAATAAAAGAAACGTAATTAAATATAACAAATCGGAAATTTCATACTTTGTCGCCACATATGAATAAAAGAAGCGAACAAACTAGTGATCGAGCGACGTCTGTCTGTGTATGAAAGCTAAAATATTTGAAGCGTCGAGGTCGCGCCGGGGCGGAGTTTGCCTGAGCCTCTGTCGATTGATTATCACAAAAACGAGCGTCACTGTGACATTTGTCGGTACACATCAGTGACGGCGGGTGGGGGTTACAATGTGCAGGGACAAACACTTTTTGCCACTGTACGTGTAGATTCTCTCAGCGGTTAATAACACTCAGTTCCGGAAAGCCCAGCAAGTCATCGCGGTGAGAATGATACGATGATACCGAACAGTAGTATGGGACGCGGTAACACCTCCAGCAGGTGACCCGTCCTGGGAGTTAGTGACGGAAGTACTCGCAGATATATACATGTTCCTGGCAGAAATGAGTAAGGCTCTTGGAGAGGCTTCGTCACTGGTAGAAGTGCAGCGAGTTCGTCAGTGAGGCCAGGGCCTTATGATGAGACGGGTAGAACACCTGAGACAGGCTCGATACGGAGTAGGCATTATCACGGCCTCCTTCTCTCTCTCTCTCTCTCTCTCTCTCTCTCTCTCTCTAACAGTCCTTAAACGCTGGATGCGAAGGAAGCGTTTACTTTCCACATAACGCAGGTGCTCACTGATCATGGTTACTTCGGGAAGTACTTATATCAGGGAGCCCGTAAAGAACCTGAAGCAATATGTCATTCATGTGGTGCTGTAGAGGATACGGCACAGCATACCCTTAATGGTGTGCCCGCGTAATCCCTGCAGCGTGATAACCTGTAGATGTTAATAAGAAGGCAGGACCTCTAACAGAGAAGCATTATCTATGCGATGCTTGAGAGGGATGACTCCTGAGCGGCAAAGACCTCTTTTTGAGAGGGCGTGGTATCCCAAAAAGAGGTTGCGGAGCGGGTTAGTGAAGAGATGGTAGATGCCGGCACGATTCGTAGGCGACGGGTAGGGGTTTGTAGGAGCCGACCGGCCTGTCGCTCGAGCGTTCTAATCGATCTGGGACATCCTATCACAGTGGCCGTAGGTTCTCGCAGTGGTTTCTAGTGACAGGTAGTGGGACATGCTCGTGCTGAGACCGACACACCTGCCCTGCTTACCCAAAGCCGGGTGGGTGGTGCATACATGCATTTTCCCATAGAAAAAAAAAAATTAAAAGGACAAACGCCTGTTGACACCTATAGACAATAGGAGATATCCACATGTAGACAGAAAACAGATAAGAAAGAGATACAATCCCTACCGATTGACATTATTTTTTTTCATTGATATATAAATATCACACATTTTGGGACGCTTCGTTATCGGCGAGGATGCCGAGCGACCAATCTGAAAAAGCGCTCAGACTGATAAAAATATAAGCAGTGTTACAAGCCTTAACATCAATCAAAAAACATAAAACAAATCACTTTATAATCCAGAAAACCAATGGATTTATTTATACGGAGGGAATTTACGTTCAAAATACTATTCCATTGAAAGCAAATTGGGCGTACACCATGCGGTTTTTCGAATGGAATAATGAAAATATTTTAGAGTTTTAGCAAAACAAAGCTGTTCAAACGAGTTGGCTTCGAGGAATGGTTTTTTTTCATTTCGGTAAACTAAAATACGGGAAATAAAAGTACTCGAGCATAGCACTCGCGAAAATTTTCGGCGGCCCGCGAGCTAGCATTCGGATGCGCCCGTGATGTGTTGTAACAATTTTCAAGGCGAATAGGTTTGAAAATCAAATATGTAGTATGATAATGTTATAAATAATTAAAAAATTATCAGCACGCAAGTCATTATGTGAACATGGAACGAGGCAGTCGCTGCAGATTATGAGAAGAAAATAGTGATTTTTTAATAACGAAAATCCGATTATTTCGTTAGGAAATTAAGGAAAAATTGGACGAATAAATGAAGCAATATGCGCAACCGTATGAGGGGTTTTTGAGAACAGAAGAGAAATTACAAGATGTCCGAAAAGAGTTAAAAATAGTTACGGAAAAAGCGTTCGAAAATGGCAAGTTAGAAAAAGAAGTTCAGTTGCTAAATTATAAGAATTCTCAATTGGGTTAAATGTAGATGAAGGGAAATAAGTAAGATCATCAGGATTGTATATTGGGAAAGGCTTCTTTTGTTAATTCTGCTAAACATAATCCAAATATTAAAGGGGTATTAGGCAATTCCGATCCAACACAGTATATACATACATGATTGGCGATTGCAAAAGCAAACTACCGAGGAAATATTAGAAAGATACGTAAAGAACATATGTGGGAAAGATGTACCAGTAACAGTAGAAAAAATAAAACCTAGAGAGACAGGGATTATGCAACTTTTATAATAGGTTGTGACAATATATTCTATAATTCTGTAAAAGGAGTTCACACGGGAGTTATAGAGACTATAAGTGGTTTAGTTACACTTTTAGATACATTTATTTAATCGTTGTCTTTCCACATTCATAATCCAGGACAGACTTAAAATGGTACAAGAACAACAACGGAATCAATACAGCTTTTAATTAGGGTTAGTATAAAGTGAGGATATGAATTCCTATCTGGGTAGTTGTGCGAGACTCCCGGCTGCAACCTGGATGGTCCTTTATATATATAATTATTGTTCCATAACCACTAAGTGTCACGGATTGTACTTCATTCCTGATATTCAATATTTAAAAAATATAGTGCTATAAGATCTTCATATTACATCTCAATTTAATAATCAAAAGAAAAAAAAGGAGTAGAGCTCCTTTTATATTGAACAATTTGATAGTTCGTGCTGCGTGACACGAATATGTATACTCCCGGCGAAAAATAAAAAAATGTTTAATTATGATTTGGGAATGACAGATAGCGTCAGCCTTCCCAAATATCCACCCTCAACATCGCCAAAAGGAAAAAGAGAGACATTTCTTCGACATATAGCACATTAAGCCTTACAGTCAAAGATGACAGATACACTTTTTTTTTATAAAATATTTAAGTTGCAAAACAAAATTGATACAAGGTATATAGGAGAACGAGTATGGAACATTATATCAGTCCGAAAATTGGGCAGTAAATATTGAGTTCTGCGAATGGGTGTGGTTTCAACGAACAACCAAAAAGTCAAATGGGACGCAGTAGACCCATTGAAGC
Source organism: Eumaeus atala (assembly GCA_017140195.1). Classification (NCBI taxonomy): domain Eukaryota; kingdom Metazoa; phylum Arthropoda; class Insecta; order Lepidoptera; family Lycaenidae; genus Eumaeus; species Eumaeus atala. The sequence continues at coordinate 93,102 of JAFELO010000216.1, read as the reverse complement.
TTATTACGAGGAGCCTTCGCACAACACTTCATAACATAGCATGCTGAAGTTGGCCCCTGCTATGCTATGCATGAAGTTGTTATGTTATGCATGGTGAAGTTGGCCCCTGCCATTAAACTAGCTTTGATAAAGCGCAAATCCTCACTAGGGAACATCGATTTCTTCCAAGGATGATCCGTGAGGCTATTGAAATTAAAAAAACATCCAAATTTTAAATTTAAATCCAGTGGTAAACATAATCAATCAAAAGGTATACACAACACTTTAAGACAGCAAGATACAATAAGTACTATTTGCGTTAGTCGGAAAAACTACAATTATAATTCATTGGATACTTTTAAAAACTTTTCAAAATTATAACATCAGGCCATCTGTCATCTCAGTCCATCTGTGACCATGGTTGTTGTGGAGCTTCTGAAACGTCGGGCTAGTTAAATAATTAAATAAACCGCTCGGGCTAGTTAAATAAATAAAAATTGAATACTCGTAGCACATAAGCCTGAGGTTGAGCTGAGCGGTTGCGCATGAAGACTCCAGGGCGGTTGCATAAGGAACGTTTTTATAAAAAGTAAGTAGTGTAATGTATATAACATTTCATCTGTGCGTTTGAGAGAGAGCACGTCGCCGATGACCAGCTGCGGTACCGGCGCCGTCCGATGCGGCTAGCTGGGGTACCGGCGCCGTCCGATGTGGCTAGCTGCGGTACCGGCGCCGTCCGATGTGGCTAGCTGCGGTACCAGCGCCGTCCGATGTGGCTAGCTGCTGTACCATCGCCGTCCGATGTGGCTAACTGCGGTACCGGCGCCGTCCGATGTGGCTAGCTGCGGTACCGGCGCCGTCCGATGTGGCTAGCTGCGGTACCAGCACCGTCCGATGTGGCTAGCTGCTGTACCATCGCCTTCCGATGTGGCTAACTGCGGTACCGGCGCCGTCCGATGTTCTCCACGCTGTTGCCAGTTTAGCTCGACTTGAATACGAGTCACAGGAGGTCAACCATCCTTGATTTCTTAAGCTAGCTGTCCCTACCTTGTATTTATCGGTCTAATAATAGACATTCTTTTGAATTCGTGTTCGCTGTAATTCTATGGACCGGTGAAAATTCTAGACACCCGTGACGTCTACATGCGCTGAAGCTCTCATGCGCTACTACGACCTTCTACTATTCGCAGCAGAGCTAAGTTTTTATGAAAATAAAATAATAAGAAAAAAAATAAATATACCGACAGTTAGTAACCGAGCAAAATAAAAGCAACAGACTCACATTACTGCACGATAAACAAAGAGTTAAAATTGTTTTCCTCGACAAATAATATAATATCCTCAGGCATGCGGCTATACTTATAATATTTATTTCATGGCGGATCCTCAAAACAGAATTTAATTCTTGTACGTATGAGCGTGGGCGGCGAGCGCGCGGAGGTATTATTGATGTTCCCTCTCCGGCTGTTTTCATAACTGAACGGAACTGAGTCCCCGAGAGGAGTTCCGCAGCGCAATAATATTTACTGTACAACCACTTGTTTTGTATTGGAACTTGTGCGAGTTAGACTTATGGATACATGTTCATACAATTCACAATGTTAGCACGATCTGAGTTATTGTTGTAGCCAGTTGTGAGCTGTGGTGGCATTTCTATGTGGCAGTGACGTGCTGAGTTGCTAAAAAAGCCGGGTAACATTTTTTATTCAAATAAAATAAAGAATTTTATGCTCATTAATCCTATAGACAACAGTTTGACTTATCTTTAATTTTCTTCTTTATCCAACATTCTTATAAATACAGTTACATTAAAAAATCTTCAATTAATCTAAAACCGATTTTTGTAAGGACAACCCATTGTTGCTTCTGTTGTTATGTACATATATTTGGCTTTATTGTACGAAATCTCAGGCAACGTATTATTAATATTGGCGACATTGTAATTATAAATTTCACATAAAATAGACTGAGGGCGGTAGCGTGTTGGAATGTGAATCACATCTTCTGTTAGTCTACAATATAGGTTGTATGTTGTTTGTTCTGTGTATAGAAACAGCGTTAATTAAAAAATAACAATTCTGATATTATGCAACAGTCATTTAAAAGTTTTGCAGTGTTTCCTGTAAGTGAAATAAACCACACTACGTTCAATAGTTACGCCTTCTGGACGTTAGTTTCCGCACTCCGGACGAGTTATCCGCGAGACGGTTCAGGACCATGCTGCTATAGTCGTAGTTTGCTCGTAACAGTTCACTAAATAGTGACGGACTTTGCCGACTTTGGTTATATCGATACTATCTATTTGAATAAATTCTTCTGTCAATTTGAACAATTAACCAACAAGAGTATATAAAAGTAAACAAGATATTCGCTAGTATTTAAATTTGAAGTGTTTTGTAATACAGAATTTATAAAACTGGAAAACTAACTCTTGACTCCAATCAACTGTTCCATGATTCGTATTGCTTATGATCATTGTAATAAGCCGTCCCACTGTCACGTGATCCGTATTGCTTATGATCATTATAACAAACCGTCACACTGTCACATGACACTTACACTGTCACACTACAGCTAGACCATCTGGTGCCAAGTAAACAAACATGTTTACGAGCTAGGCGCCGAAAGACTAATGATTTCTACTATATTTAGCTCCAAGCCTTTCTTATAACGTTGCCTGGGAATGTAAGAAACACTTGCCTAATATAAGAAACACGTCACTGGAATTTTGCGAGAAAAATCACCTATTCTCTAGAGAGAAGATGCTCATTGGCGTTTTTATTTACTTTGCTAATATTATCTACAATTAACAATAGTTAATTATACATCATCATTTTTAGTTACAAAAAATACCTAATAGCGGACCGACCACGTCTCCAGACGTGTCGGTGTCCGACGTAGTTGACATGACTGAGGGGAGACCGCGACTGGACAGCGCAGTGTCGGGCGCGTTGTTGCTCGATGGAGCGACGACTTAAGAAACATGGCGGATGGCGGATGGATGCGGGCTGCCCAGGATCGGGATGGTTGGCGCTTTATGAGGGGTGCCTAAATTCAAGAGTGGACTGCGATAGGTTTTTATGAGTCACCTGACCCGCTAAGCCCCATAATGTTACCCCATAATCTTAGTTTTGAATGATTTTCTTTTTCACTCTAATTATGTTGTACACTAGATTATTGTTATTGTCCTCAAGTGGAAGTAGTGTTAGTACATTTGTAATGTATTTTCAAAAAAGTACTTGTGTAGCTTAACACATAAATGTTAAATTTATGTCTTTTTTATTCCTTTCATCAAAGCCTACGAAACAAATTTCCTGTAGATATAGATTACAGTCTGTTACCCCAGTTTCTTTGCATATTAATATCGCAAAGAAATACCAAGAGCTCTTTCAATGGCTTGCTGGGCGATTCTGAGTTTGTTTAACAGAACTTCTTATTTAGGTAACGCAAGTCTTCTCGAGTTTGGCTCCCTGTACTTTCCCATATCTAATGAAGTCGTCGGCATTTTTGAATTCCTTCAAATTACAAACAACTAATGAGAAGATCACAGCTGGGACTCGATACCCGTAGACCTTGACTCCCAAATGCAAGTGTTTGCTATTCCTTTTTCTGTAGTTTTTATGTTCCAAGTGGCCCGATCACTTTTTAAACTGGCTGGGAACATTGTTCTTTTACGTTCACAAGTATTTAAGATTTACTTACATATACAGAAATATATACACAAACAATAGAAAGTTCCCTGTAAAATGATCAGATTTAATTTCTAGGATAAATATTTATACTACTGATGTACGCTGTGCACGTGAGCACGCTGTGCAGTACGATGTTAGTGCAGGCGCAGGAGAAAATTGATGTACCTTACGCGATTTGCCAAAAAGTTCAAACCAAACCGCCGTACCGGCTAGGTTAACCGCGACGATCGCGCGCCAGTCCTACCACTCGCCAGTGGTGGAAGGGGGGCACAGTTTCCCCAATCATCATAGCTCAACGAGCTCTTCCAATCCTCACGACAATGCAAGGGCAACTTTAGCTACTACACGTATGTTCCCCCCCTTGTTAGAGAGGGGGGGGGCGAAATGACTTTTCCCCCTCTGCCAAGATAATAATTGTTACTTTAGTTAACTATCGTGATCCGTCCTTACTATCTGCGGGAAAATAGGAATGGAGTGGGTCTGTCCTGCTGTCGAACACAATCTCACCTACACCGTCCCCGACATATCTTATAGTAACCGATGAAACTGCAATGGCCACTTTCGTCGGCATAGACGAGCCAGGAGAAAAGCGAGAGGTACCTCCTGGATCTTGTCGCCCTCCGATGCACCGCAACACAGTTTCTAACTGAATTTACATTTTATTTTTGTGTAACAGTTGAGTAGCAACTAAGGCTAATGCGATTAAACTTGTATTACATGTTTCTATCCTCGTTCTACAAACGTAGCAGCCGGCGCAGTCGATACTTCATTACTCAAATGAACTCTCTCATCATCTCTCTTTCTCTCTCTTTCTCTCTCCGTATTTCTCGTTCCCGCGCGTCCGGCGCCTCGCCGCAATGCCAACTCAGCACGTGTGGCACGTACAACATAAGTATTTAAACACTAAGCTACACTCTTTAAACACTTATTAAATACTTGTATATTGAGCAATTCTACTAATTACAAGTACATATAGATGTACTAGCGCACTTCAAAACTTACAAAATGTCAGCCAAATTGGTCAGAGAGACCTATTGGAGAAATTTGAGGGAGGGAGGGCAACAAGTCTGCAAGACATTTATGTTGAATTATACGAGCGTCAGCAGTCGCCGCCAGGCTTTGGCTGCTCGTTGTACTCCTTGTACTTACATCATGTGTTTTCCATCGCATATTGTTGCATATTATTACAACTCGTGCATAGGTCTTCACACTCGGTCCCGTTGCAGGGTCGGGGGGGTCCAGACCGGAGCTTTCTTCCAAACTGGAGATTTGTGGTTCGACCCTCGTCAATACGAGGCTGTGGTTAATTCGAGGTCATATTGACCTCTGGGTGAGTATGTACATATATTTATGTCTATAGGCTATTGACATCTTTGTTCGATCGGCGTCTGTCCATTTATCGGGGCGCTTTCACAGGTCCCAGAGTGAACTGGGAACCGTGTATGGAGCCACTCCTGTGATGGCCCTATGGACAGGCACCGACTCGAACGCTGTGTTTATGAGACGGTGGTTGGTGGAAAAGTAAAGAGGGGCACTCTGGGCCAGGAGGTTGTTGCCTCGGAGAAGCAGCGGGCCGTATCCTAGCAGGAGAGTGGCAACGGGGTTGCCATATCCCACTCGGTATCGATGCCCATCTGCAGCGTCCAGCGAGAGGCACCAATGGCAGCAATATGAAACCTGTGAAAAGTAAAGAGGTGTGGATTAAAATGTGGTACTAGCATGTGTAAGAGGTAAACGGATAACGAGATTATCCGTCTCCCTTCCTCGGCAGGCTGTATCTGTCCGGGAGGCGGGCGTGCCAGGACGCGAGACTCCTAAGAGTCTCATGCTCTGACGCATCCGCCTTTTCGAACAGATTGCGCGACATACTGCCGACAAAGTCACAAAGGTACGCGTAGGTCCCTGAGTTATCGTCTGGTTTCTCACCAACCTTGGAGCTTTGACCAGTTGCCGTAACACCTTGTTCTGGGTGGCACGGATCTTTTGCTTGCTCGTTTCGTACAGCGAGTGGTGCCAGGCAGGAGTTGCATACGTTAACCTCGATCTAATATGGATGTTGTAGAGTGCTATCCTCATTTTCAATGGGATAACACTCGCTCGTAAGAGTGGCGTCAGCCTGGCGGTAGCTGATCCGGCCTGTCGGATGGCGGTTTCGGCCTGACGAGCCATTGAGAGTCCGGAGTCCAGCACGACTCCCAGGTACTTGGCTGTCCTGCGCCATGGCAATGCGATGCCCTGTACCTGAAGCATACCTGGTGCGGTGCGCTGTTTGGTAAAGGCGATCGCTTGCGTCTTCGATGGATTGATGGCCAGCCGCCACTTCCGTAGCCACTCCGGCAGGAGATCGAGGGTTCTCTGTAATTTTTTTGCCGCGTGACTCGCGTTCAGAGACGCGGCCAAGAACGCGGTGTCATCAGCGTAGAGGGTGGCGGTTACCCCAGGGGAAACAGGTACGTCCCCGGCGTAGAGGTTATAGAGGGCTGGCGAGAGACCTCTCCCTTGAGGTACACCTGCGCGAATGCATTTCTTCTCGGAAAAGACCCCGTCCACTCTCACCTGGAATTTCCTGTCTGATAGAAATGACGCAATCAATTTTACGAGAGGCTTAGGCACATTGCTTTGGATTAACTTATATATTAACCCGTTATGCCATACGGAGTCGAATGCTTTTTGCATGTTGAGGAATACGGTGGCAACAGATTCTTTTTAGTTTGTCCCACAGCGAGCAAATGTGTGACCCTGACCAGTTGGTGAGAGGTACCGTGGTTGGGTTGGAAACCAAATTGCTCGTCTCTTAGTGGTAGAAGGGGAGTGACTTGTATGAGCAACTCTAGGGTCTTCAACAGAGTGGGTAGCAGAGTTATCGGGCGATAGTTGTCCGCTCTCCTACTGTCCTTACCCTGTTTGGGCAACATAATGATGTGGCCCAAGTTCCAGCTAGGGGGAAAATGTCCAGTGCGGACGATGCCATTTAGCAGTCTCGTTACTGCGGCGATCGTCTTGAAGGGAAGGTGTCGCAAGGCCATGTTGGGAATTCCGTCATGCCCGGGTGCCTTTTTGGGTTTCAACCCCTTGATGGTATTGTGTACCATGCTAGGTGAAAAGTGAAATGCCGCTGTGGCGATTTCTCCCGTGCCTGGAGTTTCCAGGTAAGCTTCGACCGGAGCTTCGACCCGGGCGGTATGCACGGAATTGACAGATGGGGGGGTGAGATGTGCCTCTAGATGGTTCGCGAATATCTCCCCGCTCTGTCTGGGGTCTGTCACTGTATTTTGTAGTGCCGTCTCCATGTAGTAATGTGTCAGGGCCCGTAGAGACTGCCAATCTTCGCCGGCCTCCTCGATTCTTCTCGACCATCGTCCGAAATTAAGGCCGAAATTCGGATTTGACCTTCTCAGTGAGACGGTTCAGGTGAGTTTTGATCGAGGGCCAGCGAGAAGACTGCCATCTTCTACGTGTAATTCTCTTCTCTCTCTCCTCTCTCTTCGAGAAGGAGTTGGGGGCTTCTTGGCAAATTGTCCTCTCCATTAGTGCCTGAGCTAGGAAGAGTTGCGGTGGCCATCTCTAAGGTGGTGCAGATTGAAATCTACTTCTCTTCGGTTAGTTTCTCCACGTCTTCCACGGTGTTAACGGGGAAGGTCAGGGTTGAGGTGTTTAGGCAGGAGGCAAACCCTTCCCAATTTATCTTTTGCCTAGGGGGGAGAGGTAACAGTTTGCATGCCTCGGTGTACAGTACCGCCAGCACTGGCATGTGGTCAGAACCGAGGTGTTCCTCCAACACTTCTAGTGTGATCACCAGGAACCTAGAGGGCCACTTCCTCTAGGTTCCTGGTGATAGCCATATCCAGTACGTCTGGCTGGTATGTGTGTACGTTCAGTTAGTAGGTCCGTGACCAGACCGTGGACTGTGTAGTCCATCGCCACAGCATGCGTCAACATCCGTCAGGAGTCTCCTTCCATTCGCGTTTGTGAGGCGAAAATTCCAAGCCGGGCTCTTGCAGTTGAGATCGCCGGCAATCACGGTCAGTTCTTCTGAAAAGAGCCGTTGGATGTTTGTGGCGTCCAGTGCGTCACCCGTAGACTTGTAGGCTGCGAAAAGTCTGGTTGGCTTATTGCATGCCATGATTTCCACGCCTATCGCTTGGAACGATTGTAGTGCAGGGACTGGGAGTGGCTGGTGTAGGACGTTGCTCCTAACCAACACCATCACTCCTTTGATCGATCCGTCTTTCGTGTCGTCGTATCTATGCGAAGTGTATACAGCAATGTAAAATCTTTGTAGGGGTCTCGTTGATCAGGGCGATGTCAACCTCCTGTGAGCACAGGAGTAGAGTTAACAACTCGTGACACCCCTCGCGTTCAAGAAGAGAATTCTCTCCTGGTTTCCTGCCACTTCTGGAAGGTGCCGGTGATAAATTCGACCAGCTTGGGTATGCTTTGGTTATGCTGGCCATGGCGATGGTTAGGAGGCTGGAGCCACTTTTGTAACTGTTGTATAGATCCATGGCCAACACCATGAGGCCGGAAAAGGTCTGGTCGATGAAGGTCATCGACGTTGTCTACGTTGTTTGCCTCTGACGCGGTTTGGTCGGTAGCTTGGGCTTAGGAGCCGGTACAGGTACTTCTGGTTGAGCTGCTGCAGGCGAGGCGGTAGATTTGGGGAGGGCGGGTGCACAAATGGGGACAGCGGGGTCTACCTTCATTTCTACTTCTGGGGTCACTTCTTGAGTGACAGTAGCCTCTTTCTTCTTTTTTGGCTTGTTCTTCTTTTTTTATCTTAGGCCCTGGGGCCTAAGCTGAGGCCCTGGGGATGGGGTTGTTGGCCTCCGCATTTAACGACGAGACTGTTGGTGGCGGCAGCTAAACGTGTGGGGTTATCAGCCGTTGGGCTCTTACCATGGTGATGACCACGGGGCCGGCTCGCTTGTTGCGTGCCTCCCTTTTAAAGACCGGACAGGCTGTGCTGTTGGCCGGGTGAGCACCGGCACTATTTGCGCAGACTGGAGGGTCGGTTTTCGAGCGCTTGTTGAGGGTCGGTTTGCGTGACAACGCACGAAGTGTTCTTCGCTGCAGCGAACGCAAGCGATTCTTCGGCGGCACTGTTTAGACGAGTGTCCAAACTGCTGGCACCTGTGACCTGTGTGGGCGGGACCTTCTTTCCCCTCCACGCGTCGATCTGGATCCCAGGCAGGTTAAACATCTCGGAGACCTTGTAGATCTCTTGTAGATACAGCTGTCTCCGTTCTCTTTATGATTGCAAAGAATATGCACCCGGGTCTGCCTTGCCTCGCCTTAATTTGGCGGGCGTACTCGGGTTCAAACCCCAGGCGTTGCAACTCCGACATGATGTCCTTCGGGTCCGTGTTCTCTAATTGTCCCCGGATGGCTATTTTTATACTCCGCTTCTTCGGGAGGGAGTATGAGAACCAGCTGAGTCCCTCGGTAGTTCGTGGTCGCAGAGGTATCTCTGTACGATGCGGTACTCACCCTCGCTAATCGGCGAGAAAGGCACCCCCTTGCCGAGGGGCTTTGCGTTCGGGCTGAGCCCTAGTAATTGTCGCAGCTTGCCGAAGTGTTGAACCCAATTGGGCATCACTTCGACGGCGAGCGGCGGGTATCGTGACTCACCTGGTTTTCCCCCGTTGGCGGGCGGTGGCACGGCGTCGTTTTTTATGGCGCTAGCGGAATTTGACTCACACGCTGATAGAGCGCTCGAGGTCGAAGCCGCTGTCGCTTCGGCGAAAGGGAGAGTGAGAGTGGGACGGGGAGTCTCCCTGTCTCTCTTCCTCTCATACATCTTTTTTGGCGGCGATAAGGTAGGTAAACTTGCACTTACCTGAGGCTCTCTTGGGCGTTTATTAGAATTTTTTTCTAATACTTGCGTCGACGTCGTCGTTTCCTCCTCCGACTCCACTATGCAGTCGCTCTCGACGACTGCATCCGGCGAAGAGGTGGTCTGCGATGCGCTGTCCAGGTCCATCTCGTCGCTGCTCGACGACACGAAGCTGCAGCTGCTTCGCCTCCCTGTGCTCGGTGAGCGGGAAATTGTCCCTGCGCAGGCCTTGGGGGCCTGCACTGAGGTATAGAGAACACCTAATTCGGTATGGGCAGCCTACGCGTGAATTTCTCAGCAGCCCGACGTTAGCCGGGCCTTCCAGTGGGCGGTGTTCTGCACCGAAACTTCTTCGAGAACCCTCGGTAGGTTCGTCACGCACTAGCTGTCGCTTGCAGACTGAGCAAATCCTTTATTACAACGAATAAAAGGTTACGCTTTATAGTCTATATAACCGTGCAGTCGGCTGCCATGCTGTGGTTGGGGAGCAGTTTATTGCTCACGAATGGTGATAGCTTGTAAAAATGTACGCGTGTGTCATCATAAACAGTTTATCGGCGTCGTCGAAACATCATGTCCGCAGCGCCTGATCTTTTACGAGCTCTCTATAAATACTTATTTATAAAGCAGAAACGCCGGCATGTCTAAATTATATTTTAATTATTTCTGACTTATATATGATTGGACTTTTTTTTTGTTGACGAAGGGAAAAACATTAACGCGCCTTCACTGGCCCTGGGTGAGGTCCAGTGGTGTGTGGGGCTCATGGCACATCATAGTGCCGAATAATCACAAACACCATCGCGAGTTCCATCAGTGCCGCCTTTGGTGAGTTGCCTCGGAACAAGAAACGGCCTCCTGGACGGCTACTCAGCCCCCTAAGTGACCGGCTCCACCTCCACAGATGGGGTCGTTCTGCACTACAGGACAACCCTACTGACTTTGGGGCAGTACAATGGGCTTTACCGTGTCGCTCTTTTGTCCCTCTTCTTTGGTTGAGGGGTGCAAAGTACATCCCCGTCAGTTCAATTGGCTTCGCCTAGGTTGACCCCAGACTACTGAGCCCCACCGCCATGGCTGGGCTTGAATCATATTATTCATTAGTCCATGGGAACTGGTATTATTATTCACTTGCTTAAGGAAACTGATATAATTATTCACCAGCCTACGGATTTGCCTGCGATCTCCAGCTGGAGGCACCTGCTCAGGTAATGCCAGACCGATCTCCAGCTACATCCACCTCAACCTCGACGCGCTAGGTGGGAGGGACTCGGTCATGGATAGCCCTTGCCGGCTCACGGCCCATTAATTACGGTGACGGGCGTATTGTATAATGTGGTGCGTCGCGAGGGGAGTAATAACACGAGCATCATTTACTTGTTTTTATTCGCCGAGGAATACAAAAGCTTATCGTATATCATCAAATTACGAACACCTTTTAATAGTGCCATACATAGATACAACATACATTTTCAGCTACAGAATATTTTTTTCTCCAGTGTCAGTCTACATGACCTTCCCAATAGGGAACTAGTAAAACGTTTTCTTTGCGCCTTCAACTCGGAGCTGGGATGTCTACTGGTCAGGCACCACGTACTGTCAATACTCGCTGTCAACAAAGAGCGACCGGCTCCCGACGGAACCTCATCCGTGCAATATGTTTGTTTACTCACGATATACTTTGTGCACAAATGTACGAATCGGAGAAATAACACGCTTTTGGGAAAGTACGGATAAACATGTGCCTCGTATATATATATATAAATAGGAATAAATTAGGAATAAATTTCAAAAAAAAAATAATTTCAAATCGGTAATGACACCCGATTCTCTTAAACTCTTATGAGAAGTTTTCCTGCCTACTATATTCTCTCATGTTCTCTTTGTACGGTTTATCTCTCTTACGTAATAGTTAATGTCGGTTCATTTATTCGTTTAATTTGTTGTAAATTTCACAAATTTTTTGTTAAAGCGTTTGTAGCTTTACTAATTTAATCAAAGTTTATAACATCAGAAGTGGGACTACGTTTGTCCTACCGCTGGTGAAGGTTCTGACCAGTTATCGGTTATTTTAATTTCTCATAACGCCATTCGCGAGACGTAAGAGAAAAGAGTCCAGAGAGAGCACGCCTTCTATTCTTCACAGGTTGGTGACTTTGGACACGTTTGGTGGCTCAACATGCTGGCCTCGCGTCCAGCTACGCTGCGAGCTCAAGCGTCGCACACTGCCGCCACGCCGCGCAGCGCGCATCAGCAGCCCGCCGCGCACCGACGCCTGTCACAGTGATAGAAACGCCACGTATGCAGAATATATTCATCTTTGCTTAGATAGCACACAGAATAGAACTTAGATAAGATCTCTTTCCTAGCTGCTATAATCATCTGGTTAGAAGTAGACAACGAAGTAATCCTATACTAGCGCTGGCAGTGTCACGTCTAGTAAATATCACGGAGAAGATGTGTAGAAAACTAAAATTTTAAATGAATATTTAACATTTTAATGTTTATTTATTTAATCATACAGAATATTAAGATGTAATACCTTATATACATACTTAGTGCAGATGTTCACTGTTTAAACACACAATATTAAATATAAGCAATTGTTTTTATGTATAATGTCATATCTAAATGCAATAACAAAATTAAAATTAAAAAATTACGCTTTTACTGGTATAAAATAGTACCTGTTTACTGTACGTAATTGTAGACGTCCACTGTCATCCAAACTAGGCTTACGCCTGTACCTTGGACGCCAGTCATTCTGTTCCAGGTTACACTATCACTTATCAAATACACAATAATCTATATTTCTATTACAAATTTAAACCAAACTTTTTTGACGAGTTTACGAAACTAAATGTAGTGTACTAAAACAACATTGCATGGTAAAGTCAATTTGTGGTTATCTGAAAATTTCCATTGTGTGCAACAAGTTAAGAATAGGACGAGTACAAAAAGTTTGAACCTAAGACTTTATTTTTATGTGTAGTATGTTATTTCAATAATTTTCACAATATTTATAACTATTATTAGATTTATTAATATTTTCTATATTGATTCATAATGTTAGTATAATTATGATTAGAAAGTAAAGTTTGCGAATGCTTGTGTATAATTTGTGCCATTGTGTATGTTTGTCCATGTTTGTTTGGACGCGTGTCCACCGCCAGCGCTCATAGTTCAGCGCGTTGTTTGTCAGCGCTGAGGCTCAGCGTGGCTCGTTTTAGTATAGTACTGACCGCCTTACCGTACAGACGACGACTAAAAGCGGAGTGTATTAATTATTGCTGCTTTGTACTTTGTATCCCAAAAAAATAAAAACCGGCGACGACGAAGACTCCATGTTCAACCATTGACTGAGCAGAGAGCCGTTGCAGGAGAGTTTGTCTTGTTATGTGGCACTTTGAGGGCTGACGAAAGTAAATTCTTTAATTACTTTCGAATGTCAACTAGAACTTTTGACGAACTTCTGGCAAAGATACAGGATGAACTGGTCCATTGCAGGTTACGAATCGTGCCACCGATTGAACGACTAATGATGACTTTTAAGGTAAGAAAAAACATATTTACTCGTTTTATAATTATGTGTAATCATGGCAAAGTATAGGTAAGAAAACAACATAGGTATTTATTATTGTTATGTTCCATATATAAAAAAAATTAACATAAATGACATATTATTAGTAATTAAACATAATATAATTATTCAACAGTACGTCTAGCTGTTTCATAACCAGAGTAACCTGGATTCGCATAATTCGTTTGTACCCTTGGTAACCTGGAGTCTGATAATTGTATGACGATGCATACGTGACGAGTATAGGCCTTGCGTTATTAGAGTAAGAGCTATTTGAGCTATTTCATTTGTTGAAATTTCGAACATCCATGACTTCGCGCAGCACTCTCGATCTAAACTCTAGCTTTTGTCCTACAACAAAAGATTTTAAAATTGGACTTAAAGAAGCGAAAAAAGCCAGGTCGTCAGCAGCAAGATCTGGTGTTTCATTACTAAAAGTTAATAATTCTTTTTCAAATAGAGAACTTTCTGGATTTGTTTTCGGGGGGGGGGGGGGGGG
>JAFELO010000216.1:56894-77440 GCA_017140195.1 Eumaeus atala | reverse complement strand
GCCTTCGGCGTGAGACTAAAATCAGCCTAATATGCAGTCGGCTTTGTTATTTTATTTAAATAAAATAATTTTGTGACACTGCCCAACATGACGTACGACATATAGTTTTTTTTAAACACAAATAGTTTTCATTACGTTTTTTAGGTGTTAGGCAGAATAATTTGTACGTCTTTTCATGTAATCGATAGAAGACGCCTGTGATATAATAATAGGTACGGCCATGTTAGACAAGCCATATGTACCTACTGCACATAAAGCTGCCGACTCTAGCTGTGAGTGTTTGTGTTAATATAATCAGTTCAATGTTAAACATAATCAGTGTCGGTCAGTTGAGACCGAGCTTTAAAACGTTTTTTACTATGTACTTTTAGCTTATACATTGAGCTTGTAATGTAGTTTTTTACTATGTACTTTTAGCTTATACATTGAGCTTGTAATGTAGTTTTTTATTTATGTAGTGATTTAACTTTGGCACCCCAACAGCACACTCATTATTACAATATTGATAAATAACAGTTCATGGATTACTCTGATGAGTGTATCAATAATAGGAGTACACGTCATTCACAAAAAAAAATATCATGCGGTCCAAAGATAATACTCGAAATTTATCAGGTCAGTGTCAGACTGATCGGAGATATATATATATATATATATATATATTACAGTACAGTACAGTATTGACCGTTTTGTAAATTTTTAGGTCATCTGCAAATAGTACTTGCAGTGATGGATCTGAGAATGGATGTCGTTAATAAATAAAGAGAACAACACAGGCCCAAGGTGAAACCTCTGTTGTACACCGGATAGAGCGTAGTAGAGCTTGGACTTATATCCTTTCACAGCCACTGTTCACACCCAGTCTTTTGGCAAGATAAGATTTAAAGCAATTTAATAGTGTGCCAAGAATTCCAAATGACTCCAATTTCATTATGAGTAGTGGGTGGGGGACCTTGTCCACTTGTTTCCCTTTGTCAATCTCGTAAGATAGGTCGGAGACAAAAAATATTAAATTTGTGTTAATGGATCGGGCCTCTGTGAAGCCGTGTTGATGTGACGTTATAAGAGGGTTCACATGCTGTGTGATTACAGGGTACACCAAGGATTCAAATACCTTGGAGAAGATGGGCAAAATGGCTATAGGACGATAACTTTTTATGTCTGTGAGATCGTCTTTTTTGTGTATAGTAATTTCTTCTAATAATAAATTCTAGTTTTCTTCCAGTTGTCCGGGAATACGCCGCTTTTGAGAGAGTGGTTAAAAAAGTACCACAGGGGTAAGGCAAACTCGCGGCTACATCGAATAACAAATAGTACAGGTATGCCATCAGTGCTCGTACCCTTTTTTGGGTCCAGATGGTTTAGTCTTAGTTTTTTTGGCATTTCGTTTTCTGTAACTTTAAGTGAGCCGATGCAACGACTTGCTACGTTGTGAGAGCAGTTACGCATGCTCAGTGTTTCCTGGTTATACACTGCTGTGAAATGTTTCGAGAAGATCTTGGTGATATCAGACCCTGTGCTACCACCTGATTCATCTAGATACTTCGTGCTGGAAGCGATGTGGCGCCCTTTCTCTTCGTTTTTATATAATGCCAGAATGCCTTGGGATTAGAACATATATTGTACTCCAGTGAACATTTGTAATTGTTAAGACACCAATTATAGAGTTTATGACAACGCATACGTAGAATTGTATATTCGACTTCATAGCGCGGATTCCCAAATCTTTCAAACACGAATTTTGTCCTTTTCTGATAGGAGACAGACTAAATATTTGGAAAATCACTTCGGATACTTAAAAGGTTTAGGTTTTTGATCCGGGACATGCTTACTTATTATTGTATTTAGTGTGTTGTAGAATGCTGAAATCATTAAATTTACATTATTAATGTTACCGAAGTCAGACAACAAATCAACATCATTAAGCTCTGTCTTTATTGCTTTTTTATTTTATTTATATTATAGAAATTGTATTTTATCTCACGCAAAGGACGCAGGTGCTCCAGTTCTAAACCCGAGAGACATATTAAAAGATTAGGATGTTTAGAATCTAACTTACTAAGTAGATAATACCAGATCTAGTATTTTGTTATCCACGCTTGGTATACCATTATGTTGTTGAAGACTATTCTGAGACAAAAAATCTACAAGCGCGTATCCAAGTCTTTAGTTGTAATTTGCGGGTTTCTTAACGTTTTCGTTTCACCAGATTATGAAGCTTAAGTTAAAATCCCCCACAACTAGGACATTATCGGAACGGGTCATCACCTCAATTGCTTTATCAATGAACTTGTTAAGGGTTTCTAATTTAACAGGTGGGGGCAAGTAAACGGCACATATATATATAGAGAGCTTGTTTTACCATTTATGGTCGCCTGGACTGTAACACATAGGTCTTCGAGATCGCTTTCGGAGTTATATACGCGGTAAGAATTTATTTCCTTGTGTATTGCCACCATCCCTCATTTGCCGTCCTTTTTTGACGACATTGTGCGGTGCCTACGATATACAACATATCCCGAGTCTACAAATTTGCAGCTCCGAACATTTGGGTTAAGCCAAGTCTCTGTGAATATAATAATTTTACAAGAATGTTGAATAATATTGTTATAACATTGTTCCTTTTCGTTCCTATTCCTCTGACATTTTGGTGTACCTTTTTATTGTAATTCGTTACTGCTGCCAGTAAACTGTCCCAGAGACAAGGAGTACGAAGATTTGATACTCAAGGTCTTGAACTGTCCTTATTAATGTTGGCCACTGGAGTGTTGGTAACGGGGGCGCCGATAATAGTGCTCATTTGGACGAAGGTGTTAGATAATGTTTCAGTTCTGTGCTCGGGGACACCGTTTATTCCTAGGTTGCTGTTACGCATTTGCTGTTCGGGCAGAGAAAGTCTATTGGAAAGGTCTTTAACAGTAGAAGTTAGTGCATCATTTCTTTTTTTAAGATAATTTATTATTTCTTCCTTTTGGTGCAAATCGGTCCTGGGTCTTTGTATTGGTCATTGATGAATTTCATGATGTCATTATAACTAGACATTTTCTCGTATTTGTCTTTTAGCTGTTCTCTTACTAATTTGGTTATAGTTATTTCAAGGGGGTTTTTAGTTTCCTGTTGTATGACGACGCGGAGCGTATCTTCCGATATCAGGTCGTTAGCTTCATAATTCTTTTGTTGATTGAGATGTTTTTCGCGCATTGTAACATTGCTACACATCAATACATCGTCTTCGTCGAATACGCCGCTCGCGTCTGCCGTGTCGTTTGTTGCGATATTCAGGACAATTCCAGCATTTTTTATGTTCGTCATTCATTATTAGAAAACGTTTTGTAGCTATATATTGGCACATTCTAAGATTTATATCGTATTTACGGTGGCATTTAGAACATTCCATAAATTCTTTATTTAACATTTTATTTAGACAACCAGAATATTTAAACGACATTTTAGTTACAAAAATGTTATGGTTGAGTTGTTTGGTTTGAACGTGTTTCCAAGTTGGAGCCCACAACTTATTACGAACCGTTGAACTACGATGACTTTTATGCATGCGGTAAAACAGATGTTAACTTGTTGCACAAAAAATATGTTAAGTACAAAGTATATTCTTTGTTTATAATTTATTTCGATAATGATGTGCTTCACTATGTAATCTTTTATTAATTTTGATTTACTTGAGTCAAATCATTGATTTATTTGAAACACACTTATAGTGAATAAATTTGTATGCATGTAAAATTTAAGAAGTTAGTTCGTACAAAATTGTGAACTGTAGGCACTGATTAGTGTGTTCTGTAGGATAAGTTTGAAGTTTAAAGTTAAGATTAGTATGTTCTGTAGGATAAGTTTGAAGTTTAAAGTTAAGATTAGTATGTTCTGTAGGATAAGTTTGAAGTTTAAAAGTAACTCCTTTTATGACAGAGTAACACGAATTATATTGTCACTGTTTTGTTACTAGATCATGTTATAAGATCCTGGTGTTGACTTATTATATTTCATCTGTTCACGACTTTTAAACAGATCCACCTTGTTTGCAAGTTTTTAACGATAGTATTATTATTGGTTTGATTTATTTTCATCTGTGAACTCTAGACTTGTTAGTATTTTGACTTGTAAATCTACATAACCGGAATCTTCGAAAGTAATTTGCGCCAACTCCAAGACTAGACGTCAGATTAACTTGGAAATTTGCACACGTATCAACGCGTGGCTATTGAAATATTATAGTAGTTAGCTGTTAGCTACGTTATTTTAGCTCTGTTTGGTTGATATATAATATGCAAATGCAAATATGCAAAGTATAGAGTACATAAGGTTACTATCTAGACTATTATTAAATTAGAGACAACTATAGTAGGTATTATACGGCTTAGATCTTTACTATTCTCTTAGGGATATATATATATATATATATATATATATATATAGATATATATATACATATACATATCCCGTGTATGTATAGGCATACAAATTAAATATATTTAGTATATTTTCTTATGCAATGGGTATAGAATTAAAACCAAAAAAAAAGAAGAATTATCAATTAAGAGTTTCCAATATAATAAAAGTTATAGTTAAGTACATAAAATTTTTGTACGTCGCAGTATGTCTATATTAGTGGTGATGGTTATACAATCTTATCGCTTGTTTACCATTTATAACTATTATTGCGTACAGAGCTACTTGTTTGGCATACTTTTAGTTATGCCTATTCAGTCACATAATATAATCGTGCTTGGAAAAAAACCGTACCATTACGTCTATTATCCCCGGTTGGTAGGCAGAGGTGTGCCACAACTCGTAAGTCCAGTAGATATACTAAAACAAAAAAAAATGTTTAAAATGATTAGTTTTTACTCCAATTACCAAAACGTTACGCGGCTTACGAACTAAAACAACAGTTTTTAACAGAAATATGTGTTCTAGTGCTTATGATATTATGGGCCTTAAGGACACATGAACGACTTCGTAGTGGACAGTGAGTCGTTTGATAGCCTGTATTTATTGTGGAGATCTGATAGAAATTATTTGGATAGGATACAAAATAAGGGGGGGTGGAGTTCTCACCGCAGTTCATGATGAACTCGCGGCCATGTCCGACGGAGTGGTTATCGTCAGAAGATGTGTGAACTGCTGTTATGCAGTAAGACAGTAGTAGGTAATTTTATTTATAGCCTTCACATTTGTGTTGTTTCTATTTGTAGCCAAAATTTGTATAATTCAACTACTGTCTAACGTATACATTTCATCAAGAGTTTAGCTAATGTAATGTAATGTAATGTTACAAAACCCACATGATAAATTTATAATATTGAGTAATTTCAATATGCAAAATATTGTACGGTCCCCAAATAGCGATAGTCTGTACTTTCCCCTAGTAATATACTCGGTGCGCATCAGTGTGAATTTCATCATTCATAATCATTTCATAATCAGGTAGATTAATAAATACTTGCAACCAACTATAATATCACTGGTGTTCTATTATTAACGACCGTTTCCTAACCTCGATGTCTCAATCATAAGCAGCGATTTGCCATTAGTAGTAGAATATCCCCAACATAAATCAATCATATGTGAGGTCCATATGGAAAGTTTGCAAGTTTTCATGTATTATAACCACTGCCATATAAAAAAATTTGCTTACCAACCTGGTATTATCCGTAATTACGGATCAATCTCTACTAGTCTAGATGCTATTGATGGGGAAATTGAATTACAATAAATCTTTTGTAGATGCCGTCTCTTTCGTGTACAAAATATATTTGCGAATTGTGTAACTTACATATTCCATTAAAGACCGTTACGCCGGTTACACTTTCCACTAAGTGTCCGTCACGGTACAGTGAGCCTTTAATTTAAATCTTAAAAGAAAAATAGATATTATATCTGAACAAAAGTGATAAAGATTCTTTTTAATTTTAAGAGAACGCGCGAACTTGTTAGAGACCCAGTGCTATAAATCATACGTAGGAAATACGTTACCCATGCACACACGACTGTGATACGCTGAGCTGTATGGCTCAGCGTATCACAGACATAAATTCTGTGGAACTCTCAAGTCATGAAGTTTTTCACCTACTTTCGTCTTAATAAGCTGGACCCGACGGCATTTCGCCTATTTTTGTAGTCAAATTTGCTAGAAGTTTGACCCTGCCACTAACTTTTCTATATCGCCGATCTGTTACGGAAGCCATAATGTCAGATGTTTGAATGGTTTGTTGCCTCAATGTTAAGGTAGGGGTTAGTAACGTAGGGTAACTCCGTTGATCACATCGGAGTAATCCGTGCGCTAAAGAATTGCATTAGGTCTGTTTATGGAGCAACCTACTTAGAAAATTGCAAACCCTTGTTTAAAATCCATAATACACTTCAAAATGTGCAGGAGAAATGCCCACTGCGTGGCGGTGACTGTTTATATATATACTATGACCTTCCAGTGTAAATTGTAGAGCTGTCAAGTAAACAGTTTTAAAGGTGATTATTCAAGTGGCAGCGCGCTAAAATGTAAAGAACACCCACAACATGTAACTGTATTGTTGCAAATAAGGATTTCACTTCATTTAAATTCACTTCGTTGCACTAAAGGAAACATTAAAATATAGAACACTGTTAGCTCACAGTGTGTAATGTGCCCTAAAGCGATAACACATTCTCAGCGACGGTTCTTTACAGATCGTTTTTTCTATCCCCCCCCCCCAGCCTCTCCTCCCGCGTGGCTGCTGATCGCGGGACATGTCCCGGGGCAATCGGAAAACATTTACAACTGTAAACTTCACGACATTTTTTTCAAAAACGGGTTGGTATCCGAACTGCTGTGTGAACAAACAGTATTTTGATTTACATGTTTTATATAGTATTTCATATAATCTTTCTACCTGTAGGCTGACGGAAGTACCAACCAATGGACTGTGCAGAAACGTCGTGCTTTCTCGCAGATGGGAAGGATGCATCTAGACATACATACATCTAGTTATTGAGGATTAGCTAAAGTAATTATTATTGAGCCGAGGGGATCGGGTCATCCCCGGAGAACTCACGCGCGGCAGATAAAGTTGGCCTTGTATGTTCGTAGGGGCTGGAGAAGCTGGTCCCGCGCGCGGTCGGCGTAGTTCACCTAACAGGTACGGCGGCTGGACTTGAGCTCGATGGTAAATCGCGTAAGGTACTAGAATTATCTCCTATGACTGCATTAACATCGTCGTTCTGAGTATTCGGAGTGGATCAGGTGTGCTGCTGTCTGTCGTGATGTCATGATCCTAGATTGAATCGTGTAGTTCCTGAATGCTTCGGACGTGGTGTAGTGTGCTGTAGTGTAGTGTGCTGTAGTGTAGTGTGCTGTAGTGTAGTGTGCTGTAGGTACCTGTTTTCCTTTCTTTTTGTTGTGTGTTACAATTGTCGTGATTGGATCGTCCTCGTCGAGCACGTCGCGTTTGCGATGACGCCCCACTCTTGTAAGGCAGTTGGGATTGTAGTCACTCGGGTAACGAGTGACGAGAGGATTAGCTATTTGAAATTCCTCGCGATAGTGGGACGCTCCAAATATCTATGTAGATCTAATGTGCGAATGTACCAGGGATAGCCTGTAGGTCTTCGTGCGAATTGACGTGTTGTAGGAATAGCAGAAATTGCAAAAAAGCTATATTCGAGGGGAAGCGTAAACGAATACTGCGATACAATATGAGATCATGGGTTTAGTACATGTTTTGTCTGATGGTAGTTTATTTGTAAACGATATTTTACTCCTTGCATTACTTAGCGGGTAAAGCTTATGCATGATTAATAGTGTTTTCTTTCGAACCCCCTCCCCTCGCCGCCCCCCTCTCTTAACGGGAAGCGTGACTCAACAATTGCATCAATAATATAAGCCACATATGGGAGCCACAAACAACTTACTGGCAAATTAATCTCTCAGTAGACACGTGCCTGATCTGCATATTCACTGCGTATATAGGTTTTAAACAATCCCCCCCCCCCTTAATGAACCGAAGACGGGAGGCGGGACTAAGTATGTAAGGCTTATCAGCAACGTTTTTTTAAGCACGGGGAAGCACATTTACGCGCCCTCACAGGCCCTGGGTGGGGTCCAGTGGTGCGTGGGGCTCGCGGCGTATCATAGTGACGAATACCCATAAAAACCACCGCGAGTGTCATCAGTGCCGCCTTTGGTAAGGTGACGCGGAACAACAAATCATTACTACGCACTACAGGACAACCCCACCTACTTTGGAACAGTGCAATTGCCCTTTGCACCGTGCGCAATAGCATCGCCTCATTTTTCTCTTTTGTCCCATCTTCTTGTAAGAGGGTTGCAAGGATCATACACCTCCTCGGTTCAATCGGCTTCGCCCGCGGGGTCTCGGATCACCCCGGGCTACTGAGCCCCACCGCCACGGCAACGCTTGGACCACGGTGGGGTCGCCGCAACTACCTGTCTAATAATATCCAGACGGAAAGTTATGTCCGTTCGGGGGCTGCTCCAGGCTTTGTACTTTCAACCCAAAGTGGGTGTCAGATATTTAGTGCATATGAAGCCGGGGGCGGTAACTAGTCCACACAATGTTGCACCTCCTGGCGCGACCCACTGCGCTGTAATGTACGTCTACACAGCGGACGCGGCACCAGCACGCCACATATATTTATCTACCATCAGCCCATAAGGAATTCATTTGAATGAAGGTGACCTAAATTCAACAGAATAATGTCGGGTATGAAATTGCGTATGTGATCAAATTTATTGCTTCAATAAAATCTTCTCGCGCAGAATTAAAGTAAAACTTACTCGGGGTAAATGAACAAATCCATACATTTTCGAACGCCGTGAAAAACATGGAACTGAATTTATGTACAGCAAACATTTTTGAATTGTAATCGCCGCCGGTCGGCCATGTGGCGTCTCAGTACGCACTGAAGGAACATCAAACAACCACGACTAGATGATCGAGTATTCACGTAACAGTACCTGCCTACATCAAGTTGTAAGACCTAACAATTATAAATTTAAAATTAACCAATGAATCTACTCATTTCTAAAACCTGTGCACCTATTAGTTTAAAGGTGGCTATAAATTGCGAACTGTAAACAAGTTTAACGGATTAAAAGATAAGTATGAAGTAGTGCCATTCTGCATTGCAGACGAATTGCGGTGGAATGACCGGGAAGGTACCTCTCGCTCATAAGATAGTGACGTGACATCTTCGGATTTCGTGCGGTTTATGTGACTAGCCTGTGGAATACCGGAAAGGAGAAAAGAGGGACACACATCGGAGCCATATGTGTATAGTAATTATGAGGATGTTTATGGGCGTCTGTAGTCAGCAGAATACACTGATTGTGAGTTTGTCCCCCTATATTATATAATATATAAAAAATCTAGTATTGTGAAATCTACAATTATGTTTCTTCAAAAATCCACATAAAGAAGAGTTAAATTTCAAATCTTTTTTTTTCTTAATTTTTAGGAGTCTGGTTTTTGCCGTTTGTCGACGCAACCCTAACATGCGTTCCAGTAGGAGTTCCTGCACTCTGCTAATGAAGCCTCGGGACTTTGGGATGAGAATTTGTTGTGGTGTTGTTCTCTAACAACTAGCTGTTCAACCTACCTACGCAGAGTCGTTCTGCTTTTTTAATTTTTTTTAATTTTTAAAAAAAAAATAGGGGGGAAAACGAGCAATCGGAGCCTTTTTCGACCACCGACGCCCATGAACATTCACACAATTACTATGCCGGTGTGTTGCCCTCCTTCACCCTCAAAGGGCCACATGCTACTCATAAGCCGCACAAAACGCGACACTGAAGATGTCACTATATGGCGGTATTATGTAACATTTGATGTAATATAATTAGTTTGTGAATTCTGTAGACTATCCAATGTACAGTTGACGGGGAAATGAGGGCAGCCAATCGACATACAAATCACGTGAATGTTCATGAGCGGCGATAGTCGTAAATCGTCTCCGATTACGCGTTTGCAACCCCCCCCCCCCNNNAAAAGTGTACGCGCTGTACATATTAACACTATGTGTAGTTCTATATTTATTTGGTGTCTAACATAAGAACTAACAGATGACTTGTCCAACTACAGGAAAAGTGCCGCCACTATGAGAAAGCGAAATAAATACACATAATTCTGTGATATTCCGCCTGTTCTCGCACATTACAAATGGTAGCAATTACTCAAGTTTCGCTCGCAATGGACACAATCGCGCAAGCCAGGCTGTAGGTACCGCGATAACAATAAGCATAGAGGGGTCTGCACGATAACAGAGCGGGCGAACTTTATCGGAGCCATAAAAGTGGCGTCACGGCCTAGGAAACAATAAAATGTCGGGAGCTGCCGTAAAACCGCTCACCTGAGCGACTGGTGCTCGGTACAATAACACACGAAGCTAACGTATAACACGTGTCGCCATTTCCCGAGTAACGTTTCATTAGTTCGCAGAGAACTGAGCCGAAATATCTCTTGTCTAACCTAACTTTATATGCTATTTGCACGCCCAAGAAATAAAATAGATGATGCGCAACAGTTCTTCTTTATACTTTTTGGAATAAATGATTATATCAATTTTTTAACAATAAAAATTATTAGTGTCCGACCGATACTGTTTTCACGATCGAAATCTCAACCGAATTTCGACATCGATCTCAGTTTCGGTTTCGACTGATCTTCTTGATGAGGATAATGTTTTGAGGGAAACGCATAGGCAACGTTTGTCACGCTCCTGTCACGGAAGCTTCAGGTTTCTCTACAAGTCAAGCATGTGTAAAAAAGAAGTTTACCGAGGCGAATGTAAAAAGTTAGTGAACATAAAAGAGATAGAGTTACGTCTGACATATTACTATATAGGGCGCGATACACATTTCTTTCTCTCATAGCCAGTTACGTTTCGTCTGACTAAAGAAGTTTTACTTCGTTCGTGTTATCCAAAGCACACAGATTTTTTTTTATTACATTATTAATATTGATGTTATCTTGTTTTTTATTATGGCTACCTACCCTTATATCACGTGATAAAACTTACAGAATTCAAAGATAAGTTTAAAATAAATCAACTTTGAAAACTCACAACAATCGTCTTCGTCTCTTGACACTAAAAATATAGGTTGTATGAAGCTTTTCCGGAATTATCCTAGACTCTTCTGTTATTATGTGAAGAAGCGGTGTATTGTTAGGTGCGACATGAGCGGCGGTTGGTGAATAAATCATGAGCGGGGGGCGCTAGTGTGCGCTGACGTCAGTGGCATCTGGTGGGTGATGCGTGGTAACAAGCCGAGAGCCGCCGCTCATGGGCAAGCGGCGGCCAGCGGGCGGCGAGTTGACGGCCCCGGGTGTAATTGTCACCCTTGATATAACGATGGGGACCAAAAAGATGTAACATCGTTATTTCAGACACGTGAATGTGCCAGTTCTGAATAGAAAAATATAATACGGTTGCGTGTTCTTGAGGGAATCGACAAAAATGTGTCTTCAATAATATAAAAAGGCTTTCCGTTTGAACGTGACAATCAAAGTACGCCAGTTCACGTTTGTGATGTCTGCATCTATTGTGGTTGAAAATATATTAGATATTATTACATATAAGCTCACCATATCACTTTTAAGAGCTAGCTAGAGCTCGTTTTTTCATATTTAAGGAAATTGTTAAAATTTGTATAGAAAGCGGTATCCTAACAGTCACTTTACAATTTATATAATGAAGTCAGCAGCAGATCATGGGACGCTGGGGACATGACTCATTGGGGGGGGGAGAGGATGATAGGAGTTTATTGCGAACATCAATACCGTGACTAGCTGTAGCCTCCCCATCAGACGCCGTGCGAAGCCAACAGTAACTTAGTAACTCATATCTGTGTAAAAGTACTCGGAATTATAATCACTCCTTCTTAGTCCTTGAGTTCTCCACTTCAACTGACTACCTATTCCTACTGCCAGCTTGTTAATTGACTAAGAGAGTGAAGTAGCACCATGCTACAACAGAATTGTGTCGGTACGACCTCTCGCCCCACGATACTGCCTTAAAATGTCATGTTTCGTGCAGTTTGCGAGTTTCCGCGGGCCCATTGGTAGGAGGAGTAAGGAGGGAAAAGAATCTAGTTTTGTGAGCATTGATGGTCATGCTGCAAAAGTTACGGCGCAAGTAGGGAGACTCTGTGCGCTGCGACGTCGGCCACAGGAAAGTTCTTCACTCGCTTCGACCTCGAGCAAAGTTTCTTGTTACTTCGTTGTCCTAATTCCGTATTCTCTCCGCCTAAAACAATCGCGCAGAGCTCAAGGCTCTTACTAAACTTTGAATGCGATGTTTGATTGTATATTTCCTCGAATTCGCTTTGTTCCCTCAAATAGACTACCAACTAGTATTCAACTTTTTACTTTTGTTTAAAGCACTTACTTTATTTTCAATACAAATTATATTTCAATTCAAAGATGACAGACGCACAGATAAAATATTCCGTTCACAGATCCGTTGCATTATGTCATAGCGCTCTAACTCATTGACATCTCTCAAGTACATCGAGCACGTCACTTATAACATATAACTGTACTTACTGAAGAACGGGAAATGAAATTTATTGGCACTAGAAGAGATAGAAACGAATATAGCAAATTTTAAAGCTCTGCGAATATTGATAGATCATAATTTATTTGACAAATTTTCATGTGAAGTATAACTTTGAAAAATATAAGTTAAGCCGGTAGCACTCTCCTAATGACAACATTAAATACTCACTATTATATCGCGTTCCTTGCGGTTTGTGAGGGCACAAAATACGACGTCATAACACCTGGAGACAGAACGAGGGATTCCATTTCACACACTTCGTTACATCCATTTAATTTCTGTGCCAGCTTAACATTGAAGTGCAGAAGAAAGTGAAAAAGTACGAAAACCCAATTACCTGGAAAGAAAAAAGCAAGGCTAGTTAGTAGCCGCCTCTGCGATGGGTCACAGACAACTCAAACTGAATGAAACACGACAACGGAATTGTCACTTTTGGCGGTATCTTTATGACCGAAGGACCCCTGTTGTGTGATCCAACTCGACTGGCTACTAACTAATGATTACTAATATAAATTAGCCAATTTCATACCGCAGCGCCAGTAGGTAGTCGCGTAGACATAACGAGTAGTCGTTTACCATTACTCTCAGATATACGAGTATCATGTTTATAAATAATACGCGGAGCGGTCGGGGACAAATATTTGCGAGAAATCTGTGGATAATGTTTCGTTTAGATATTATAAGCGTATACAGCACGCTGTTAGATACTGTAATGACAAATGACCTCCCGACGACTTCAGCCCTCGGCTCCATCTCTGCACAGGACTGTTGGCACCAGTGCGCAGGACGTCGTATTGCCCGTATATGCGCGGCACCGGTCCGCTCGCTTTTGTTTGTTCCTCTACTTCGGTGTGTCGGTAGTCCGTCACGAGCGAACGGAACCGGCTATTACTGATTATACGTTATCATTTAATAGTGATTATACGTTATCATTTAATAGTGATTATACGTTATCATTTAGTAGTGATTGTCTCAAGCAATTTAGAGACGACGGCTGATCAGCACAGATTCGCGTGGGTACGACAGAAGGGTTCGCCTGAGCGTGCGGCGTTAAAGTAATCGATTATTCGATCTCTCTTATAATGGCTGGTGTTACAATCAGTTACGGAGCCCTTTAAGTTCTCACGTGCACAAAAAATAAAGAAGAACATACAAGTATATTTGATATACATTTCGCGAATGTTCGTATTTATTTGCACAATACCTAGGGGCTAGAAACTGCCAGTAAAATGGCTCTGAATACAAGAGAATTTTTATAGAATTTTTTCTCATATTTTTATTCCAGAGCCATTTTACTGTCAAAAACTAAAAAGATTATTCCAGTCAGTAGTGAGCCTGGGAACAAATCTTAAGCATTGTGTTTTGTACCACTAGTACATTTTGTGGGCGCATTTTTACGAGCTATTTCGTTCTCTATATTGTCTTTTGTAAAATTATTTTTATCTTTTAACTTACTTAAGTTTAACAAAACCAATGCGGCATATTTTTACATTAAGCTCAGAACGAACTTTTAACATGTACACAAATATTTAAAATCGATAATCGTAAATCATGTCCCACGGAAAGCATCAACTTTTATACTATTAATTTGAGATAAAGGACTATATACATTATCTTAAAATGTACCATATATTTGTACCAGAGAAGGTAGTCCAATTTAGATGTGGTATTGTACCAACATACTATAAATATAAAAAGATATATATTTCATTAAGAAAAGCGAAATAACTTATTAGAAGTGTTGCAACATGATGACAATTCTTCAATATTAATATAGTGCTCTTTAATCCTGTAAATTAAACGTCATTACGTGTGAATATGCCATTGATAGTGTTGTTTATGTTAGTTAGACAAAATTTTTACTAAACAAAAAATATCGATATACTCCGCTCACGGTTGTGCATATTGCAAAACCGCTGCACACACACGACAACACGCCAGGCGAGCGGGCGCGACACCAGATATTATGGTAGCGGATGCGGTCTGCGGACACAATCTCCTCGCCTCTTTATATTGCGCACTTCTCCATATATTTGAGCTATTCTCGCCCTTTTGAGATGTGCTCTCTAAATTAAATACTTAGTCATTCTCATGAGCAGGAATTTAAAAGACTTTCTGTGTTTTGTCTGAGGTTGTCCTCAAACGATTTCTTAATTGTTGATTTCCGCAGCACCGCGACAGCAAAACTCTTACGTGTGAACTCGAAGTCGATGTTATGTCAGCCGCCACTCTTCACGTGTCAATCCGTCACCGGTGCAATGCCAGCAGACGGAACCTCTTACAAATATGTACATAAAACCTAATGTATATGCTGTTACTACAATTATCATGATGTCTGTCCATAAGAACATAGTGTTAGAGGAGAGACAGTTACTTATAAAGAAGAAGGTTATAATTTCTCAGGTACCCAGGCGCTTAGCCTCCTTTAAGTTTCCTGTCGTGCCTGTCGTGATGTCGCTTTACGTGATGTTGATAGACTTCCGGTGGTCCGTTAGTCCAAGTGAGGAGGGACGGAGGGTGTAATGTCGCATATTTGTTTGCGTAACAAATGTGTGGATTTCAATGGGTGTTGCTTCGTTTGTCCTGTGCTGTACAAGTGCTGTACAAGTACTGTACAAGTGCTGTACGAGTGCTGTACAAGTGCTGTACAAGTGCTGTACGAGTACTCTTACTCTGCCGTGAACTGTAAAGACTCTCTAACTGTGGTCATGTTCTTATAGCAAAACCTGAAGTAAATATACGCGACAGTCACAGAGCGTACTCCGTACTCGATCCTGATATACTTACATATATAAAAAATAATCCCCTGTTCTTATAAGAGGGATAAAAGAGTTCCCGCCCCCTCGGTTCAATGGGCTTCGCCCAAGGTGTCTCAATTCATCTCAGGCTCCTTAATCCCACCACCAGTACAAGTTTTTCAATCGTAGTGGGGTATCCCAAAAAAATTACATATTTTATAATTCACGTCGGAGATAATCTACCTGCACCCTGCATTATCACCAGTTACACTGGCTTTCGATTTATATATACAAATATCTAAGCAAGATTTAAGCCCATTAGATGTTATTTAAAAAAACCTTCCGTTGCACATGCCCAGGGCCACGACAGCTAAATTCAGCCTTTCATTCAGGCATTCAGCCACGATAATTTACTTTATACCCACAGATTTCGTTTTCAGCTTTTCCTCAATTACGTTTTTATCTTCGTTTTACGGGCGGCCTCGGCTCTCCGCAGATTGTAGTCGGCTTACAGCGTGTCCGGTGTCTCACGCGCGAGCTTAATTAAAACGTGCCACAGAGCGAAGCGGGTGGGGATGGCGCAGGGAGGGGACTCAGTTGTGTGCGCTGATAATTGAATGAGCACGGATCGTGACACAGGGACAGGGCGGCGTGAACTGTTCAGAGAGCCACCAGGTTAACGACGCGTGGCCGGCAGGTGTATCAGGATACAGAGCCGATGGCCCACCGAGCCGAATCTCGCGCTTATTTAAATATCTGAATATTATTATCATAAGCGATATTGCTAAGATGTATTGGGATTTAGTGCGGGATCGGCCCAAATCGTTTTGCTCTAAAAATTTAATAGTGATGTATCGTAGTGTACAGAACCGCGTACATTATTTACCGGCGCAATTAATTTACAAGCACTCATATAAAACCGTCAGTGAATGTTTATTAATTAAGTAGTGTAGTTATTAATTTTAATCGAAACCTAGTGCCGCCAGCGGCCCTGACCTGGTCATACTCACTGAAAGCCGTTACTAATATTAAATCACAAATCGCACGAAACGCGAGGAGTCACTTTACGATATTATTATATTAGCGAGAGGTTACCTCCCCGGTCGTGTCGGCCAAATTCCGTTGCATAGGAGGATGTAGTGATAAAATTTCATGCAACGTTTTGAAATTAACGCTATTATCCTAAACACTACATGCTATACGTTACGCACAACACGCCACTCGCTATATTCTACTCGCCACTCACAATCACCATCATTATCAGCCCTTATCGGTCCACTGCTGGACATAGGCCTCTTTCAGTGAACGCCAAGACGACCGATCTCCTGCTACTCCTTACTGCCCTCTGTTCTTCTGGGTCTGTGACCAGCCGATTAACACTTTAGCGAGCTTCTACTTCGCATGATATCGGACACTTTAGTTCTCTGCCTTATGACTTCGTTACGAAGTCTGTCGGATAGAGAAACGCCCAACTAGCACGTTCAATAGCCCGTTGAGCTACCGCAAATTTGCGGACCAGTCCTACATTACGAGGCCACGTTTCGGCCCCGTAGGTCATCACTGGGAGAACGCTCTGGTTGAAGACTTTTGTCTTCACTCACGACTGACTACGTGGCATATACTACACGCCACTCGTTACATGTTATATGCAACATGCTATTCACTAAATGCGACACGCCACTCGCAATATACTACATTCTACACGCTACACACAACATCTTACATGCTACATGCTACGCGCTACACACCACTCGCAAAATTTTACATTATACGCTCCACATGTTACATGCAACGCGCTACACACCACACGCTACATGTTGCATGTTGCACGCCACAGCTGTTGCTGCTGTTACATGCTAGAGTCTTCGCTCTTTACTCTGTTTGCTACGTACACCTTCGTCCACGACACAGTACACACACAACATTACAAATGTTCTACAAAGGAACTAGGTTCAGGATACGCGGTAATCGTAGTGAATAAAATAATTTATTTCTCGAGCATGGAGGCAATGTAATATTTCCCGAACATGTAGAAGTGATGTGCTGCACCACTCAGCAGTACGGAGGCTGATCCGCTTATATTTATTAAATCAAATATTTGAGAGCTCTCGCCAAATTTATCAGCCACGTAAAGTGGAAAAGTTTCCGTCCTTCTGTCGTCTGAATAAGTAGAAATTTATATAATATCGTAATTGAATGATATGCTTGCGGTTGTCGCGGTAAAAGGAAAATTATTTAGTTTTCCTCTACCAACGTAAATACTTTGAGAATATTATTATTTAGATCTCTACATGTAGAAAATAAAATATTTAATTTAATACTTTTAAAATAACATTTAATGGGGTTTGTTAAGTGTGATATCGGGGTGTCTCAATTTTGACATAATCTATAAATAAATGTCGCACACCTTCAATTTAATTACACAGTCTGCAGTTAGGGAAATAAATCTTTTTCATAAGATACGCAAGTTGTACCAGTAGATAGTGCCTGTAGGCCGTGTTCCTCGTCATGAGCAAAAAATTTACGCCTGCACCGGGGCCATTTAATACACCCCGCGCGAGCTGTGCTCGACGTTAGGGCCGCGCTCTCTCTGGCCACGACAACAATACCTCAATTTGCTGTTATGAACATTCTCATACATGGTGCATCTCTACTGCGGGAGAAACAGGGGCCAGCCTCCTGTGCGATCCCAAACTACTGGCGTCGCCCCACGAGCCGATACCAATCCGACGAAGCTGTATTGGGCTTCTTTTCGCCTCTACAACAAGAGTTCCCAAAAGAAAACAATAAAAAGATAATGTCCAGGACGGACTAAGTTGCGGGCATCGAAATGATTAGCGCATAGATTTCATGACTTGACTGAGAGGATTGATCTTTCAAGTCTTACCAGTAGCTTTCGACATTAGCTCGTAAATGTGCGCGCCGCTTGACCCGTGTAATTTTCTTTTCATGAGGGTCATTGGTTTTTTGGGACAGGAAGTATTTTTTTATGTTTAATTATGATAACATATCCGTGCCCGATTTTCGCCTAACGAGTTTCTCCTAATTTGCGATTGAAAGTATGACCAACATGCATAATATCTTTTGCATTTGTAACTCGAGTTGCGTGGCAGTTCACAGTACAAATTCAGCTCGTTTAGTACAAGTTCCGCGCAGTTCACATTAAGTGGTGGAGTAAGCTTGAGTCTAGCTGTACATTGAGAAAACTTCTCTTACAAAAATATTTGGGTGTAAAATGTTGCCAATATATTATCTAATATTGCACTATTCAAGAGTTATTATACCTTAAGTAGAGTCAAGTTCACGCCCCAACTCTAAGAGTCCTCGGTTCACAAACTTTACACTTTTAGTTTTGCTGTTATGGAGGTTAGTAATCCACGCTCTATAGCATTCCACTAAAGCTTCGTTAGTCAAACACAAAGGCCTCGCCTCAGCACCAAATGTTGTTCAGTACGTCAGGGGTTTCTCGCAGCGGTGAAGCGCGTCCCATATTCCACACAGAGCGACCTCGGCGCTTGTTTCGGGTCAGTTCATTCACTTTTCATTCTAATTATGACAAACTTAAATCTTGCCGTTCTGTTTAGACTTCCGCGGTCATCATTTTATTACATCAACATGTTATGAGGTCTCATATTTGTTATCATATTACAATTTACTTCCGCGGTCATCATTTTATTACAACAACATATTATGAAGTCTCATATTTGTTATCATCTTACAATTTACTTTCGTTTAAACAATATACGACTATACTTGTCTCTCGATATTCTCTCAGTTTAACATCTCACGGACCCACAAATGCCCATGTGTCTACAGAAAATAATAAATGTCACATTAATTGTGGCAAGTAGAAGCCGGAATGTACAATACCGAGAGACTAAAGCATAATTACTACTTGTCTCCCCAAGATAGAAAAATATTTTATATAAATAAATAAATCAACAAATAAGTAATCATTTATTCTGAAAAAATTTACATATATCCACAGTTCCTATAAAAACAAAGGTAAACATTTCTAAATTTAAGTAGACCTTGTAGAGATGGTGTCAAGCTCGACATCGCTGGCAGAGCTGTCAGCGGCGATCTTCCGCTTGAACCATCAGGTGACCGCACGGACTCCAAGACTAAAGTTACTCAATTGTCTAACAAGTTACTCAATATGACACGAATTACAAACCGTTACACAAATTGGAAATTTATGTAAATTTTTCGATATACTTAAAACATTTTTCTTTTATTATATTTATTTTTATATATATTATGATTGACAGATTTTATGTTTGGCGTTGGTCAAATTGATAAAAAGAGAAGATGTACACTTTTAAACGTCAAACAAAATTTAAAAAGAAATAAAATGCAGGGCTAGTTAAACATAAATGTTATGCGTGTAAAAGTTATGCGTGTAAGGAATAACTGAGTGTACTTAGGTATTTGAAACGGAACACATACTAGAAACAATCAAAACGTAATTTATATAAGAATAAAGCAGTAACAATTATAGTATTTGAACCACCACTGTTTATAAAAATTAAACAGCACTTTGTTGATTGAATTTATTGAAAATACTAAGTAAGCAAATAACCAGGAGAGATCCATGAAATAAGATGTAATTCAAACTAAGTATCGATATTAAACGATATCTTTGATCGGTGGCATCTCAGATTAAACTTTAAACCAAGTAAGCCGTTTGACTAAAGATCGGTAAATAATTACATTAATCTGGTATCGAGACAGTTTCATCGGCTCTGCGACGCTCTTGAAATATTTACTTTTACTCGATGCCACGACGATCATCACTGCCTGTTCTCTCGGTTGCACGATACCATTGGAGGGGAGGAGGAAAGGCGCACATCACATCGTTGTGACAATAATGCGGATGTCTATGGGCGTTGATAGTAGTCAAAAAGGCTCCGACTACTCGTTACCCTCAATATCCCAAGTAAAAAAAGAATTTATTCTGTGAAAAAATATATTTAATGGCATTGGAAAGCGACGGAGGTGTTTTGTTACATGTTTCGATGAATTCGGTACACGTGAGAGTATCACATGGTAAGAGGTAGGAGTTACATGATACATAACACACGACGTATGACATATGACACATGTCACACGACACATCACAAGTGGCACATCATGTACGATGCATGACATTTGACACATGAAACATGATTCATGACCGCGGCTGATGTTACATATGGTTAGCAGTGTCGTACAGTAGCTTATTATATATTATAGTGTTAG
>JAFELO010000216.1:44738-56850 GCA_017140195.1 Eumaeus atala | reverse complement strand
TAAATGTATCCGTTAAATAGTCACAACAATGAATAACATTCACATCAATATACGAAAACAATATTTTGCCAATAAATTTTAAGTGGAAAGTAGTCAAGTTTGTTACGTGCGTAAAATTCTTTGAAAATATAAAACGTTTTCCGGAGCTTATTGTTTTTGTGAAATTACCCAAAAGGAGGTCCAGAGAATTTGAGCGGCATGGTTCGATGTATTCCCCCCCCCCGCCGCTCGCAGGTGGGGTGCTTCGGGCCTCTCCTTCCTCCCTCCACACTGTTACTTAAATTAAAAGTCTAATCGAAGTACGATATCTGCCCAAGTATCGCGCATGCTATTAAGCCACTCGTATAGGTTTTGTCGTTAAGTACTTTCTACGTTAACCTATTAACTTATATTTTAACTTCTCTGTACAGCTTTTCTCTTAAAGTTTATGTCGAAGTTTAAGAGCGAGTTGAGAAATATTTTTCTATATCCAATAATAAGGTAAAGCGTATGCAAAAATGTTATAGTCCAGTTCACTAGTTCTATTTAAACAATGAAACAATGTCAAAAACTGCGAAAGATTTAGAAAATAGTGTATTTAAGAGAATACAAAACAGCCACTTTTATAAGAGCTTTAGAGTTCTATAAACTGAAGTATGCGAGGCGATTTCTACTGCATGCAGGTGCCGAGCTCTCGCTGAGCTGCAGGTCACGTGCAACTTTCTTTACAAATTACAAACTGACTGATATTCCCACGGATTTTGCTTCCTAAATGAGAATAATTTGTCTGCTCATGTTGATGTCTTAAGTTTACGCGAATGTTACTCATTAAAATGAAACTACTCTTACGGACTTTATTGCGGTTAATTTAATTATTTATCTCCCCCCGACGTTTCAGAAGCTTTACAGCAACCATGGTCACTGTCGGACTGAGACGGTAGCTGTCCCGATGTTTACTCCTTGATTTAATTATGTAAAAGTAAACATAACACCTCAAGACCCTAGGTTATAATAAGTACTGTTTGCGTTAATTTGAATAACTAGTAATAACTATTCAGATAGTTTTAATACAATATGACATCAGGACACCTGCCATCTCAGGCTGGCCGTGACCGTGATTGCTTTAAAGCTTCTGAAACGTGGGGCTAGTTAAATAATTAAATAAACCGCGATAAAATCCGAAAAAGTAGTTTTATTGTGATAAAATTGTCTGTTTGTTTCTTTTTGTTTACATAATTTTCTTTACAATTAAGTACCACGGAACAGAGCGGTGCGGCAGGCGGCAATCGTTTCATAAGGTGTAATCATTTTACATAAAAGTACCTACTCTACAATATACATTATACCAATAATAAGTAGAGAGTAGGCTAAGTAGAAATAAACCTTCTTCACAGCTTACATATTATAATACATATTTTTCATTATTTCAACTTAACCAAAACGATGCAGTAGTTGCATAGGTAAAGAAAATGATATCACATAAAATTATACAGCTGAACCTGACATCATTACATCAAGACTCAAATTCTCGGCTTATATCGTTCATCTCCTCATGTAAATGCTACATTCTTTTTGGACTCTCTTAACAAACATATTGGTACTCTAAATCGACAAGGCGATAGTATCATAGCTGGTGACATCAACATTAATATTATTCCTAAAGGTAGTGAACCAGCATCAGAATACAATAATGAAATGGTCTATTTAAACTTACTGGCAGAACATGGAATACGCCCCGGTCATATCCAACCAACAGGAGGAAAGCACTGCTTAGACCATTTAGTCCTGAAAGTTAATAATAAAACTACTAATATCTTTATTGCTATCATAGACATATCAATAACCGACCATCTTACTACATTTATAGCCCTATCAAAGCAAAAAGAAAATACCTCTGTAAAAAGAATTTCTTCCAAAACCGAATTTAACAGTGCCTGAAATTATTTATTAGAGGGCAAAATTGAAGAACTAATATTGTATAATGACCCTAAACTATTAACTAACAAACTAATTTATCTCCTCTCTGAATCCATCACAGCTAACACCAAAAGTCAAAAGATCTCATGCAGTAGACGTATAATCAAACCCTGCATTACTCCCCGGAATCCTACGTTGTATTAATAATCGAAACAAACTTCAAAAACAATATCGTAATGATCCCTAAAATGAAATTCTAAAAATATCATACACGAGGTACAGAAATCACTGTAATTCGCTTATAAAAAACTAAAAAGGAAATATGTCAGAGAATTTATAATGAAATATAATATATTGAAATCATAAGTACAAAACCTATACCATTTAAATTTGCTGACTACTTAAATAATTACTTAATTAACATCGGTAAAACATTAGCTTACAATATCAATATAAAAAAGTGTACTTACCAAAATTGTTCTTCAACTCAACAAAACAGCTTCGTACTCCTAGATACTGATTGTGATGAGGTCGATGCAATATCAATGAACTAAAAATATAACAGTGCCTCAAGGTGGGATAATATACCCTGCATACTTAAAATTAATAAATAAAATCATCATTCCAATCGTAATTCATCTAGCTAATCTATGCTTGAAAAAGGGGATCTTTCCAGACAGCGTAAAAAGAACTGTTGTCACCCCAATATATAAAGAAAAGAGGCGTCGTCAATGATTACATTTTTTTTTGTTGACGCGGGGAAACGCATTTACGTGCTTGCACTGGCCCTGGGTGGTGTCCAGAGGTGTGTGGGGCTCGCCGCACAATATATACTGCCGAATACCCATAAAAACCACAGCGAGTGCCACCAGTGCCGCCTTTGGTGAGGTGCCCCGGAACAGCAAATCATCAGGGCACCTCGACGGCATGTCAGCCCCCGAAGGGACTGACTCCACCTCCACAGATGGGGTTGACTTGCACCGCGGGACAACCCCACCGACTTTGGGTCAGTGCAATGGGGTGAGGTTCCAATCCTCGCTCCTTGCCCCGTGCGCAAAACGCCGCCACTTTTTGCTCTCTTGTCTTAGTATTTATAATCGAACACAGCCACCCCAAGATTTTCAATTGAGAATCCACCCATGTGATATGGCGAATATTGCTACCTACTATACTATAGCTCTATCATTGAAGAAGTTACGAGTACCAAATATTTAGGTGTGAAAATTTGACATGGTATCCCCATATCGAACATGTCACTGAATGTCAAATTTACTAAATCAAAAACAAAAATTATCAGTGTTGAAAGAGCGCAACGTACTTTACCGTAAGTCACGTACTTTAAGGACAGAAACTTCTCTACAGATAATCTTTACAGTGAAAGTAATCTACTCTCTGTAAGAAAGCTCTATATTCTAAATCTATTACTAGAAAAATATAAAAACTGTACCATATCATATTAATACTGATCTAAAAAGAAGGACAAAGTTACCTCTACAACTTCCATATTCTAACACTACATTCTCATGCAGACAATACGATTCAAGTGCGTGTAATTTATATATTATTTTATTACAATAAAACTATTTTTACGGATTTTATTGTAGTTTATTTAATTATTTAATCAGCCCGACGATTCAGCAACCATGGTCACGGGCAGACGAGATGGCAGGTGTCCTGATGTCATATTGTATTAAAACGACCCGAATAATTACAATTATATAATTATTCCGAATAAAGCGAACAGTACTTATCATACCTTGCTGTCTTGAGGTGTTACGTTTACTTTTAGATAATCAAATCAAAAAGTAAACACCAGAACAGCTATCGTTTCAGTCCGACCGTGACCATGGTTGCTGAAACGTCGGGCTGGTTAAATAAGGGTTGCTTTAAAATCCGTAAAAGTAATTTTATTGTAATGAGTAACATTCGCGTAAACTTAAGACATCGATGTATATTAATATAGACGAAAAATTAAACATATACGAAAAATCATATCATGAATGTAAAAAAGAATTTACTTTATGGTTACAATCACACACATACGAGGAATAAGGCTGAAGAGATAACACGTGAAAATATACTCATTCACCAACCCACATTCACAAAAATGGATCAGATTCGACACTAGCACCTAGATTAGATAGGCACTAGTACAATCAGCTCCCTAGTGGTCAATAAGTACCGAACCCAAGACTTTGTCGTAGGGTGCCACACCACTCATGTACACTCGCACACACACACACACATATACACGCACTCGCACACGCACACGCACACGCACACGCGCTCGCGGGCGTGCACGCGCACGCGCACACACACTCGCACGCGCACACGCACGCGCACGCGCACACGCACGCGCACACGCACGCGCACGCGCACGCACGGTCGCACGCACACGCACGGTCGTACGCACACGCACACGCACACGCACACGCACGCACATGCACGCACACACACATATTGCTCTGATTGTAATATTTGTTATGGAAGAGCTGAATCCTCTAATACAAGCATTAAATATGCGTAAAATAAGGTTCAGGCCACAGTTTATAGAGTATGTATTTTTGTGTAAATGAAAATAAAGATTTATTTATTTATTTTATATGATTATTATTATTGAATCCCTCGCGGTTTCGTGTTGCGCAGACACCACTGCCAAGAACCGCACCCGCTCGTAACATTCGCTCCGGGCGGACGTCTACACCATAAAGGAAACCTGCCAAACTTCAAATTTGTACGTGTTATTGTTTATGAGATTTCGTAAATAATCATTTATATGGTATTGGGGGACAAACAAGCATTCGGAGCCCTTCTACGACAACCGAAGCCCATGAATATAAACATAATTACTATGGCCGTGCGTTGCCCTTCTTACCACCTCCCCCCAAAGGGCCACCAGCTACTCACAAAACTCACGAAACGCGGCACCGTAGATATCACTTTGTGCTGGTATCAAGTGAACGAGACCCCCCCCGGTCGCACCGGCCCAATGCAGCATGGCACTGCCTCTTACTAAGCCTAAGGTTCTCTTCTGGTTATCCAAATTTAATGTTTAGTAGCAAGGTCCCTTTTGTCAGTTTTTCATACCTATCGTTAGAGAGTTACACCAATATGATTGTTGTTAAGCTACATTTTCCCATACGGGTGGGAAATTTCACAAATATGGTAATGAAGTTTCCTGGCTTACGCTAGCTACCCTTGTTCCACTTCTTGTTACGACAATTAGAGTTTTTTATAATCTTCAGTTTCACCTCTGAATCCAACATTTATTATTTTGTGAGATTACTAACATGCACTTACTTAGTAATATTTCAACGTTATGTTTAGTGTACGTAAGTAACTAAAAATATGATGTTGGACGAATCCAACATCATATTTATTCATGTATTTTTCTTTTCGCGTGCAGTGTTGTGCTTTGTGTTATTTTCGGTGGCTACACTTTCTCACTAGATATTCCTATATTTCTCATTACTTTTACTCCTATAGTCCATCTGTGTTGTTTTACTATGCTTTTTACAACGGGTAGGTGTAAATGAAATCACATACTTCTTTTATAGAATAGGAGGGCAAACGAGAAATCAGAGCGAGACTAACGACCATGAAGATCCACATAATTACTATGCCGATGCGTAGCCCTCCTTTCCTCTCCATCCAATGGGCCACCGGCTACTCACAAACCGCACGAATCGCGACACTGAAGATGTCTCTTTACGGCGTTATTACGTGAGCGAGAGGTACCTCCCCGGTCGTGCCAGCCCAACTCCGTTGCATAAGAGGATGTAGAGTTATGTACCATGCATGGCACTACCACCTCATTTGCAACATGGCACTACCTCTTCCTAAGTGATGCTTTATGTCATCGATGTGATGGTGGCGATCTTGGACGGTAGTCGAAATTTATTGGACTCCTCCTAACGTGAGACCGCAAGCAATGCTCCGTGTACCTGCATATGTGCAATGGTCCGTGCACCTGCAGGTGTACAATAGTCCGTGTACCTGCATGTGTGCAATGGTCCGTGCACCTGCATGTGCGCAATGGTCCATTCACCTGCAGGTGTGAATTGGTCCGTGCACCTGCATGTGTACAATGGTCCGTGCACCTGCATGTGTGCAATGGTCCATGCACCTGCATGTGTGCAATGGTCCGTTCATCTGCAGGTGTGCAATAGTCCGTGCACCTGCTGGTGTACAATGGTTCGTGCACCTGCAGGTGTGCAATGGTCCGGCGTTACTTGAGGTTGTACTTGAGTTTCATAATAGTTACAGCGCAACAGCACTACCCACGCTACCAGCACTAGCGCGTACAGGCGGACCTCTTTAACTTTCTCTGTAGCAAATACAAATCGCCTTCTTTAAATATATGCAATGGACACGACACGAACATGTTGTCGCACTATGTGTATAGTGCGTGCAGGAGTGCTCGGGGGGAAACAAACTACACGACCTGCTGTCGGACCTACCCAATGTAAACTGGTCGTTTCATTAGACATCCGTCGAGCCGTTCCGGGAGAGTTCAAATCAATTTGGACAAAAGTAAACGGATTTACGATAAACTCGTAGGATAATTTCATCATTGTACGTAAAGAAAACACATATACAATACAGCCTGGAGAAAAGGAATATGAGTAAATGATGTGCTTTTATAAAAAGCTAGCACCTAACACGTTTGTTCACTTTGAGTTGTAAAAGCACGTTCAAACGACATTCAAAGCTCGACATCAGGCACGTAAGTACATTACGTGTGACCTCACAACGAGCTTTTTAAAAGCATTCGTAAATACGACAAAACTCAATTTAGAAATTCGATTGTAGCCGATTAGACGTAGCTGCGCGAACTTGTATTGAAGTTTATTGCGAATATTGTGTATGTTTGTGTAGGTGCGTGCAGGAGTGTACGCCTAAATGTACATTTCCGCACTGCTGTGAGAGACTTGAGAGAGGCAATGACGTAAGAAGTTTGTCGTATACTTAGACCCCCCCGTGAAATAGGAAAAAGACTACACAGTCAACGTCGATGAAATACGTTAAATTGTCTAGATGGCAAAGATGTCTATTGAAATACCTCGTTAAATGTGGAAGTTAGTTTAGTAATAATATATTATGATTCCTCGCGTGTCTCGTAATATTTTTCAATAATCTAACAAATTGTGCGTTTTACAGCGCATGTACTGGACGAGAACAAATAAAAAACAGGTAAATTGAATTATACGACAGGCGCTGTGGCCGCAGTGTGTGAGCCTCAGCAAATAAAAGTCACTTTATAGTGATATATATCATTTGGCAACTTTTTAATGCAAAAATAAGAACGCCAGATGGCAATCTTCTGCTCACACGCACTATGCAGAGCCACACAAGCGCCGGATATCTTCAAAGCCATCACTATCATACAAACCTACATAATGCCACGACACGCGGGGGTATGCCCCGTCCGTGTCATGTGAGTGGTCCGGATGTAGCGACGCGTCATAGAAACCTTTTAGGGAACCACGTCGTTGTAATTAGATCGAGTTGCTAAACTACTGGAGGAGGCCCTTCGGCAATTCATAGATTAATATTACAATGACGCCATTTTAAGTGCATTTCGACCAACTAGCGCGAGTGCACAAGCAGGCATGCGTCATCTGCCGGTGTGCTTACATAGTAGTACGGTCTAATGCTCGTAGCCAAGTAATCTAATGACGACATCTGAGACACTTCGCGAGTTCTTTGCTATTGATAGATGACCGCGACGCGAGGATACGCCAGACGTGAATACTGAAGCTTATTTTATAAAAAGAAAATATTTGTTATACACACACCCAGCTCGTAAAAAACTACATCTACAGACAATATTCAAGAAATCAATGCGTGTGTACGCACAATGTTGTTTTTCCTGCTTCTTGCTATTGTGTGTGTATTCGTCTAGGACATTATTATTATATAAGATGTCAGTACAGGCAAGTAATCATAATCCTATATACTACTGGAATTTTCAATTTATCATAATGCCCACTCTGTATAAGTTAAACTTAATATGAAAAGATATTGGGTGTAAAACCTTTATTGGTAGATCAAATACAGAACATATTTGCTGATTTACAACGGATATTACGCGGTCCGTTGTAAAAGTGTGAGGGTTATAGCCAATATTATTAGTACCAGTAATAAAAGATATTCGTAGATACTATCAGAAATCTATATTACGAGTAGCTAGACTGAAAGATTTTGTAAATGTTATAATAACGAGAAAAATCATCCTATGTATCTTTCTTTAAAGAATATTCCTTGAGTTGGGTGAAAATAATAATTGAGTGTGTTCGCTGACGACAGCGTGCGTGAGTGTTGTAGCGGCGAGTAGCAGTAGGTAACGCGTGCGTGTGCGTGCGAGTGTTTCCGCTCTGGGCTCCTGGCAAAATCAGTACAAAGAGAAATATGTCGCTCAGAAGTAAGCTACCATTATACAAAACATGCATCAGATCCATGGGTCTATCTATATGAAATCATGATCTCATGTTGCAGAGCAGTATTCGCTCGCGCTTCCCCCTCGAATATAGGTATCGCGTTCAAAGTAGATTCCTGCGAATTGCCACAGGCTGTCCCTGGTACATTCGCACATTAAATCTACATAGAGATTTTGAGCTCCCCACTATCGATTCGATCGAGCTACCGCTCATCCTAATCCTATCGTCACTAAGGCATCGGACTACAATCCCAATTGCGTTACAAACGTGGGGCGTCGTCACAGACGCGTCCTGATTGATGAGGACAATCCAATCGCGACGATTGTAACACAACAAAACAAAACGCAAACTGATACAACACCACAGCCGCGGCGCAGAGGATCCGGTCCCGTCGGCCAACATAATAACACTTAGTTTAGCGAATACCGGGCATCCTGCTGTTGAGAACCATTTTTACGCATTAAAACATTTACGACTAAACACTAATATCTTCAACCACAGACTGCTCACTCACGGGCTGCCTTCTACTGCTCAACAACACTTCCTCGGGAAGTGCTCTATCCAGTCACTATGAACAGTTAACTAGCTTTATTTTATAACATGTACAGATGTATTTTTCTTTGAGATATCGCCGCTGGCCGTATGCCAGTCAACATCTCCAACTGGATCATCCACACTTGAAAAGAATTTCGAAATAAGCTGTAAACAAGCGTGATTTACGAGACTTCTAATCAGCGCGGTATATGCAAGGTCTGCGAAATGTATGTATGTAAAAAACACTTAAAGTATGTTTTAAATTATAATAATCAATCTAGCTATTATACATTGGACGTTACGTATAGGAAAAATAATTTTCATTGCAATGTGCATGGAAATAACGTAAATTTACAATTGCGACCATTTCGTATTGTGTCGTATAACTCAGAGGAACTAATGTGCACAATATCGGAACCATGTACGAGGCGAAGGCATGTAGTTGTGTAGTTAATTTACAAGAACTCGTTACTCTGTGCCTTTGAGCCAAGTATTGTCTCGACTGGCACACACTGCAAAAGGATCTCGCGTATCTACACAGAAATGTGTCACGCATACAACGTTTCATTTTATTTTACAAACACTAAACAGCCAGTTGCTATTTCCCAATGGAATAAGAATGAGCAGTATTTCTGCGAAGGATCACACCGCTTACGGAAACGTACCCGGGTTCGTATCCGTAAGTTGCGAGCTTAGATTTGTAGAGATAAAATAACGCGGCTTTAGAGAGCTATAATAATAATAAATAAATCAAGAACACGGCTTTTTGCTGATTTGTAGCACAAATCTACCCCTCCTGTCAGAGGGGAGGTGAGGAGGCCAGCCTCCTCAGATAAGCCAAACATTAAACGAGTCAATGATCCTTATCTACGACACCGCAATTTAAACGGCACGCACGAAACGCGACACTGAAGATGTCCGTTTACGACAGTATACTGTGAGCGGGAGATACCTTCCCGATCGTGTCAGCCCAATTCCGTTGC
Organism: Eumaeus atala; assembly: GCA_017140195.1. Taxonomy (NCBI): domain Eukaryota; kingdom Metazoa; phylum Arthropoda; class Insecta; order Lepidoptera; family Lycaenidae; genus Eumaeus; species Eumaeus atala. Next base: position 46,997 of record JAFELO010000216.1, on the reverse strand, counting down.
TTGCACTGCTGTCCATATATTTGTATTGCAAGGCATCGGTGCGGGTGGACGGCAGCATATCGCCCTGGTTTAATGTCAATATTGGCGTTAGGCAGTGTTGTGTGATTTCAGCTCAACTGATATTCTATATCTGGGTAAGTGTCTGCAGGGATGCTGCGACGTGGCTTCTATAACCTGCGACGTCAGTGTGAAGTGGCGGTAAAGCTTTAACAAATAGTCGAAACGAGCCACTGACCATTTTCTGACTGGTTAACAAAAGAGGTCAGAACAAAGACCGCTTGGAGCGTTATACATTGCTTTGATTTAGATTTCAGTTTGTAGATAGTTTGTTAAAGTGAATTGTAGTCAATTTAAGATATATATTTTTTAATTAATGAATGAATATTGGATATTAATAACGTACCCTATGGAAATAAAACTGTCTAGTTTAGTATTTAAGTTAAATGTGGTAATGCGAATGGGTGATTTAGTGTTGAACGGCCTGCTTTACGCAAATGATGCAGTTATTTTGGGCGCTCCACGCTCCATCAGAGCTGTAAACACTAATCACAATTATGAAAGGTGATTGTGAGAATAAGGGCTTACAAATCAATGTGAAGAAAACCAAAGTTTTAACATTTGAAGGAGAAATAAGCAATCGGACGTAAGTAGTGGTCGGTGACGTAGTGTTGTAGCAAGTGAATGAATTAGTTTATCTTGGTTGGGTTTTAGCAGGGATGGAAGGTGCACCGCAAATGTCGAAAGAATAGTGTATGCAGGGAACAGAATGAATGGAGCGTTCAAAAGCACAGTTTTGTGCGAGGCTACCGTCGTCTTGCATAATTATGGGCCAATTGAAGTTATTGTATGATGAAGGAGCTTGGGTATGTAAGTAAGTGTCGGTGTAAAAATGAGAAACGGTATACTCCGTTGGTTCGGGCATGTAGGAAGATTGATAGGTTAAAAAAGGAGATATAATAAAATATATACTTAAAGGCTATCAAAGGAGATATACAATGTGAATGTGGAAGGATGTAGATGCCGAGGAAGACACTGTAGAAAAATATTTTTCAGTACAAGATTTTAGACCAATATAAAAACAGAACCTAGAACATCCTAAATTTAGTTTAGAAAAAGCATGAAATGTTTCACTGCTGATTCCACCCCGAAGGTCATGTATAGTGAACTTTTTAAAATAGTCTGTAAAGAATTTGACCAACATTTCTGTATTAGGAAAAGAATCCTCACTCAGTTATTAACACGTTTTGTGACTTATGGTCTACTCCACAATAAACAATTTGGTTTTACTAAAGGTCGGTCTACAACAGATGCTGGTGTGGCTTTAATTCATAGTGCAGTTGAAGCTTGGGAGGAATCGCATGACGCCATTGGTATTTTTTGTGATATTTCCAAGGCGTTTGATTGTATTAATCATCAGATTCTAATTATGAAACTGCAACATTACAGTGCCCGGGATAAAGTTTTACCACTTATAAAGTCTAATGTCAGCAATGGAATACAAATGGCAGACTTAAATAGTTGCATATCAAATGGATCTCTTGTAAAGATGGGTGTGCCGCAGCCAGGTTCCTTCCTGTTTCTAATATACATTAACGACCTGGTTTATCTTGCTGAAAAAATGACTAACATAATATTGTTTGCAGGAGATACGTCTCTTGTTTTTAAAATAAAGAGAGGCGTAACTAATTGTGACGAAGTAAACAATGCTTTAGATCTTACCTTAAATTGGTTTAATGTTAATAATTTAATGCTTAACTCTAATAATAAAGCTAAACGTACAAAATTTAGACTGCCGAATATTAGAAAAGTTGACACTATTATATAAGGTAGGAATAAATGAGTTAGAGTTTGTGGAGTCCACTGTTTTTCTAGGGATAACAGTTGACTCCAAATTGCAATGGGGCTCTCATATTTATATATACTATATATATTTACATAGACGATAACAATGTCCGGTGTAGCTTAGTTCAGCACTTAAATATATAAACAAAATATGTATGATGATGTGAGAAGGCAATAAATAGTAACCAATACAGTTATCACTATAACTATAACATCAACCCGTTTAAATTGGCGTCACTACGCCATTGTAAAGGGGTTGATGTATTGCTTAGAAATATGTCAGATCTATTTATCTTACACTACACTTTAAGCGTTGATTAATTAAAGTTAAAACTCTTTGCAGCCTTCAACATCTCATAAAAATCTTTTGACTTCTTTAAGTGTTTGAATGTATCTAAAAAGAAATAAATGATTGAA
>JAFELO010000216.1:28492-39158 GCA_017140195.1 Eumaeus atala | reverse complement strand
TCAGAAATGTTTTTCGTCCTGCTGCTACAGACCGAGCAGCTTGGCGGATATTGACGCATGCGGCGGGGAGCGGCGTTAGATCCGTCTTGATGACGCAAGCGACACTTGTGACCCCAGATAAGATATATTTTCAAATGTCTACGCTGTGGCGAGTGTAGTAATAGTAGTAAATATCTATGTACAATAAAAATCGCTGTCATTTCATTTGATTCGGTCTGTCATCAAACATTATTAAATAAATTAGAATTATTAGGAATCAGAGGTAATTCACACAAGTGGTTAGCCGCTTTTCTATTTTGACATTTCTTTTATCTTTTGACATTTTGAAGTAATTTGTGGCAATACATTTATAGTACACTCTATACATCTGTAATATATGGCACTACAGCCACCTATGCAACATGTCAATGCCTCTTCCTGATTTTTTATCTTGACAAAAAGTACCGGTGATACACACCTAAATAGGGAAGAGCGCGTCGAGGAGCCCTCCTCGTCGTTGGGTCATCCGACTTTCCCTTTGCTTATGAAGACATAATATAACTTCAAATGAACATAGTAACTACTAGTCATAATGAAAGTAAAATAAAAAAGCGAACCTCAAAGAGCAAAACCTGTTTGTTGGGACGTGGAATTTTAGACTCTAAAAACTTTTATATTAGATTTTTGTTTATGGGAGAAGTTAAACAGAAGTAATGTCTTGTTGACTTTATAAGGAACCGTCTTGAGCTGGCTGCGCATATGGCAAGCTAATGAAACAGTAACCGCTCCCCGACCGCTCACGCGATCCTGAGGGAACTCTTCAGTTACATGCCTGTCTTATCGAAAACTCTTAAAACTTTGCTAATGGGTTTATCTTTGCGAGTGAAGTTTAATCATTATACCGGTTTTATTTGTCTATTGAAACAGGCTAAGATATGAGTTCATGTGATTTTACATCATTATTTTTCTCACATATCTTTTCTTAAGGAACTACCGATTATGTCTGTTAGGGATATTTCGTTTACTTAAATAGACAACGGCCGGATGCAAGTACCTTATCTTTACAGAACTTAGAGAAGTTTACGCAGGACAGACTTCGGAGTAAGCAGGTGAATGCGTAACGAAAGCGTTATGAATACTAGACCAACGGAAGCTGTAACTGAATTTAGTGAAGATTAAGAAGAAAAAGAGAGATAGTTACGTTTCGTATTACTGTATTACTGTAGGGCAAATAAGAGAGAGGGGTGACCACACATTTTTTTCTCTTTTTATTTGAATTGAAATGTGAACAGTTTCGTATAAATAAATAAGTTTTACATCGGTGGTGTGTCTAAAGTACACTCATATTTAACGGTTTTGCGGGGAACATTGCGTTTAAGCATTGGCAGCGATCCAGCCGATTAATCGGTTGTTGATGGGTTCCCCTACGTGCTTGGAATTCTCGGATAAGCCGAAAGCCACAAAACCCTACGGATGCCATTGGCCACCCACACCGGGTATCCCGGGTGTGATGGTGTCAGCGACGGGGCACTAAACGGTAAAGAGTGCACGATATATGTTTCACAAATTATTTTATCCTTCATATCCTTAATCCTTATGTCTACGTGATATATGCCTCATCCTGATAGTATCCGATACTAACTATTGATATATTTTTATGTGATACTAACAATCCACTCCGGTTTCGCCCGTGAATGAAAATCACATTACAAACCTTCCTCGGGAAACGCTTTATCCGTTAATGATAACCACATGAAAATCCTTTCTATAAATTTCGAGCAAATCGATCACATATAGATACTCAGCTTTTGTTTTAAAACATTTATAGATACGAGTATCAAATTGTGATTGAAGACACATCATATTAATAGCATCTACTTTCTAATGTTCATTCCCCTTTATAATTCTTGTTTTGCAAATTGAATAAAAATAAAACGAATATAACTACGAAAAATTGAGAAACTTGCCTTTGCAATAACGAAACGGCAAGACTCGAGATACTCGTACTTGGATAACACCATATACACTAAGTGTTAAATTTAAATATATGACTCTGTTATGTGTTTCTCTGTGTTGTTCTGTGTTTGTCTCTGTTGTTCCGAGTCTGTTAATCTGTTATCATATTATTTAAAAAGTTTTACTTAACTCAGTTTTAGTATGTTCGAATAAAGGAACTGCCAGAACTAGAAGCCACTGAAGTCATTATTGACAGCGCACCGTTCCTCTGAACGTTGCGTTCCAACGCAACACATGGACAAGAATAATAACGCGTACTACAACCCTGTTGAAATTTTGTATCCTCTGCCGAACATTCCTTGGGGCGATCTAACACATCAATCAACCATCCCACGCACGTGTTTACTAATATTCTCTCTGCCTACACCATCAGGATGACGTGTGGAGGTGTGTGTGTTTATAAATCTGAAAATGTTCCACAATTTTTTGTATAACACCTAATTAATAGCCAACATTGCCACTGAAAATGTCCTTTTTTTCATTATATGTCATAATTTCCTCATTCGTTCATTACAACATTCCTTATTGAATCTAACTGAAGTTAACATTTTCACGCCTATTGTAAGGCACTCTAAGCTGGGTCCAGGAACCGAAACTTTAATTATCAATCCGGTAATTAAATCATCGACTTAGCCTAGCTAAAGGTCAACCAAATCTACAGGGTTAATTCGGGTAAGCAGTAACCGAGTTCGAAAACCCTATTGAATCCTACCCTTTCATTAGGATTTTTTTACAGAAATGGAAAGAAATCGTGAGCGGAACCCTATCATGGTAAGTGCTTAAATATTAATCCATTATAATTGTGTAAGCGCGTCAGAAGTAGTTAACCTTATTCTAAAGTGTTTCCACTTCGGAAAACTGATAGTATCAATAAGTTACCTTTTCATTTGGGTAAGATTTCAATAGACACCCTAAAAATAAAATCAATGCTAATCACTCCCTAATGAAGGATTTTTACTTTTTAGAAAGAAATTAGGCGCGGAAAAGAGCTAAATTTATCATGGTAAGTAGACTATCATGGTAGGTAACCTTATCATGGTAAGTACAGAAATGTTTATATTTTGGTATATTTATATAAGTATTGTGTGTTATTGGTTGTTTGTTAGAATTGGATAAGCACCTCGAAAGTAGCTAGTACTTATTAAAATAGTTTCCACAACGAAAGGCTGACACTTTCAATAAGTTACCTTTTCATTTAGGTAATTATTCAATAGGGTGTCCCAAAAATAGGCTTATTCAAGGATTTTATAGATCAGTAATAGATATGTGTATATGACGGTGCTTGACGGTTGACCTGTAGTGCTGATAACACAAATAGCTACGCGCTGAAAGCTATCGGTCCAGTGTGGCAAGCATTTGCTCGCTACTTAGAACGTTCAGTACTCAGTGACTGCTGTTTATGGCACATTTCACTTTAACACTGGCTGTGCACCTGTGTATATGTAAAGAGCACACACACACACAGGTGCAGTGTAATCGCGTTTAATGGGTTACCGATGCAAACGGCTGCGCATTTATGGCGACACAGATTTGCTCATTTGAGGTCCTTACAGTGTAGGCGTCATTAGCACGCGTACTGATGAGAAGTTCTCGTGTGCGTGTGTGCGTTTGCGTGTGCGTGCGTTCGTGCGTGCGTGCGTGCGTGTGTGAGTGCGTGCCTGCGTGCGTGCGTGCGTGCGTATGTGCGTGTGTGCGTGTGTGTGTGTATGTGTGTGTCTGGGTGGGTGTGGCTGTAGACTTTTGTACATGTTCCTGGCTCCGGTGTACAACTGAAGCCTTTAATGTCTCCACCATACTTCAATTTAAAATCGTACATACGTATTATTCTAATAAAGTTAATGTTTGCAGAATCAAGTAGAGAGTAAGGGGTAGTGCCATGCGTTGCAACGGTAGGCACGACCGTGGAGGTACCTCTTGCTCACATGATACCGGCATAAAATGGCATTTTCGGTGTCTCTTTTCGTGCGGTTTGTGAATAGCCGGTGGCCCATTTGGGGGGGGGGAGGAGGTAAAATGAGGGCAACGCATCGGCATAGTAATTATGGAGATGTTCATAGGCTATGATTGCTCGTTTAACCCCCATACTATGAATAAAAAACATTTGTTCAGGAAGAGGTAGTGCCATGCATAGTGCATGATAATATATCCTCCTATGCCGTTGCATTCCAATTCCGTTGAATTGGGCCGGCATTTCCGGGGAAGTACCACTCGCTCACTGGATACCGATCGCACCGGTGGAAGTGACATATTCGCTATAGCGTTTCGTGCGGTTTGTAAGTAGCAGGTGGCCTATTTGGGTGGGGGGATAATAGGAGGGCAACGCATCTGAGTAACAATCATGCAAATGTCCAAGGGCGTCGGTAGTCATCAAAATCGTCGTTTGCCCCCTTAAGCTATAAAAAATGTGTAATGTATCCGTTACCGTCGACTAGGATTGTCGGAGTTAGGCTTCAAATCATTACTGTCTAGATTTGATGTTTTTATAGAGCGTTATCGGCAAAAATTCTCACCATTGCGTTTTTGCCTTGGTGTAACCCATAGAATCAATAAAAAGAAAAAATAATAAACTTAGCGTAATTACGTAGTATGGTACATTCGAATAGCGGGTCTGCCGCGCTACACATGTACGTCCACGTGGCTTGATCAATAGCCCCCTTGTTAGTGACACGGCGCGGCGGCCGCTGTGTGGTGGGCGGCTTTGGCAGTTGACCTCGCACGGCTGTACCTGCACACACATTTATGAAAATATTTAAATAACATTTGAGTAAATTTTATGCCTATTTTTTACAAATAGGGGGTTATTTTTTATGTTAAATCACCGAGTATATTGGTGACAGAGTTTGTTTAATCCATATTAATATATCGCTACCGACATAACTCTTGTTAGTTTTAGGTTGACCATACAGGATGAGGTCCAATCGGAGAATACCACATCATACGCCAGTAAATATTTTCTCCAAGCGCATAACACTACTTATAAGTGACATTGAATAATATCGTGTATTTTCTGTTTTGACTTCATTGGGACTCTTCCCGTGTCGCAAATAATTAATATTTAGATATACAAAATTTAATGTGCTGTATCGTGACCTTGTTTATATTCGTTCCTCATGAATAATTAGTTGTTAATAATATGTGTAGTGTTTTATTTAGTAAATAAATGATATTTTTTTAGTGAACGAATGACGTAGCAGTAGGATAGTGTGGACCCCGCTACTGACACCCAGATCTGCACCTGTACCATGCTTTCACAATTCAGAAGAGTGACACGATTGAAGTTATTAGCACGCCGGAGATTCAGAACCAAAGGTCTACTATAGAACAGTGTCAGTTTTAACTAACCATAGGTTGTATGCCCACTACTGCTCAACTCGTTCCACTAATAATAAATTCACACGCCTTCTTAGCATTGCATTATTAGATGTATTAAAATATTTATGAATTACATTAGACGAAAACATGTAATTCGAAAGTCATATAGAAGATCTAATTAATAGGATACGTAAGTTAATATATATTTTGTAAAAAGCTTCGACATATGCCAGACCAGCACTAATCAGACCAGTATATTTTGCGAAGTATCAATCGATAATAAGTGAGGAGTGGGGAGACACTGTTACTAATCATTGGGAGAGCACAGAGAGCAATTATGAATGTATGCAGCTTCCGTCCGTTTCTTTTCTCAACGAACCAACTTTATGAGCCATTTAACGTATTAGCCGTTCGCCAATTGCTCATATTGAATGTAGTACTAAAGCAACACTCATCGTAACACTACTAGTCGGAATATAGCAGTAAAAGATGAAGATATTTTTTGCACATTAAAATCTGAGACAAAACACATATTCACTACCAAATTTTATTTATTTTTAGGACTACTGCTGTATACTAGAATTAATGCAATAACTAACATCCGTTCACTTCACCACTTTAACTGTTCAAAAACAGTCTCAATAACTGTCTGCAAAAAATGGCTTACGAGGATGCACAGAAATTATTATTACTTTTGGAGTAAAACGTACCTAATATTTTTTGTATTAAGTTGTCATTTAGTTAGCCATATTGTTTTAAAACAGAATACCAAATTTTTTATATTGATTTATGAATTCATTACACTTGAACATGTATTAAGATTGTGTTATATACTGTTTTGTAATTCATTGATTAATTAAATTAGTTTGTATTATCTAGTGATGTTACTCTAGTGTTTGCCTGAAATATGGGGCACCCTAGTGCAGGCACTACTCTAAATTGGTAATAAGTTTAATTTGTACCTACAGCTGAACTGTATTTTAATATAACAACAATGATAAATTTTATTACCCAAATATATTTGCAATGAATATAATCAAAGGTTGAGATCTCCTAGTAAGCATTGTACTATACTATATTTTTAATACAACATGTTTATCTGTATAACATAAAGTACTATATGCTGTGTGGGTATTAGTGCACGTATGGGCGTGTATGTGTATGCATGTATGTGCGTGTGTGTATATATATGCTACGCGTGAGGTTTCTGTGTGTGTGTGTGTGAGTGTGTGTGTGTTGAGGGAAAGAGAAATAATATAGTACAATATTTTCATTATTATCCATAGTTTTTCATTCATGTACTCGCATGTTAAATTACTGAATATATATTATTATTAAATTAAAACTGTTATAACCAATATAAAAGCAAGTTCATAGACAGCTCAAACAGGAAAAGTTAAATAACATCCTGGGGGCGACGCTTACTTAAACGCTTTTTAAATACCAGATGACTTTGAAGCATTTTCACTTTTCTATCTGATCTTTCTCTTTATTCTTTTACAGACTCGAGTCCGGGGGCATAGCACGTGTACGCACGTGGCAGGCACATCGGCCATTATATTATGTTATGAAATATATTCAAGGCAATACTAAGAGACTATAGTCGCAACATGAAATACAAATTACATTTGTGTAATAGATGATCGTGGCTGATGTGAACGCATCTTCAAAAGCTAAATGTTATATTTCCTTCCAAATGTAATCTCGTAAATTCTATTTGCAAAATTTTGTTGATATCCAAGCTGAATTATGATATTTTGACTCCTAGCCAAGTCAAACAGTCTTGTGATGAAGTTTCGGTGACCTGTAACTTAACAAATATACAGGGACTACATCTCGACAACCCTGATACCGCGAGAAATATTAAATTACATGTTCTCACATGTAATTAAATATGTATACCAAAAAATATTTTTATCTACATTTGTGAGCCCCTTAACAACAAAGAGGCGAGCTGGTCGGTTGGTGTCTCGTCTATTTTGTAGTGATACTGAAATAGATGGCGGTGCCATCATTCGGATCGGCGACAGGTGGCAGTGGCGCCGGTCCGAAACCTAATCTGCGATTGCCAATCCACCTGCTCAGCGTGGCAATTATAAGCATTAACCTCTAATGGACGACAGCTGTAGAATTCGGCCCTCAGTTGCCGGTAGTTCCACTAGTTATGGTCACGGTAGCGGCCACGGTAACGGTGGGACACTCCTTGTGTTAAGAATCTCCGGGCTACGGATCGTAAGGTGGTACAAGTATACGCACCAACCGCGACATGTTCTGTTGACGACGTGGAGATAAACTATGAGGATGTCTCAGAGGCCTTACATAACACCCGTAAGGTCCACTTTAATGTTGTTATGGGGGACTTTAATGCCAAGATCGGAGTATGAAATGGTGTCGATTCGAGTCTGAGACCACATGGAGTCGGAAGTCGAAATCGCAGTGGGCAAATGCTGGGTAATTTTTTCGAGAAGGAGGGCCTCTTCTTAGTGAATTCCTATTTTAAGAAGAAGCCTCATAGGAAGCGGACATGGCAGAGCCCCAATACTATGACAAAGAATGAGATTGACTTTATTAAGACATATATATTTAGGGATGTCTTCGTGATCAACAGGTTTAAAACCGGAAGTAATTACCGATTGGGGCTAGAGGCTCTTTGAATATAGGCCTTCGACGCGAGCGTGTCCGATTAGTACATTCGACACTCCGACTTAACTTCCGACTAACCTATTTTTCCACATTTTTCCATAACCTACCATGGTTATGGAAAAATCCAACTGGAATTAGAAAACCGGTTTGATGCCCTAGATATGTTGGATACTACAATAGAAATTTACGAGGCTAAGAGTGGCGTGATTGATTGCATGCGGGATTTGGGTGAAGGATATTGTAGGAGTAAGTATACGAGCAGGAAAGCTAGACTCTCACATGAGACGCTTGGACTTATGAAACAACGCAGAGCACACGAAGGCGTTACGTTTGCCGATATCAAGCTTCTTGCGAAGCGAATTCGCAAACTAATACGCAGAGACCTTCATAGCTCAAATACGCAACGGCTTACCGAAGCGATTGAGTAGAATAGAGAGCCGAAGGTTCTTGTGGAGAAGTTTGGAAGAAGTCATCTGGCAAAGGTTAGGACTGATTCTGGGTTACCGTATCTTCTAAGCCTGGGGAGATCCTGTCTGAGATCGAAGCTGTCTATGACAAGTTGTATACGTCACACGCTTCTCATCCTGATCACGTAAGCAACCATCCACATGCAAGCCTAACACGACGTTTGTCAGAGCAGGAGGCGAACCCGTATTAAGAGAGCTCAGAAAAACTTTATATTCGCCTTTCAACGGGGCGGACCTCCAAAGGCATGGCTTGCAAGTGATGTTGTTTAATTTTTTAAAAAATGCTGGCAAATCCCTTCTACAAAATTGCAGACCAATTTCACTTCTTGGCCATATATACAAGTTGTTCTCAAGAATCTTGACGAATCGTCTCACAACATAGCTTGACGAATTCCAGACACCATAGCAGGCTGGGTTTTGCAGAGGATTTAGCACCATAGACCACATTCTCACCATAGTGCAAGTCGTACAAAAGACACATGACATATTCAGCCCCTGTGCCTTGCCACTGTGGACTATGAGAAAGCTTTTGACTCTGTCGAAGCCTGGGCTGTTCTGGAAGCTTTACATCGATGTCAGGGCGATTGGTGATACGTCGTAGTTCTGGGAGAATTGTATGACGCTGCTTCTGTGTCCGCTTTGATTCCAGGAGATCAAACAAGGCCAATCCAAATGCATCGAGGACTGCGGCAGGGTGATGTTATTTCCCCGAAACTGTTCAATAATGACTTGGATGACGTCTTTAAGACTTTAAACTGAATGTGGCATAAATATTAACGGAGAGTACCTCTCACATCTTCGTTTCGCAGACGATATCGTTGTGTTGGCCCAATCGTTGAAGAGCTTGCAGGAAATGTTGCAAAGCCTAAATAAATCCTCCCGATGTATTGGCCTGAGCATGAACTTGAACAAAGATTATGTTCAACGAACATGTGCTATTCTCGAAGTCGTAGACGAATAAGTCTACCTCGGGAAATTATTGCAATTAGGTAGATATAACTTCGAGAAGGAAGCCGATAGAAGGATTCAGTTAGGTTGGACAGAATTCCGGAAGCTTCATCACATTCTCAAGTCGCCTATACTGCAGAGCTAGATGACAAAAGACTCCAACCATTGCGTTCTCCCCATGATGACCTACGTCGCTGAAACATGGCCTCTTAATTTAGGATTGGTCCGCAAGTTTGCGGTAGCTCAACGGGATATTGAACGTTTTATGTTGGATGTTTATCTGTCCGACAGAATTCGTAACGAAGTCATAAGGCAGAGAACTAAGTTATCCGATATCACGCGACGAATAGACTCGCTGAAGTGGCAATGGGCTGGTCACACACTCAGAAGAACAGATGGCAGATCTAGAAAAACGAGGCGCTGGTGGACCGTTTACCAGGTGGGAAGACGATCTCTGTACAGTAACCGGTCCGGGATGGATGCGAGTAGCAGATTGGTCGTCTTGGTGTTAATTGAGAGAGGCCTATGTCCAGCAGTGGACCGATAAGGGATGAAAATGATAACGATGATGACAGTTGTGAGAAGAGGTCCGTGTTCTTTCCACAAAAAGTGATACTAAGTTGTAACAATTTAGAGGACAGGATACGTTTAGAGAGACTTTGACGATCCATTAAGTGCCAAGGTTTTGAATGACGTTTATGGGCAGTTGCCAACACTCAACAGAGCCCGCATTTAATGTAATAATTAACATATTCGCACTCACGTGTCACAATCTGTTTGCTGGCTTGACTTCCTACAAACAAGTAGGAACTTGTGAACAACATCAATCGAATGAACTTAGTACATTTAAAGCACGTACAGAGTGAGAACACTTGTCACAGCGGGATATTTATTTATCAGTGTAACCCAAGCAGCGGAATCTATTCCGCCTCCGCTACAGTCCGCTGGCTACAGATATCAATTAATCAACTAAGTGGACTTTAATTGCGAGTTTAAATGAGCCAGCCGTTTTAATTATTCAAGTGTTATTTGTTTTGTAGCAGATGGGGAGTATCCAGTGACTTGGCCTGAGTTGGAAAATAAAGCAACATTTTCTTAATTAACAGATTTAAAATATATTTTTGGAGATTTCCTCTAGCTTCATTGTCTAGTAGTATCGTAAGACTTGTTACAATACTGGTTAAAATAAAAGAACTTCTGGGGGTTAAGAGACCATAAAGGCTTATCAAAGTTTAGAAAACATTTATTTGATCAGTCTTTCCACATTTACAATCATGAACAAACTTAAAATAGTACAAGAA
>JAFELO010000216.1:0-14903 GCA_017140195.1 Eumaeus atala | reverse complement strand
ATATATATATCGTAGCTCCATTACAGCATGTTAATGACGCATAATATGTCAGCAATGATCAAATGAGCGCTCAATCATTATACAATGACAGAGGTCCATGATAATAGTTAAGTTTGCTGTTACAAACACTCCCCAGAGAGGGGGGTCGGTCCCTCTTACGACCCCGAAACTTAGTGCAGACGGTCACTGACCGGTGCAGCTGTATTGTATTTTGCTTCTGTTCGCTGCCACAATTAAGTTCAGCAGTAACGCTTAAGTTCAGGGCCGAAAAGAAGGAAAAAATGTATCTATAGTGTTGTTGTAATATACTGAGACGTCCGTCCGCGATGTTTCCTGTCTCGCGGTAATGACCCGTCTGTTGGGCACATCGTGAAGTCTCTCAGGAGTGAGCTACGAGGAAGATAAATAGTTCGGTACACACTCGGCTAAGCGCCACGCCACTAACTGAGGGAGCCGCCCTCCAAAAAATATAGACATATGTGCACGTGTGTGCGCGTAATGTGACATAAATGTAAAAACTTAGTTTTTCCTGTAATTATTCGAAAGCACGTGGCGGTGGCGGTGTTCTCATGAAACGAGGAAAGACTTAAGAACACACCAAGGTCAAGGTCGCCGAGTGTTGCCAGCCAGTGTGCTCTCCCCGTGATGTGGACGGCACAACTAACTTCTAACTATTATATAAATACAGATGCTAAAAACTTTAATGTGATAACAGCGCCAGTGTATCCAAGATCAATTCAAACATATAAGTATACTTATGTCGTAACACCATTACAGCCGCCCATTTTCTACAGCAGGAGGGCGCATCAGTCGTTCAGTCTTTATAACGTGGATCGCCTCTTACTATTTGATGTCGTTGCGTCATATCAGACACCTTATCTGTAATGTTTATGTAATATACAGGTTCGTAATATTCCGATATCACGCGACGAATATGCTCGCTGGAGTGGCAATGGGCTGGTCACACACTCAGAAGAGCGGATGGCAGATGGGCCAGTAAGGTTCTGGAGTGGAGGTCGCGTCTAGGAAAAATAATTGTTTGTCGACCTTTCACCAGGTTGGAACGCGATCTCCGTGCTGTAGCCGGTCCGGGATGGATGCGAGTAGCAGGAGATCAGTCGTCTTGGCGTTCATTGAAAGAGGCCTATGTCCAGCAGTAGACCGATAAGGGCTAATAATGATGATATGATTTGATGTCGTCCTATGTATTACCAAATCTTCACATAATAACATAAAGCCATTTTCAAAATATGTTTAAGTAGGAAAATAATGAGGCGCACTACCTCAACAGTGGTCAAATCAGCGCTCAATTATTGTGCAATGACGTCACACACGCGACGAGACGCGACGGCTAATGGAGCGAGTCGCGGACGGCCCACACCGCGACACTCCGGGATCACTCCTCGGCTTACTGCTTCGAGTATTTCCCAATTTAAAGTACTCGAAGGATTGACCATCTCGACGTTTATTGAGTTAAGCTTATCTCTAGTACCCACTGATAAAAGCTGATGATCATTATTGCAATAAAATGTTACCACCAACTACGAGCTGTTCAACTTTGAACACGTTCCAGCGGGCAAGGAAGATTGTGGAATAATGTAAATTTTATGGATATCATTTACAAAAGCAGAAATCACCTCGGGGAATGCGATAACGGCAGCAGGGGCGTATACACACAAGGTGATCACTTTTACGCCGACTTCAAAAAAGGAAAAGCTTTTAATTCAAATGTGTTTTACTTCCTTTGTACATGTTACGCGGTAACTTCGTCGGCTGTGGAACGGTGATTTCGTCTTTGAGGAGGACAACGCATCGGCATAGTTATTATGTGGATGTTCATGGGCGTCGGTTTTCGTGAAAAGGCTCCGATTGCTCGCTTGCCTCCCTACTCTATGAAAAAAAAAGATTACTATTTGTATTTTATGGCATCATATTATTGGTCACTAAAATATATTCACGGTTCATTTAAATGAAGTGGTGTAGGTCTTTATTTCACGAGAATGCAATGATATAAAAATAAGTAAGTACACATTAAGTATATATACACGTAGACGCAACTTACAAATTGTGAATTGTAAGCGCATTATTGTTAATCGACGTTTAAATTCCTGGAATATGTCGGAGGCGCCAAGCGCGGTCGGGCGGCGGGCGGCGGGCGACGGGCGGCACGCGGTGGAGCCTCCCCCTACTCGCGAGGGAGGGGGCCACCCGTATGTCAGTTTATGTCCGCGTGCCGCCGCACATATGAGTTTCATTCAATTACACTTTATTTACTGCTCCTTCTCTGTTGTTTAGAAATTTTTTACAACCTATTTAAAATTGACGTGTCTGACTGAAATAGATGTACGCCGGGTTTCTTTTTTTTCCGGGTTTCACCAGCACCTGGTGTTAAGTGGTGGCGTAAACGCAGATGAAGCACGCTTGCCTAGAAAGTACCTACTCACCTGTGATTTGAATAGTCCTAGATTGTAGGTATCATTTGATTAAGTATTAATTCAAGACAACAGGTGAATTTATAGGGAGATTCAGCACATAATACAGATTGGATCGGAAAGCGTACCTAAGATTTTACAAGAACATGAGTCGTGACGTGCGAGACACGTGTGATGCAGGCTTGTCCCGGAGCGTTGACGACATCACTAAGTCCTGCATTTATCAATACAACCAGCAGCGAAGCGGCAGTCGACTGATTCGGTATTACAAAAAAAGGTACACCTGCGAAATGAAGTGATACAGAATCGCAGGGAAGATTTTGATCACTACCTAGTTGGTGTCAATTCCCTTAACCGCAAAGGAGCATTAACGTTGAGTGGTGTATGTAGGACCTAACGCTTGCAAGGAGCATTAACGTTGAGTGGTGTGTGTAGGACCTAACGCTTGCAAGAAGTTTATAGCGTGAGCAATAAGCGAACAAACACAGGATTTCACGGGGTGCTGCTCCACTATAACGCCGAGCCCGCGCACACCGCGCTCCTAACGAGCGACGTGCCAGGCCTCGGACAGCGCGCTAATAAAACTATTGTGTCGCCCTACATGCAGCCCTGGCCCTGCACCATGTGACTTTCGTCACCGGAAGATGCGCTGTCAGAATTTGTGCAGACTGAAAATGATATGACTGCGGAGTCAAAACTTTGTATTGAAACTGGTATATATGGGACGGTACGTCGAAGCGATAGTGCGTAATAGATGTCTATGCAACATTGATTATTATTTTCGCAAATCTTTCTGACTGTCCCCTCACTTTTCTTTCTTGACTTCACTTTTTATGCATGAAAAGTTTGACGCGAAGCTGCCCACAGGGCTCTGTCATATCTCCTTATTAGTAGCACATAGGCTTTGACTACTTGTTTTACTTCATTATATACGTTAGGTAAGTAGGATACGCGGATAACACGAGTAAAGGCAATAAGCGATCTCAAGTAGAAATTAAGTCAAGCCATTGCTGCGTAATATCTGCTGCGATTAGAATTCGCACCACATAAGACTTTCCAAATATAATTAAAAGCCTGCTTACAATCCGCCCCACGTATTAAGCTCAACAACAATTCAGTTAAATGTACGGAAATCCGTACCTACTTATTATTACAAAATAAATGCACTTTCTTTGCACACACGCTTTTTATGCTTTCACTAATATTTCAACCTTGACTTTCTTACTTACTTCACGCTTATTAAAAGAGGCCTATGTCCAGCAGTGGACCGATGTGGGCTGGAAACTATGATGACTTACTTAGTCCTTAGGTACTTAGATCTGTCAAATAATTAGGACCACGAGGTATCCAGGAATGTGCCAGCAGCGCGGGCAGGTCGGGCTACAAAAAAAAAACAGTTTCTTTGAACTCGAAGAGTCTCCCGCACTCCGATTTTAAAAGACCAAAGCACGGACAGACGAAAGATAGTGTGTATATGGTGGCTAATGGGCGCCATTAAAAATTTTGATAATTATCTTGTCGTCGTTGACACTGGCAATATCAACAAGGTGCGACAAAATATGTATTCATCAAATTCGAACCACGCGTTTGGCCAAGTAACAATTTCTCTGATATATATTTAGTTATAATAGAGCTAGCGTATTTCTGTACTGTTGCTGATAAAAATGCAAGCTCCGAGTGTCGTTACGGTGAAGGCCCATCGCACGTGCCAGCAGGACGTGTTGCGAGAGGCGATAGTCGCGGAGAGCTGTCCGCGCACGTCTCGGGAGCTCGCCGTCCCGTGTTCACACTGCCGATTCAATTAGAACCTTTTCGATTTTCACTTCAGTGTGCTCTAGCACATACTTGATAGTAGATTACATTCCTGATAATATAGTTGGAGCGTCCTTGAGAATATTTTATTGTTGGTGACTCAATTTCTACGATTAAGAGTTAGAATACCGACTCGTACGTCATTACGTGGGGTAATCCAAGGGCGCTCTAGCAGACACTTTATAAACCAAAGTGGTACCAGAGGCACCAGAGGGGTAGGACTAATATACGAGTAGCTTAATAAGTATGGGTATATTATTGAATGTACACTATTACAAATACATTATGTAACATTTATTGTGTCTCCACTTCCGTACAGTCCCGGATCCTCCTGTTATTGTAAGGATGTGTATTACGAATTCCAGAGCCGCAGCGCAAATAGGAGAAATAAATCGAGGCATTTGTCGCGGTCAGAGAGATCCGCCAGCTCGTGTATGCTATAGCTACATACACGAGCTGCATACACCTGCGTTGCTTATTACTGGTAAAGGACAAATATGTTCACTAGAGGTAGTGCTACTGTTTGTATCCCGCCGAGCGCGGCACCCGCTCTCACCTCTGTATCAACGACGGCGACTACCGACGTCCATAAAGAGGGTCTATAGAGTCCTCCTAACCCATCAGGTGACTCGACCGCTATGCCTCATACATATACATACCAGGTTGTAATGAGGACTAGCAGAATTTTATTAACACAAATGGAATGAAATTGATCTCACAAAGTCTCGCAGTTCGTCTAATTCAGCGTGACAGCCTGTCGTCCGAATGATACACAACTCCATGATCACAACTGTTCGGGTATGTGACGCCACCAGGTGACGGACGACTTCCATTACACAGAAACACACTGTTCAATGTGTTATATATCCATGTAATAAATGTATGTATAAAATTTAAGATTAAAATCACCTTGAAAGTGATTCCTCACTTTCAAGGTGATTTTAATGTAAAATTTTATAGGAATAGATATAAAGTATTAGACATTTTTCACCGAAACTTGACCCACGTCTCCTTGATTGATGGTGATTTGTAGCCTAGCCTTATAAAAACTTGCTGCGAACTTTTGTGAACTTCCTAGTCATGTGTAAAAATGTGAGAGGCGTTTGAAAATTGAAAAACGTTATCTGCTGCGGTTGTTTTTATTTTCTTACCCACACCAAGTGTATTTATCATTTTGCACTCAATTTTAATTATTTTTGTACTTTTTTCAACCTACTTTACGATGTCTAGATGTGTTCTAAACGGAATTGATACATCGATATAGGTATCGATGGAGGAAAAACTTTAAGAGGGATTATAGAGAGTTATGAAAGAGAATTATCAAATCCCTGAAGAAAACACGCGTTTTATCTTCAAGGTTATTCAAAGACATATTATTCCTTTTCATGTTGAACGATGAACGGAAGCTGCACGGAATAAACAAGTTTCCTTTCACCGAAGAACAGCAGTTGGTTGGATTCCGAACATTTAGTAACTTTACTCGGCGTTTTGAGACGTCACAACCGACTCCACGCCATCCACGTCTTCAGGAAGACGTGGAAGATCTTGCATATCGTGTGCAGGCTTGTCAGAATCCAGCACAAGAATTAAAAATAATATGCTACTTCTTGAGTACGGATTTGAGCACTCTTAGAATGCATATACTCAGGGATTACGTTCGATAGGAGAAGGGCCAGAAGGAAATCTTGTGAAAACATTAATGATGGCTGACAATGAAATAAAACCTTGTTTTTTAATTTCATAGAAAACTCAAATCTGCAATAAACCCTAATAGATCAAAACGTTAAGTGTTATGGTCGATTTAGAGTTAACAAAAGCACAATATTTATACTTCAGAAATTTACCAAACGAACGAAATTGTCTTATACTTCCATCGTGTTACAAAGTAAAGTACCTTCAAGTTTGTTCATCACATCCTCAAAGAAGTAGGCAGGGGTGTACTAGTGCATCCACAGCTCGTAAGTCCAATAGATATTCTAAAATACCCACGACTAGCCAAGGTACTGAGGCCCATGATGTCATAGGTGGCAAGGCTATGACCACTTCGGGCACATTCCGATTCCGGACAATGTAATGCGTGCTCAGAATAATCTGAGAAACATTTAAGAACAGTTGCCTGACCTGGGGATCTAACCCAGGACCCATGCGGCTACGGGCCTTAACAGGCGACACCCGCAAACAATAATACAAACCTGCTATCCACCGTTTTGAGCAATAGAAATTACCAGCACCACTGCAAAAATGGTAGTAATTCCGTGCATACATGCATTCTTGCATTGAAAAGTTTACTTCTATACAGTTAGTGGGGCTATGATGGCTCATCTGGCCAGTGCAAACAGAGGCTTCCAGAAGAGTCTGAACAAATTTCTGATGCAAATTTGTTTATTTCTTCTTTGGTGCCTATTAAATTAACTAACAAAGCTAATAGGTGAAGTTGTTTGGGAAAAGAAAATCTGGTACCCCCTTCCGTTTGTTTCTGTCAGCCTATATCTACAGAATTTAGTGAAGAAACTCGCGACAAAACGGAAGTTGCCGCTAGTCCCACACACTACTGGACCCCACCCACGGCCGGTGAAGGCGTGTAATTGCGTTTCCCGCGTCAAAAAAAAAAAGGTTTGGACAAGTTGTAGGTATATACATTTAATTGATTATGGTCTCTCCACATTCACAATCATGAATAAAAATAAAAGACTACAAGTACACATGAATACATCCTGTTTTGACAATGGTTAGTAAAAAGGTGAGGGTATGAAGTCGTATCTGGGTAGTTGTCCGTCTGCAAGTTGAATGGTCCTTTCTATGTCTTATAAATCTATTCACTGTTTGCTTGCAGATTGTTCTTCATTCCTTATATCCAGTAGTAGAAAATTATGCGGACATTATATCTTCATATTACATTCAAATTTAAAAAGGGAAAAGAAAAAAGAAAAAGGAGTAGAGATTTGAAAAGATACACACAATCTGTAAGATTTCGTCCCATTCTCTTGGTTTCATGAGGCAACCAAAATCAGGTAATACTCAGTTACAGTTAAATAGACTTTAACAAACTAATTTTCAAATGTGGCACATACTATTCAAAATAAAACATTATGATACGGTCTATTAAATTAACAGCCATACAAGTCATGTAATTAAAAATTCCAAAATGCACACATAAGAGAATTAGGATATTTTAACATTAATAAAGATTTTTAAACATTATGAAACGTGGCGTGACAGTTTTGATATATTTATATCACAAATATGTAGGTTCCCGGCGAAAAGGAAGGAATTATTCCATCACCAAATGATGGTGATGGCAGACAGCGTCCGCCATCCCAAATATATCGGACCTCAACATCGCAAAAAGGTGAAAGATTGATATTTCTTCAACACAGAGCACAGAAAGCCTTACAGTCAAAGATGACAGATATACTTTTTATGAAATATCCAAGTAGCAAAACATAATTGCTGCAACATTTTTCTATTATTCCCAAGGTGAGGCAACATTTTTCTACTATTTCCAAAATTTAAAAACTGCTAAAACCTCTAAAACCAAAGTCAAATGTAATTAATTAGTTTTCCTTTCCATACCAAAAAAATGGTAATGAATTCAAAAAAAATTGTTCAGCATTACAGCCCGCATGAAAATAACATCGTGAATAATTAAATTTTGTTCACTCTCTGTCTCGGTGTACTCGGTACATATACCGCATCCACTACCTTACCTCTGACAAACTTCACCACATTCATACATACGTATTATATGTCAAGAATCCCGTAATAAAGATTACAAACGATTTCGTCTACATCATGTTAGAAAGTGTTCCCGATCAGCTACTAATGAAGACGTGTTTCACGCCCTTTTTTATGATTCAAATTCCTATATTACTAACATTACAAAACCATATATTAAAAAAGTGAAGGTCATGGATGAGGATTCCCAAGACCATCTGAAACTTAAAGATTTAACAGTAGATCCCGTAGCTGCTAAAGTTTAATAAAAGCGCATCAATAATAAATTTTAATACATGTTTTGATAAGCCTAACGATTATTCACAAACACACCTCGATTTTCCACCGTGCGGCGTGAGGAGAGCGACATTAGTGTGAGCGTCGTGTCGGCGGCTGCCCGACGGCTCCGGCGTCTCGTTTGCTCTCATATATATACTATATGTCCACGAGCGAGATGTTCGATGAATTCCAATTTCTTCAGTATTTATAAAACCGTTGAATGTTTTATGTACCCACCTCGCCCTCTCCAAACAATCACGATGCGAAGTTTTTACGAGAGCCATAACGATTATTTGACGGTGGCCGACTCAATCGGATACAAATTTATTTTATTGAGGACCATAAAGCGATTCCACCCCGTTCTAACGGGATCAAGGGCGTAACTCTCTGCTCTATAACTCTGGTTAATGTGATTAACAATCAATTGGTTATGTTGTTTGTTATTGTGTTGTGGTTTACATGCATTTTGTCGGTGAATTGAGGTGAAAATATTCAGAAGAGGTAGAGCCATACTACAGAGGAGGATGTAGTGCCATGCCTAGTGCATGGCACTACATCCTCCTACGGAGCTGGGCCGGCTCGACCGGGGTGGTACCTCTCGTTCACATAATACCACCATCTTCAGTGTCACGTTTCATGCGGTTTCTGAGTAGTCGGTGGCCTATTGGGCATGAAAAACTACAACATGGTCACACAACGTGTTTCTAGTAATTTTGAGGAAATGTTAAACAATGTCAGTATCACTTTAGTAGTGCTGGTGACAATATTATCACTAGCTATCATTTTTTTAACCCGGTAAAGCAGTCCATGGGAAATGGAGTCTCTGCGATTAGCCTGCGTAGCGCGGGACAACCGGCAGCCCCGGTCACTAGTTACGCCTAGTCCAAGTGAAGATTGTTCAGTTACACGGACGTACTGCTATAATTCCACAACTATAAATGCTCATAAACCTGCACCATAAATATCATTGCTCAGTTATGTGATCGTCGTATGATTTTAATCATCATCACTGTACTAAAACCTGTTAAATTCAAATTTACCAAAATTTGTAAGCGAACGGTCGTTAATGTTGTATGATGTCACTTTTGTTTTGAGGGGGAAATGGTGTAGGGACACCATTCTGAGTGAGCTCCTACGTAAATTAAATGTATCTATATGTGTACACGTCGATGTTTGTATGTAAAGAATAATTATGAAGTCAGTCACAAGTGTTGAAGAAACATCGTGTATATGCAGGTGGACCAATCGCCATCAGTCACACATATGTACCTCCCGACCACACACATATACGTACAAGGGAAGGGAAGGTAACGCATCGGCATAGTAATTATGTGGAAGTTCATGGGCGTCGATAGTCGTCAAAGGGCTCCGACTGCTGGTTCGCCCACCTATTCCATAAAGAAAAGACACAGGAGTGTCTACGTTCTCATACATTATCGTACTACCACAATACATGTACACAACACAGTCACACAACTACTACACACCTCCTACACACTTATATACCACATCTACTACACACCTGCTGCACACTTATACACCACATCCACTACACACCTGCTGCACACTTATATACCACATCCACTACACACCTGCTGCACAGTTGTATACCACAACTACTACACACCTGCTGCACAGTTATATACCACATCTAGTACACACCTGCTGCACACTTATATACCACATCCACTACACACCTGCTGCACAGTTGTATACAACAACCACTGCACACCTGCTGCACATTTATATACCACATCCACTACACACCTGCTGCACAGTTGTATACCACAACAACTACACACCTGCTGCACAGTTATATACCACATCCACTACACACCTGCTGCACAGTTGTATACTACAACTACTACACACCTGCTGCACAGTTATATACCACATCTACTACACACCTGCTGCACAGTTGTATACCACAACCACTGCACACTTGCTGCACACTTATATACCACATCCACTACACACCTGCTGCACATTTATATACCACATCCACTACACACCTGCTGTACAGTTGTATACCACATCTACTACACACCTGCTGCACAGTTATATACCACATCTAGTACACACCTGCTGCACACTTACATACCACATCCACTAAACACCTGCTGCACAGTTGTATACCACAACTACTACACACCTGCTGCACAGTTGTATACCACAACTACTACACACCTGCTGCACAGTTATATACCACATCCACTACACACATGCTGCACACTTATATACCACATCCACTACACACCTGCTGCACAGTTGTATACCACAACAACTACACACCTGCTGCACAGCTATATACCACATCCACTACACACCTGCTGCACAGTTGTATACCACGACTACTATACACCTGCTGCACAGTTATATACCACATCTACTACACACCTGCTGCACAGTTGTATACCACAACCACTGCACACCTGCTGCGCAGTTATATACCACGTCCACTACACACATGCTGCACATTTATATACCACATCCACTATACACCTGTTGCACAGTTGTATACTACAACTACTACACACCTGCTGCACAGTTATATACCACATCTACTACACACCTGCTGCACAGTTGTATACCACAACCACTGCACACCTGCTGCGCAGTTATATACCACGTGTACTACACAGCGATCTACGACGTCAAATTTTAATTTTAACCACTTGTACCCTGTTCACAAGGTCGCCTCTCACATTATATGTGGGACCAGAAGCATGATACGTACCACTGCACCGGGCGGGCAGGACACGCCAACAACCGGGCAGCGGCGAGCTGCGGCTGTCATGTACGGAGGTGAATCAACGCTAATGACTTTACAAGTTTTCGTCTTCTTTATCCTTGATGAGTCCACGAGATTATCAGATATGCAATGATCCGGCGCTACGAATAACGCGTACAGCCGACCTGATTCCGTGTCTGTTTCCGCTCTGTGGCCTCCGAGACGCCGAGATGTGTTGATGTCACTTGAGGCGTGAGGTGTCGCGGACCACAAGCCTTATAGTAATAGCGGTTTTGAGCGAAATTACGGACAACTTCTTAATTTGACGAGGTCGGCACAGTTGGTAACGTAACGTGTGACGCCAGGGGTCGCTAATTCAAATCCCGGCTAGGTCATGTATTTTGAACTATATGTATTTCTAAAGTAAAATTATTAAAGATATGAAATTTCTTAAATTTATAAAAATATTAACTTTAATATATTTCCGTTGTTCAGTACCTGTAACAAAAGTTCCTACGGTACTTACCAGGTCTGGGCTAACGTGGTGTGAAAAATCCGCCGATATTATTATTACTATTAAATGTAGTCTCACAGTAGGCTCTCCGCTGAAGGTTATACGCTAAGGACTTGTATAATGAATGCGATCTAGAATACATCTCTCCAGCGCCGAGTAAAGGGGCCCACACCTCGTGTAATATTAACAAAACTCAACCAAACTTGCGCTGCCGCCGGCAACTGTTTACTTCTCAATTAATATTTACACTCGCACTATACACGCGACGACGCGCTGTCTTGTATCACACGCTCACGTCAATGTAGGTCTCGGTCCACGTGGTCTGTTGCACGTGAACGCGAGCGTACGTTCAAAGTTCAATAGCAGCCTTTTTTATAGCATAATAACATTACCGACGATCATGGACATTCGCATGATTGTTACGCAGATCTGTTGCCCTCCTATCACCCTCCCCCCAATGGGGCACCGGCTTGACACAAACCGCACGAAACGCGACAAAATAGCTGTCACTTTACGTAGAAGTCGTGCAAGCGAGATGTGCTTCCACGGTCGCTCCAGCCCAACTCGGCTGCATGCAGAATGAACCTATATTTATACCATGCACTTAATTAATCATCGAATAAGAATAAATCCTGGAAGCGACAAGCGCACTTGTTACACGGCGCACTAACATGACACACGCTCACACACGCGCAGGACACTGCGTCAGCGCGCGGAGGTGCGGCGACCGAGCCTGAGGCTTTGCTTACAGCACAAACCAGCAGTCGGAGCCACTAGATGCGTTACCCACATTTTTCTCCTGTCCCGTCAGGGACCGGAACCACTTACCCTTAAAGGGATTTCACAGACTTTGATGTCTTAAGTTTACGCGAATGTTAGTCTTTAAAATAAAATTACTTTTACGGATTTTATCGCGGTTTATTAAATTATTTATGTAGCCCGACGTTTCAGAAGCTTTACAGCAACCATGGTCACGGGTGGACTGAGATGAGAGATGTCCAGATGTACCAAGTTTTTAAAAGTACCCGAAGAATTATTATTTTAGTTGTTCCGGTTAACGCAAACAGTACTTATTATATCTTGCTGTCTTGAGGTGTTATGTTTACTTTTTGATTCGATTATGTTCACCACTAGATCCCAAGCAGAGGGAAGAACCCAGCCATCTTCTCTATTGAAATTTGGATGTTTTTAATTTCAATAGCCTCACGGATCATCCTTGGAAGGAATCGATGTTCGCTAGTGAGGATTTGCGGTTAATTAAATCTAATGTAATGGCAGGGGCCAACTTCAGCATGCTCACAGACCGCAGATTTTTGTAACACGTCGGTGTTTCATATCGGCTATATGTTCTTTAACGCGAGTTTTTAATATTTAGTTTTAAACACATTTTCAAAATTTATATATTTATCTCCTTTCCAACATCAATAATATAAATATTAAATAAATAATACAGTTTGTCACAATTCATAAATTATATAAGAAATTATCAAGCCGCCATCTTTGTGAATCATTCAGCGAAGTGAAAATATATTAAGTAATAGCGCGGATGCCCGCGTTACCGAAATGTAAAAATATATAATTATGGGCTTTGTTAATTTTAACATAAAAGATTCAGGTCAGTCATTCATCGTCCGAATATGCCGATCCGAAATTCAACAAATGAGGTTTTACAAAATAATAATAAAAATAAAAATGCGGCCCGACCGGGTCGCGACACTACCTCCTACAGTTTATGGTACAGCTGTCTTGTCTGGCACCACAATGTGTCCAGCAGCGCAATGGCCGATGGCACACGAGGCGATTCGATAAATATTTGTTTCGTGATCTCACGGCACGAGCGCCACGTTACGTCCGATGGTAACACAATGACTGACCGATCTTGAGACAATATAGTGCCACGAGGGAGGACAGTATTCATTTCCTAGTGGCAAACGCGCAGGAATGGATGTAAGAAGCGTTGCACATAGCAATACTCGTAACATTCGT
This sequence comes from Eumaeus atala, assembly GCA_017140195.1. Lineage (NCBI taxonomy): Eukaryota > Metazoa > Arthropoda > Insecta > Lepidoptera > Lycaenidae > Eumaeus > Eumaeus atala. The sequence continues at coordinate 1,435 of JAFELO010000216.1, read as the reverse complement.
CCCTATTTTGTTTCCCAATGCACAGGTGGTCGAAAGTTTTTTCGGCACAGGTACGAGAAAGTAAGCCTATTATATTTTGTACTATTTATTTACCGTGAATAATTCTGCTTTACAGAATAAGAATGAGCAACCTTTTTGTAAATAATTACCAACATGAAAACAGATTCGTGTTCATTAGGCACCGTAAGGGCGGCGGCCGGCGACAGACGCACGACTCGGCGCGAACTGGCGCCTCCCGCCGACTGGAGTCCGCTGCTACATTGACTCATATGAGTGAAATGTAACATTACACACCAGTACACATTTAATCAAAAGTGATTAAATGTAGAAAGTGTTACACTTTAGCATGGTGTCCGTGCAGTTACGCAAATATTTTGAGGTGATATATGATTTATTTGTTTGTATTGACTGCTGAAATCGGACATCTTCTAATGAACTCCAAGACCGCTAAGCGCATGCAGTACTACATAACATTATGTTATGTTTGCAATATCATTTTCGTAGACATTTAATCACTTTGGTCCTATTAAAATATTTACAAAATATGTGTCAGCTCCGCGACACGCGGCTGGAGTGTAGAAATGTTTGTAGTGTGACAGAACTTACGACCTGAGCAGGTAAGGCCACCTGGCGTCATCATTTAAGTAAACTCTGCTTAATTTAAAATATTTGTTTATATTTTGTTCTTTATTTTGTTAATTTGTTTTTCACTTAATTTAGGTTTATCGAGTGTATGTAGATGTTGTGTTGGTGGTAACAGTATAGCAGGTCGCATCGTGTGTAACCGTCCTAAGTGTGCCTTATCTTGTATTCAGTGGACTGAAGGGTTCCTACTGATGTTTATAACAAGCGAGGCAGGGGGGGGTGTGAACTGCTGGGAGGGGTCTGACCTCAGCAGGTGTGTATTGTTTGACAGGAAGCCATTTACAACCGCTAGTTACTTGTTTAACTATTCTATTAATTCGTGTAGCACCATTATCAAGTTCAGACAGTTTTATACCTAAACAGTACCCTGTACAGGTTGTCCTTGCTGCTCTGCAGCAGAGGCTCGCAGCCACAACTGGAGAGGTCACGTGACAGCTTTGCACGTACAGTTTATGTTTTTCCGGTGGCCCGTTGCGGGGAAGAAGGCAACGCGTCTGCATAGCCATTGCGCTATAAATCTACTAATATAACTTTAAAACTGCATTGGAGTAGCGGAGTAGGCCACGGGGTGAAGGAGAGTAGAGATGAGCCGTAACCGACTTGTGGCACCCGCACTGACATAAGATCCACACGTGACTGGGACGTGCCGCGACTGCCGGAGCAGACGCCAGCGCGTCGACCTCGGTAACTCTCTCGGGGCGCGCGAGCTCCGCTCTGGTGCATACTTGGTCAGACCAGTGGATCGGTGCTCCTCTCCGTGATCTCCCTAACTGTCTCAGGGCGCGCGAGC
>JAFELO010000215.1:2216-16386 GCA_017140195.1 Eumaeus atala | reverse complement strand
CTAAAGCAGGTACTGATCTAACATAACTAGTGATGCACAACAGTGCACATAACTAAAGCAGGTACTGATCTAACATAACTAGTTATGCACAACAGTGCACATAACTTAATCCCTCAAAAGGTGATCACACAGTTGATGATTATGATATCCGAAAATACAATTATGTAGTCCCTCAAGAAAAAAAAAGTGTCCTCGAGTCAGTTGCGCATCTCAACATTTCAAAACAGTACCAACTTAAATGAGCTATCATTACGTATGCACCCACAACAGTGACAATTTAAAATTGCTACGTGTAATTTAAGATAGGTAATAAAATTTGTAGGTATGTTAGCAAAATAACAAGTAAAATAATCGTATGTGCATCCTATAGTGCTTAAGTATTACGTAACTTATGGCTAGTCTCGTGGCGTCCAAGTACAGCGATTGACACGGACCTTATTTCACTCCACAGGCAAAATATTTATCATGAGTCAAGTACTTAGCCAGCAGTCTAGCTAGTCTCCTCTGTTCTGAGACGATATGTACTCTTATACACTATATTTATGTCTACATGAGACCAACTAGCTATTAATTTGTTGCTCAAGTGAGTAGTGTTTATATTTGTATTTAAAGTTGCTAATCAACTTCAGCTTTAATGCGGGCGGAGGCAAGTCATTCCAACATTTGGTGGCGGCATGTCGGAAGCTGCTCCGGAATGCTGCCGTGTGATGTATTTACACAAGGAGAAGGTGCGAGGATCCCCTCGTCGTAAGACTCAGCTGTTTATCCCTAGAACATTGTAGTTTGCTAAAAAGGTATGGTGATGATTCACATTTGACAATACCAAATAAGAGAGCAGCGAGATGGAGTTGCCTACGACGCTCCATGTTGAGCAGCCGCGCATTGTTCATAGTGCGTAAAAATGTTTGATCTATACAGTAAACGGGGCCCTGTCACCACGTCTGCGTAATTTAGGTAGTAATAAGTAATAATAGTAAAAATGCTTTATTTTGTACCAAGAAAGAAAAACTAAAATACAATTAAACCTTAACACCAAATTAAACCATTAGAAAATGATGTACAAAAATGGCGGTCTTACCGCTAGTAGCGGCCTCTTCCAGACAACCAGTTGCTAACAAGGAATAAGGCAATGACATTGCTAGGGTAGAAGTTGGCACGAACGTTATTTTATTGCGTGTTATTGTTATGCGATCTGTTATATATACATATCTGGATAACAAATTTAACATTCTAGATAATCTAGAACGCTGTTACAGTTTTGTTCTATAGGCTAGATAATTTAACTCATTATATGAGCCAAATTTGACAAGTTATGTTAAATTGTTTCAGAATGCAAATACTAATCTATATAACCTCAGGACTCAAGAAGGTCGAGATTTGTTGTTGGTTTGACAAGTTGCCGTCTCGGAAGCACTCGCCATCGGCCTCGCACTCGGCCATTGCAAACGCTAGTTGCGCATTGTATCGAGAACGAAGAAGTATTAAACTGATGAATGCGAACTAATCACAGTTCCGCGACGCAAGGTTCGCCACAATGTAACGCGCTATATTTAGCTCAATATATCAAAGCGTTATAGAAAATACGAGCTCCGCCGTTTATTATATCACTTATTAAAATAGTTATGTTCAGCTACGCGTAACTTTTTCATTTCGGCTGCTCAGATATTACGTAACAGTACCAATACTGGAGCAGTTTCCAGCTAGACGCGTGATTGTGCCGTAGCATTTGTCTGATAAATGATGCAGTCTGCTCATCTCCGAGGGCGAAGACAATATCAATGATAATCAACATACATTATTCAGCGCTCGGCAGTTCTCGCAGACTGCAGACAGGTCAGGAGTCCGACTTGCATTATGACTAAAAGAGCAACTATATGTTTTGTATTTCATATATTAGCTTAGTTTTACTGATGTATTCTAACTTTTACAGATATTAATACGGGCGTTCTACTGTGCACCGTATGGTGTATCTACGTAAGATTTAGGGAAATTGAATGCATGGCAATACAAACGAGCTGTTGAAGTATTTTGGTAAATGAGAAACTCAAGGAGACGTTACGTGGAGCAGTTGCTTTTCTCCAGCCAATACTTCCAATTCAAAGAGACTTGAAGATTCTCATCAAATGATGAAGTCATTGTCGCCACAGACGATTATTTTGAGGGGTTAGAGAAAACCTTTTAACAAACTGGTGTAACGGCATTGGGGAAGCGCTGGACTAAATGCGTCGAGGTAGAAGGAAACTTCGTTGAAAAATAAAACTGTTTTAAATAGATTATTAAAGTTTCTCTTTGTCGTTTCGGATAGTTGTCAGTCACCCCTCGTACCTGGCACAAAGCAGCTGATATCGAGCCGCTGTTAAATGACTGCACACATGCGCCCGCGGCGTTGCTCCCATGTCGTTCGGAACTACTCATTAGGTCCTCTGTGATATAGGTCACAATACGAAATGTTCTTCACACAACCAGCGAAGTCAATTATTTTATTATTCGAACATTAACTAAAATCTATAAACATGTTTACGTGAAATGTATCATCGCCTCCTACATATTTAGAGTACTTCCACCGCGTGTGACGTCACGTGCTGCACAATTATGTCGTTGCTCTCGTATTATTTTTGAAGATTTATAAAGAGTACGTTTTATTCTGATACGTGTAGAGGAGCATAGGTGAACGCTCATACAACATAAATGATATTCCACACAAACTAACGATAATTTTGTTTACAATTATGGACTCTTAACTTATTTGAATCGGTACTTTTTGCTCTATTAGTCGTTTGTTTACTGTAAAGTGGAGGAGTTTCGGTAGCAATACTACATGCAGTGCGCACTCTACGCAGTGTATGTACAGTCATACATCGGAAACGTTTAGTAAATATTTAAGAGCATTTATAAAATTTCAGTTCGCCTGTCCACCGCCTTCGCTCACTCCTTCAGCTTGCAGATAAAATGTTATCGACGTGTCTCCAATTGAAGTCGCGTTTATTTTAGTTTTCCGGCTCACACGAAATTCTTGAGTTGCGTGTAGAGCGAGTGAGTAGTGTGCCGAACAGGAGACTCGTAAATCACTCGTGTTTACAGTTTACTCTGAAATTCTTTTCAAGTGTTAATTTTCCAGCTGGAGTCATAATCGTCGCTGGCCGGACGCCAACGCGCCGCGTCGAGAGAATAAAGAGATCTTAATTTTACGAAAAGGTGGCACGCATATGATATCTATTTACAAACGTTCGTTTTGAACTTGTGATGTTGCTCCAGCATAAGAAAGATATAAATTACGATACATATGGTATATGATCATTAGATCTAATGCCGTAAATTGGATATTCTATTCTATTTTAACGGTGGAATATTAACCGGAGGGCGTATAAAATAATTTCACTACTCTTTCTTTCACATTCACTTCCTCATGCCTATCCTGGCCGCCATATCTATCGTCGCTCACGGAGGGCGGAGGCTATTCCCCCCNNATACGTCTTTTACGTGATGGGAGTGTGCCAACGCACCAGTCTCTTTTACGCTCATCACTGAATCACAAAAGGTTACGGCACCGTTCCAGGCGACATCACGTTGGAGCATACCTTTATCATTGTTCCAAGAGAGACGTTCCTCTCCCCAAGGACTCCCACGAGGTGTCGGCGTTGCTGCACACACATTACGATGCGGTATCTTAAGGATAGATCGCGCAGTGGTGGTAGCACATGGACGTAGGTACTTGATGTATGCGACACAGATCCAGTCTCATGGGAGAATTCCGGCTAGGACAATCACCACCTCAAAGGAAAGAAGTAGCCGAAGAACGGGAGAGCGTAGGAGGCGCTATGAACGTCTCCTACGCTCCTGTAATCCTATAATCTCTGATTTGGACCAGTGATGGGTTCGGCACCCGTCCCTTTCCACGGCTGTAATGTTGGCGGGGTCGTGAGAAGATTGAGCCGCACAGCTCCCCTGTGGCAGTGAGCTAGTCTGAGTCCCGGACTGAGGACCCAGCCTGTCGCCGAGGTGAGCCTGTTGTTAAAAGATCCGGGTGCACCTAAACCACCTAAGGCGGCTGCGGGCTATCGTGACATTTTAGTGGGGTAGAGTTCTCCTATGAAAAGGAGTTCAGAATCCCCACACTGGTCGGCAGCCTACCCAGGGTGTGGCTGATGCGACATAAATGCTTTACTCACATTAAAAAAAGAAAAACTAATACACCGAGTAACCACCTTACCTCCGCCACATAGTCGGGGCATATTTGTCGGAGAGGGCGATCATTTACCTCAGTTGCTCCAGATATACCGGTGAAATGTGTCATGCGGTATTCCGCAAGGACTAGTGCTGGACCCATTCTTGTGGAACATTGGATATGCAGATACAGAATAACAGAATAGCTTTTATTCAATCCATTTAAAAAATGACATGACTGGGTGCTCACCTGGCTGCCTATCAATTAATTCACATTATCTTGAGGTTTTCACAAAATTCATAAGTATTATAAATATAATTTTAAGACGTAACGTATACATAAAATAGATTATACAATGTGCTTCTCACTTGACAGTACAAAAACCGAAACACATATTGTTATGTAAACAACGAATATAAAACAAACAACCTAGTTAATACTCATAAAGCACTAGCGCAATCAGTATTAAGCTACTGTATACCCGTATGGGGAAGTGCTCGAAAAACACAAATGATTCTGCTTGAGAGAGCCGTAAGACAGCACTAACGGAAGAAGAGATAAGAAGAAGGTTATGTACTGAAAGAAACTGCGCCACTCAACCCTTCATTTATACAAATCTTGTGAACTTTTGACTGTCAGCCAAATTTATATACTAAATTGTAAGCATAGAACGGTGACCCATCCAGATCAAAGAACGAACAGAAGAAGTGCATATGTCCAAACCTTAAGTGCAGAACAAAGTATGGACAAAAACAATTTTTATTTCAATCAACTTACAAATACAACAAAATGAGTAGTAGACTCAAAATATATCCCATGACACGATTTAAAGTTAAATCTTACATTAAAAAATTTGAATATCTAAAATAGGAGGAATTAATCTTTAGATAACACACACACACACACAAACGCCCACACACCCCCACGCATATACAAAAATACACACAAACCCATACACACAAACGCAGGCACCCACACGCACACACCCATACACACAAACGCAGGCACCCACACGCATACACACACACACACACACACACACACACACACACACACACACACACACACACAAAATTGCATGTACTTCATTTTTATTCCTTAAATTATCTTCTTGTCTTGTTATATAACTAAGATTGCTGTGGTGGAGGAGCGAGGACCGAGTAATACAGGTCATCAACCTAGTACAGGGGCCCTTGCCAGTAGTGTGTAACAAGTTATGAAATAAACGATTTTTCATTTTCATTTTTCAACAACGAATACTCTATGAGTATCTCTAAACCTGGTTGCATCCGTTTCCATCGGTCACTGTAGGTGTAGGTATAAAATTGTTATGTATAAAGAACAACTAAAGCATGCTTTAATATAAGATAACGATATTTCATTTGCATTTACATGTGTACATACTGGCGTAAGAATATTAATATATAACAACTTTTTATGTTATCGCTAGTGCGCAAACGAATAAATCACATGGAACATTTTCATTTTAAAATACATCGGATACTAGTAACCATGTCAGAGAATTACAAGTTGTCACATAATAAAAGATTTTATATTCAAATTAAAGACAAAAAAATATATGAGTTAAAATTGACATTCACCTATTACATTAAAATAAAATATTATATTATAACTTTTAATTTAGATAACCATGTATAATTTATTGAGTTTCATTTCAAACAGGTTTCCAGTAAGCTCCTTCAGATTATTTTGCAATTTATTATTAATGTTGAAACCCATATACAATATTCTGTTCGATATTAAATCGTGTTGCATTACTTTTTACAAACAATGATACTCGTACTTCAAGTAAATTCAGAAATGGAAGCGTTAGAATTATGTACTTTTTGAATCAGGGTTTAAAACTATCTTACATTTTAATTCTGAACATAGCTCTCATGCACATTTTGAATTTTAAATATTAATTCCTTATCCTTAGAATTTCCCCAGAAAATAATATCGTATCTTAGACTAGTTTCAACCATACCGTAATACACAGTAATTCATTAATTTACCGAACATAGCCAGTTTATGTATGTATGTACTTAAATATTTAATTTGAAACCTCCAATTTAATTTCTTTTCCACTAAAACTCCTAAAAATCGCGTGTAATCTACTTCATCAATATTATTAACATTATATACCAAACCATATTATTACCATTCACACTGGATCTATTTTGTTATCTCTAATTGAAATGCACAATACTAGTATTTTTCAATTACTATCATTAAGCAATTCAATTATAGATTTAATAAAATAATATATGCGAGTTTCATAAGAATTAGTATCAATACAATTTAATTTTACTGTACTATCATCGGCAATTAATGTCAGATTCTGATATTGAATTGGGTATGTCATTAATATATAAAATAAATAACAGAGGCCCTAATACGCTCCCTTATTGGACACCATATTTTGTTTTAATTTTACTTATATCGTTTATATGGCATACTTCAGTGGTTTGACGTCTATTTTGTATACCCTAACCTTCTATCTTCCCAAGTAAAATTTTGTAATCCACACAATCATATGCCTGTATATCGCAAAATATTGCACATACAGGTATGGCAATTTTAATTATATTCTATGAGTCAACTTTAGGAATTACTATTACAAAACTCAAAGCAAAATTCCTAATTAAATATTGAAGAATTAACAATTTAATATTTTGAAATACGTTCTTTCAATAGTTGCTACTACTGAATTATGTTGTATTTATATATGTCCTCTACCTGGATCTGGACTCTATTATTTACTACATAAGAATGAGCGTTCACTCGTCTGTTGCTAATCAATCTTAATTTCTTCAATCGAATCAAATGCTGGTTCTATATCAGCTACTTTCAGGTTTATTAAAGTTGATAATGAATACAATTCACGGGCACAAAAACTGAAAATGTAAGAAATGAATATATATAATAATCCGTCCTTCTTTATTTTCTAAAAAAAAAAATACACCTACAATAGTGGGTTCGTCGATCAATAACAAATATACATAAAATACTGACAAATAAAACGTGATTTTCTATCGAAGCAGCTGTGACTTCAGACGTGCAAGGCCGCGGCGCGGCGCTGTGCGCGCTTTACGGGCCATTTTATGGCGCTAAATACAGAATTAATAAAACTTAACGCAATACCTCTTGCAGGGAGCATAGAGGTAGTAGGAGAATATATAATCCCAAAAAAATCTTTGATTTACCCTTTTTAAAATTTAAGTTTTCCCATACACAATCATATGTATGCAGACAACTTACTGATTTACAGACCTACTCCTCTTCAATATTTACAGACCTACTCCTCTTCAATATTTACAGACCTACTCCTCTTCAATATTTCTCAAGTGCTATTAAATTATAATAATGACCTTGACGGCATACTGTAGTGGAGTAAAAGCTATGGTACCTAAATACTGATAATACTCAATGCACAATAATAGGCAGCCGACAATTGATTGGAAAGATCGACTGGGAGAAGCTTCCGGTTGTTTGTGTAGGGGGGTCTGTAACAACTTTAAGTAAAAGGATCAAAAACTCAGGCATACACTTAGACCCAACTCTTTCATGGCATGTACAACTACAAGACCTGCGAAAGAGAATGCCAGGCGCTGTAGTTTCTCTAAGACGACTAAGTAAGTTTCTTTTGATTCCTACAAAAAATTATCTCGCGCAATCAATTCTACTGCCAATCTTGGACTACGCAGACGTGTGTTACTGCGACCTTAATGAGAACATTCTGTCTGCACTCGAACGCTTACAAAAAAATTGTATTCGGTTCATTTTTGGGATTTTGAAATACCAGCATATATCTTAATATCGCCAAAAACTCAAGTGGCTTTCCATTAGGTTGCGTCGCAACTCCCACATTCTGCACCTTCTGTTTAATGTGCACTTTAATCCTTCTACTCCTTCATACTTAAAAGAAAACTTTTCTTACCGCGGCCACAATACCTCTGTTCTTCGTTCTTCAAACAAATTAACTCTATTTTTTCCTGTACACAAAACGACATTCATTGACTCCTATACGATGTCAGCCATCCGATTATAGAACGCACTGCCTGTAATAGTGCAGAACTCGCAGTCGATCACATTCTTCAAAAAGCGTCTCAAGGAACATTACTTCTCCTTAACTGGCTCGTAATTTGCCACTGCTCGCATTGCTGGTTTTGTAATAATCGTTTTTATGCGATTTATATATTGTAAATGTATGTATGTATTTAAATATGATACATATTTAAATACATACATACATTTACAAATATATATATATATATATATATATATATATATATATATATATGTAAATCATCAGTTGAACCTAATGCTACCTTCTTTATGTACACTGTTTCTCTGTCTCATTCTGGTTTTCTGAAAGAGACCGCTTGTAAGACCGCCATTTTGTGCCTGTTTCTAGGTCTTAAGTAAAATTTTCTTAATTGTTATTTGGTACAAAATAAAGAGATTTTATTTATATTATATTAATACTTTACGCTTGAACTGGCACATATTCTGGGCGTAGGTCTCGTGGTATACGTGCAGCGGGACGCGGAGCGTGGTAGCGGCAGCGATGCATTTTGAATTTGACCTCAGTCATACGTCACGGTCCATTAGAAACGCGTGCGCCGTTCTTTAATTCCCACGCAAAAGAATTTGGATTAATTAGTGCTTACGAAAAACAACAATTACGGTGCTGTATCGTTACACAAGTATCGAATAATATAATGAAATAGTGTGAATGATGATTAGGGGCGAAAGTTCGCCGAATGGCCTAGCATTTTAATTGCTGACGAAGCAACATTTGTGGAGTTTATGGAATGAACACTTATGGTGTTATGAAAACCCATATGAACGTAGACCGCATTATTTTCAACACCGATACAGTGTCCATGCATGGGCGGGAATTGTGAACTCCACTTTATTGGGCCCCGACTGGAAATACAGAAAGAAAAAACGTATCTACAGCGTCTCACAGAAATTCTACCTTTGTTGTTTTTTGGATGTACCACTTCTTCAGCTTCCGCATGCAGTATGACGGCGCGCCAGCGCCTGCTCGAGCAATAATACCTGGAACAGAGAGTATCACGGTCAGTAGTTAGGATGGAGATGAGCTCGTGCGCGGCCTCCTAGGTTAGCAGATATTACACCTCTGGACTTTTATTTCTGAGAAAATGCGAGAACCCTAGTGCACTCCGGTGTTGAAGTAGCTAGCCGCATTATGTTGAAGTACAAAATTGTTTGGGATATTTACCATGTTAAAACGATTAAGTGAGTCTGTCACGAGTTGGTGAACAATTGAGATCTGGGTGTAGGTTTGAATTGGATGTGAAGAGGCCTATTTGGAATGGCAAGTGCGTGTTACCCACCGGCATCCGCGAGATTTAAATTTATTAAGAGTTGTTTTATAAATATCTAATCCGTTTGTAAATAAGACAATCAATTATAGTAAATAAGCTGATTCCGCTCTCAAATGCAAATTTTAGGGTTTATATTAATCTTTCATTTTTAGTGTAGCCAGCCCTAAGCCTGATTCAGTATGTAGGGAAAGTGGATTCAGAGAGCAAAAGTAATTTAGTTGAGTAAATTTGACTTCCATTGACCGGCCAAGAAAGAAGAAAAAAACACGGGATGCCGTAGCTACTAGTTGGTAGTTGGATAACTGCGGCTGGCGAATGGGGCGCCCGGCGATCTCACAAAATACCGAGTAATAAATTACCGAGGGAGTACAACTTCTTTTGTTTGTTTTTTATGTTATTTGTCAGAATTTGTAAAAAATCGTAGAACAAATGTTGTTGGTATTGATGTGGACAGGCTGTCTGCAAGAGATGTTGTGTTTATTTAGTACATTGTTCTTTCTGTTCCCGGAGCCTACACTGCACAGACGTCATCGCAAGTTGTGACGAAGACTGCACGAATAGCTCGCTTCTGCAGCACGACAATAATGTTTATGTTAGGAGCACTTGCCTACGACAGTATGCCATAAGACACAATTCTATAGAAGTAAATAAAATAAACTAATTTTGCTGTATGTTCATTTGTAATTTGTCTAATTTTTCTAACCACAAACACTATAATTTTTCTAACTGCTTACTAAGTGTATTAACAAGTTTCGTCACATGAAGATAATGCAATCCTAATAGTTCAAGTTATGTGTAATACATGTTTATACATCACCGTCCACCTTCACTCACCCACTGCTGGAAGGAACCATGCGTATCCTCATCCCTTCAGGTTGACGGCAGGTCAACTATAACACACAGTAGTGGCTTGCCCTCAAGATGTAATCAACCAGCACACAATCAATTCGGACTTTATAACATTAATTAATATTAGGAGTATTATGTTTTATAGTCATTGTGGAATTAAATTCTGCGACTCGCAAGAAATTGTACAACGATTATTCGCTTTAGATACTTTATCAGATTGAATATAAAACTGCGTACCAACCGCAGGTAAAGTGAGCGTCTTTACCGATAGCTATTTACAGACCTACTGCAAAGATAAAAGCGCCTGAACTGTTCGGCCGGGAGCTCGATGTGTGAAATATGTCACGTTGTGGTGTCAGGACGTGTGACGTGAGTCATCAGCGGACACAGCCATGTAACAGTATGGTATTATGTATTGTTATATAGTTAATTAATTAATTAACAAACGGTTGTGTTATAATTTTGTGTTGCTATTGTTATTAATGGTCTTGTAATTTATTTATTATTATTGAATTTTTGCTCTGCTCCTTAAATGAATTTGTATGTGTCCACTGCTGGACATAGGTATTTTTGAATGAAAGCCAACACGACAGATCTCCTGCTACTTGCATCCATCCCGGACCGGTTACAGCCCGAAGGTCGTCTTCCCACCTGGTAAACGGTCGACCAACACTTATTTTTCCTAAACGCGGCCTCGACTCCAGATCCTCACTAGACCACTCGCCATCTGTTCTTCTTCTTAACGCATTGACGCACCTTCACTGGCCCTCGGTGGGGTCCAGTGGAGTGTGGGGCTCGCGGCACATTATATAGTGCCGAATACCCTCAAAAACAACCACGAGTGCCACCAGTGCCGCCTATAGTGAGGTGCCCCGGAACAGCAAATCATCAGGGCACCTCGACGGCAGGTCAGTCCCCGAAGGGATCGACGCCACGTCCACAGATGGGGCTGTCCCGAACCACATGACAATCCCGCCGACTTTGGGACAGCGCAATGGAGTGAGGTTCCCATCCTCGTCCATTGCCCTGTGCGCAAAAACACCGCCACTTTTTGCTCTTTTCTACCCTCTTCTTATAAGAGGGGTACAAAGAGCGGCACCTCCTCCAGCTTTTTAGTCCCCTTTTCATATAGGAAGGGTACTAAGAGCCGCCACCTCCTCGGTTCAATTATCTTAACCAAAGGTGTCTCAGGTCACCCCAGGCTACTGAACCCCACCGCCGTGGGGTGGACGGGGAAACACCTAACATACATACTATACATGAGCTACCGCAAACTTGAGAACCTGTCCTAAATTAAGAGGCCATATTTCGGCCCCGTAGGTCATCACGATGTAGTACCATCAATCGAATCGGCGACATGCAGCAGTGGCGCCGGTCCGAAACTCAGTGTGTCCGTCTACTCAGTGTGGCAATTACGAGCACTTACCTTCAATGGACGGAAACGGAAACAGCAGAATTATATATAGGCTTCACACCGCACCTTCTTAAACTGTCAGCAGTCAGTGAGCCGAGACAGTATGAGTAAGAAACTCGGGCCACGGGAGTGTTTGTTGTCACGGATATCATGAAAGGAGGCCAAATGTTTGTTTTTGAAAAAAAAATCACAGACTGTATGTTTGTAGATCATATCATACATATAATATCTATATGTTGTTGTCGGTCGTACAGACGTACAGACAGTCGGGCAACAAAGTGATCGTATTATGGTCCAGTTTCCCTTCTTTTGAGTCACGGAATCCTAAAAGAAATTAGATTCCTAAATCGGATTCTGTCGAGTTTGTCATATCTTTTAGAATGCGTGACACGGATACCGCTTACATGTTCAGCGCTGCGTTTTAAATACCATTCGCTTGAACGTGCATTTGCAAGTCAAAGAGGAATGTGCGTGGAGCCCTTATAGCGCTGAATATTTCATCCACATACATTTCTTTCATCTAGGTTTTAGCGTAAATGTATAGTAAGTATTATGTGAATTAACGGTTAATGCCTTAAATGTTCTCCTGGTTTACTGAGTTAACGATTAATATCTTAAATGTTCTCCTGGTTTACTGAATTAACGATTAATACCTTAAATGTTCTCCTGGTTTACTGAAACTGCCTCATAATACTATACCAAATTTAAATTTAGTCGGCTTTGTCCGTACCTAAGGTACCTGTGAGATGCGATGCTGTGACCTGTGAGATGTAGTAACTGACGACGGAGGAGGTAGCGCCCACATGTTACCGGCACCAACACATGGGACGGCTACAGCGTGTATAGTGCTGTAGGAGACAGCTGCAGGTGTTGTGTCCCCTGTCAGGAGTTACACAATGGCTGCGACTGCTCGCTCGCTACCACGCGCGATTAGTTCTAGAGCGTGGCGTGCTTGCGTGCGTGCGGATGCGCTCTGCTGGAGCCTGTACACATCAGTTCACTCCAACACGTCACGACAGGCGATAACTGTGAAGGCATCAAGAACATTGCGTTTAAAAGATCTCAATAATTTGCTTGTTGTTGATGAACGCCATCTTCCCTATGAACCTGATGCATTTGATGTACTCGTAACTACGCCACTACTAAAAAAAAAATCAGCGAAATAATTCGTAGCCGTCATAGCGAATGTTAGAGCGAAATGGGGTTCTTACACAAATTCGAATCGTATAAAATATGATGCAAAATACATACTGATACAGGTCAAAACATATTCCTTAAAATATACTAGGTGTAAACGAGCAATCGGAGCCTCTCAACAACTACCGACGCCCAATTCAATTGTTTTATTTGCTCAATGAACATCAACATAAGTATGCCGATGCGTTGCCCTTCTGCGTTGCGTAGCTCTTACCAATGATGTATTCACGCACAATATATGTCGCCGTTTAAGTAGAAGCATAGGTAACGAGCCGCCAAATTAATCTCATATTTAATTTATACAGATAAATGAGAACCATTTAAGAACCAGAATCCGTAGGGATTTGAAGACTTTAAAGGCGCATGATGAAGACTTTAAAGCCTTACTAACGATTCTTTCTGCGTGGATATTGAAACGTAGCTCGGAGTAAAATATGACACCAATGCTCAGCACCCGCATTAACGATCGTCGGAATAATAATGTTAATGGGACCGTTAAGCTTTTTGCGCAATTTACTATAGAAAATGGGGGAATAAGACTAGGTCCTGCTGATTTACTTAGTCTAATGATTTTAAATTTTTAGCAGACCAAAAATTTCTATCAATAACTTCAATAAAAGCTATATCTGTGGTGGCACTTGACAAATAATTGCTATGAGTAGGCTCTGTAATTTTCTAATCTGATGTATCACTTAGATTAGAAAATTACAGACCAATTTCACTTCTTGGCCATATTTACAAGTTGCTCTCAAGATTCTCGACGAATCGTCACATCACAAGGCTTGAGTAATTCCAGCCACCGGAGCAGGCTGGGTTTCACAGAGGATTTAGCACCGTGGACCACATTTTCACCATAAGGCAAGTTGCACAAAAGACACATGAATACAATCAGCCGCTGTGCCTTGCCTTTGTGGACTATGAAAAAGCTTTTAATATGTCGAAACCTGGGCTGTTCTGGAAGCTCTACAGGGATGTCAGGCCGATTGGCGATACGTTGAAGTACTGAGAGCATTGTATGACGCTGCTCTTATGTCCGTTCCGATTCCGGGATGTCAAACAAGGCCAATCCAATAGCATCGAGGAGTGCGACGTTTTTAAGACTTAAAACTGGGCAGAATACGGTATAAATATTAACGACAAGTACCTCTCATATCTTCGTTTCGCCGATGATATCATTGTATTGGTCAA
>JAFELO010000214.1:441491-462018 GCA_017140195.1 Eumaeus atala | reverse complement strand
ATTTCTATTCTATTTATGTGTTATTAAATTCTGCTTGCCCGTATAAACTGTTGAGTGTATTCAAATTAAGCGCATTTAGCACATTCGATGTTTCAGGTATACCTTTAATGAAATCATTAACTATGTAAATTAAATGTGTCATCTTTATAATTAATAGTACAAAAATTAACATTTAATCTAAACAATACATGCAGTTTGCATTGTGTGTTTTAATAATATTTATTCATCAGTCATCCAAAAAAAATCTTTCGAAACTTTAGGAGTTAAAATATAAGTTAACTCTAGTAGTTAAGAAATTAAGCCTACATAATACGAATACTATACTCAAATTATGTAATTTAGGCTTTATTTCTTTTCTATTCGGCGTACCTAAACCTTGTGCCAATTAAAACATTTTTGGATAGCAATGAGAGAAAGGTCAAAAAGATTGTAAATTATCGAGTTCTTTCATAATCAAAGGCAATGTGTGCAAAATTACGTAAGAAAAATTTGAGTAAAATTCGATCATATGTAGGAAAAAAGCTTAGGATGAATACGATATTCATATGCATGACATGTAATAACCCAATGTACCTAAGTTACGAATATAAGCTCTACAAGATATTACAAAGTTTTGTATCTTTTGATAGATAACCGAGAATTGACGGATAGCGTTAATAAGTTATTTGGTTTCCCCGTTGTACGCCTTTACTTGATTTTATCAATTTGCTTGTATAAATGGAATACAATACTTCCCGTTCAATGCTGTTAGAAAGCGTAACCCAAAGTATTTTTATGTTAAGGTTAAGTGCTTCAGATTCTCAAAGTGTTTCGACATAAAGCAAGCTAAATATTCTAGCTGCACATATGCCATAATGTACATCAATCATTACAGTTCTTGTCGTCGAGCGTGTTCAGCAAACTTTAAGGAACTTCTTCTTATTTAGAGGAGGTATACAGTGAAATAGTGAGGATTTTAAGTAATTCATTAGAAAATTTTGTTTGCTCGAAAGCCCACCAATCCCATAAAAGTATGTATGCTTAAATACCTATCGTAAGGACTTCCGACCTGGCCATGATTTCTGGGAACGAGACCGTTACTATAAGGATTTTCAAGTTGTTGCATTACCTGAAGATGTTGTTTAAAAAAAATTGACATTCTTGCGGACCAATAAAATTCCATGCCAGAAACGCGTTGACGTATGTGAAAATGTAATACACTGAGATCTGGAAAGTCGAGAAGATAAGAAGAAATAAAACTAGCAAGTAAACGCAATTTATAGGGTCAACCTGTTGAAAAGGGGAGTCTAATAATATTTTATCACACATACTCGTACTACTCAGTAAAAAACCTCAAGGATATTTACTATATATAATAGGGATAACAAATAAAAATGAAATCAGTCTTATAAATCTTCTTGTTCTTTCTTATACATAAAAAAGTCCCCAAAAACTATCTGTATGTATGTGACATCGATTTTCGGAAATTCAACTCAGTGTATTTTCATGCGGTTCAGTTTACAACAGTTCACCATCCAAAATAGGGCGTTTCCCGAGGATGGTTTAGTGTATAGTTTGGCCTTTGCTTAAACCGCGTGCGGATCTCTAGTTTTGCATGAATTTTTAAATATTTAAATACATTTTTATTCTAATTTGATACATTATTATTCTAATGATAAAAAAACATCAAGTTACTTAATGTGACATGTGCCGGTCTCTCTTTGTAAATGCTTGCATATTATGTAAGCTATGATCTCAATCCACACTGTGCGTGTACCAGCCCATACTCACCTATATTATTTATGGTATCTTCCAAATGCCCAGGAGTACACTAAGGCATAAACACTTGACAGAGAGTTGTAACCTGGGGCATACTTGCGGTACGCCCCAAGTATGTAAGAAACATTCTTTATAACAATTAATTGAGTGTCACCTCTGTGGTGTAACGGTGCGGGTATCACCTGTTTAGACCGTTAGCCGCGTGGAGTCCTAGGTTCGATCCCCAGGTCGGGCAACTGTTATTAAATGTTTCTCAGATTAATCTGAGCACACATTACATTGTCCGAATTACATTGTTGTCCCTGAAGTGGCCATAGGATTACCACCTATGACATCATAAACTCAGTACCTTGGCTAATTGTGGCTGTTCTAGTAGAGCTACTAGGCTTATGAGTTGTGGATGTATTAGCACACCTCTGCCTACCTCTTCGGGGATAACAGGCGTGAAGGTACATTACCTTACTAATTGTTTGAGACTTTCACGTTTTTTACACATTTTGTAGGTATTTAGCAGGTTCTAACGCGGTACTTAAAATACTTATTACAATGTAACCGGTCGAAACGTCGAGCAAGGTGTTTACAAAAGCTTAGCCAGTACCTTTTAATAAGTATTTTAAGTATCGCATTAGAACCCGCTAGATAACTACAAAACATTCTTTATAAGCCTGTAAATGAACGCATTTTACATAAACTATATACGATTAAGAAAATTTTAAATATTGGCCTGTCAGATTCGCCGTGAATACTTTTTATTAATACAGATGACATCATCGTAATGAAAGTCACACACTGGTGCTTGCTTCATTTCGTTCTCACACCCAATGGACCACCGACAAATCATGGATCGCACGAAACGCGTCAGCGTAACTCGCACTAGGCGGTGGCATATATTAGAATAGAACAGAACAGAGCAGCGCAAAGCAGGGCTCATCAGATCATAGCAGAGCAGAATATCAGTAAATTTAACCTAACCAGCACATACACTGCTACACGTACACACGTACGTATAAATTACGTCTCAGTACGTCATACATCTAGTAAGCACAAGGAATAAAAAATAAAAGAAAAGAAAAAGAACAAAAGGTCTAAAATACGAATTTTGCACAACATTGTAACTAACACCTAAAATTGTGACCACTCAGTCAATTGGGTGTAGTAGCTCGCTAGAGCATAAAACAGTTCTGATTTTCTGTGATCCCACCTTACGGTGACAAACACAACCTACATAACATATTGCGGTACATGTTATACTTTCTATACAACATTAACATCGTCATCAGTGGTTATTTGCGTTGTATTATGCTAGTAATAGAGAGCGGAGCAAGAGTCATTGTCTTAGTCTCAACATGTTTGTCACCAATGACTGCTTCATGGACTAGGGGATAGGGAACCACAGTCGTGAGGTCCTAGGTTTGAGTGCCGGGTCGGACCAAAGATTTATTGATGTTTTCAATAATAACAGTCCGGATTTTCACCTAATTTCTCTCCTGTCGTGTCGGATTGCCGTTCCGTAGAAATAGGGGAATCAGGCAACAGGGAGTGCGCATGTGCCTGCGCACACAAGATGACCCACGGACGGACGGCCGTGGGTCATCTTACTGGCCTGGGGAGGCCTGCGAGGATTACGGGTATCGAGGCGAACCTCATGACCCGGTTCTGTTCGCGAGGGGCAACTCTCGCCTCGGTGATGGGGGCAACCCACTGGTGTTGGTGGGTTGTTGCACACTGAGGTGCGGAGGCCGTACGGCCTGAATAGGGATGCGACCACCGCGGCCTACTGGACTGCAGGTGTGGTGAGTGGTGAAATGAGGTGATGTCCGAGTGTGATGTGGGTTATGCGTGTGAGTAAGTGATCATCGTCTCGATTGCCGGGGCCGAGGACTCCTCTCCACTTGGTGGATCACCACTTGGCCGCGCGTGTAGCGGGACCAGTTCCCTCAGATGAGCGTGCGGACCATTGTCTGCGGCACTGAACATGCCTCGAGACAATCGGACCACAAACTCACCGACGGACTCGACCCGCAGGTCTCGCGCGATCACGTCGTTCCGGACGTAGCGGCCGGCCCCCGTGATGACCCGCAGAGATATACTCTGCTGTGCTTCCAGGCGCTTTTTCTGGCTCGGTGAGGTGAGCGCGTACCATGCCGGGACAGCGTAAGTGGCAACTATCGGATGTATGACTTGTATATCCCCAGTTTCGTGCGTAGTGAAAGCTCGGATGCGAGCACTGGTATCGGAGCGAGTAAGGCGCGAGCTGCCCTTAGTCGCTCCAATATCGATACATCGTTCGATCAACCTGCGAGCCCACCCGCAGCGTGCGATCAATGCTGCACCCACCCACTCCAAGACAGCTCCTGGCCGCCCAGCTTTAACCGCCCCGGCATGCTGCGCCTCGTGCTGACGAATAGGAATAGGGATGTCGTTTTCTCCACGTTGCCGGATATTCTCCATTTGTCGAGTCACTCCGGAAGTCGATTCAGCAGCCGCTGCATTCGCCCGGCTGCTAGCTCCGGTTTTCCGGACGAGGATATGTAAGCGCTGTCGTCAGCGAACAGCGCGAGCAAGACATCCGTTTTGCCCTCTCCCATTGGGTTGCTGGGCATCGGGATTGGCGGCCTGGTGGGTTGCGATCCCCGCGCTCGGGGGAGCAAGAGTCGGCGGTGCCTCTGAAGGGTCAGCATGCACCTGCAAGCGTTTCAGTTGCCTCTTTCGAGGCCTGTTCCGATTCCTCTTCTTGGGGGCGGGGGGAGGAGCGCGAGGTCTGGCTGTGGGGGGGTTTGCCGGTGCTGACAGCGTCAGGCCTGGTCGATATTCGACCCCTCCGCCAACGACTCCGCAGGTGGAGACTAGGGGGTCTGGCTTCCCAGCCTTCTCTTTCGGGGCCTGCTTGACCCCGGGTTTAGTCGGAATCAGCGGACTAAGCTTGAGGCCCCTGAGTCTTGCCTCCCTGATGTAGGTCCAGCATCTACGGTCGTTGGCGGTGTGCGGCCCGGCGCAGTTTGCACACGTCGGTGTAGCGCCCTTGGGCAGGGGACAGTCGCCGACATCTCACGCAACGGATTTGCCGGTGGCAGTTTGTGAAGGAGTAACAGAAGTGTTGGCAGCGATGGCACTGTGACGGCCCTTCGCGCCCCTTCCACCCCTCTACCACTGCCCCTGGCATGCAGAGCAACTCTTTGACCTCGTAGAGGCGTCGGAGCTCCCCGCCATCCATGCGCTCGAGTTGGGCATGGCACAGGCAGCCGGCCCTGCCTCCTCTCGCCGGGATGTGGCGCACGAACCGCACAGGGAAGCCCAGGGCCGTGAGCTCCGCGGCGATGCTGTCCGTGCTCGTCCCCACAGGCAGGCCTCTAATTCCCACCTTGGTGGGGAGGTCCGCCGGTGGGGAGTAGCAGTGCCACTGCACCGCCGCGTCTACTTTTGAAAAGTTCGTCAACAGCTTCTGGACCGCCCTGTACTCTTCCGTCGTCTGGGCGAGGAACCTAATTCCCCTTTCGAACGGTCTGGCGTCCGGCGCGTGCCCCAACTGAGCATTAAGGGCCACGAAGTGGCAATGCCAGTCCGGAAGGTTCTGGACTGTGATGGGTGGGTACTCCTTCGCTCTTCGTGGCGTGTTGTGGAGTTAGGGACTGATGATGATGATAACGATGGGTGTGTTTGTACTTTAGGGGGTGGGCGAGCGTTAACCGTATCGGCATGTGTACCCGACGCGGCTGCGGGCTTCGCGCTCTGCAGAGTTGCCGCGAAGCTTCTGTAGCGCGTCGCGTCCGTCGACGTCGTGGAGGACGCGCCCACCGGTTCGATGTCGGACAGCACAGCAGCCGCAGCAGAGGACGAGCCCGGCGGCATTGACGAGCTGGTGCTGGGTTGTGGAGGAGATATTGATGGTGACGCCGATGAACTTGCCAAGGCCACCATCTTGTCGGGCCTTTCTTCCGGTGAGGATGCCGCAAGCTTTTGGGAACATAACCTCTCCAGTTCCTCTTGAAAAAAGTCGGCGTCTTACGATTACTCGGTCTTGGTTGTCACTCTTACATGGCATGATGTGGCGTCAGTCCTCCGTCGGACTAGCTGTCCACTATCTTCACGAAAGGTCGGGGATTATGTCGCGCGGTGCGGCTTCGGACCTGTTGTGGTCTGCTTGCGTCTTGACTGTACACACTATACACTAACAGATTATACACTATGTATACAAAAAGAGCTCTGGCTTCGCCTGAGTTTTGAACACAGCATTTATTCCGGACCGCGTTCCGAACAAGGACGAGAGGGCTGGGGCGCAAGCGGGACGGCGCTATCACTCCCTCATCTTTCGGCAAGAGAGAGACAGCTAGCGTTTCCGAGTGCGTAGGAGTGTCCTGTGCACACACCTCACTGCTGGCCATCTCCACAGAAACTGTGGGGGGTTACGGGCATCGAGGCGAACCTCATAACCCGGGTTGGGTCACAAGGGGACGACTATCCCCTCGGTAACGGGGCCGCAATAAAATTGCGGTTTTCCATCCTGGCTTTTGGCTCAGGGAAATGTAGGCCCATTTAGGGCCTGTGTGTTATGTGGTGTGTTGTGACTGTGGTGAGTAGCGATTGGGTGTGTCATGCGTGCGCATGTGTGATCCTCGTCCGGATCGCAGGACACGCAGTCCCTAGTCCGCTTGGTGGATCACGGGGGGGACGTTCAACGTTCACGTGGATACGGTCTCCCGTCAGGTGGTCGCGCATGCAGCGGGGCCAGGTCACGTAGATGAGCATGCGGTCCATTGTCTGCCCTATTAAACATAGCGCTAGACAATCGAACCACAAACTCATCCAGCGAATCTATCCGCAAGTCACGCGCGATCACATCATTGCGGACGTAGCGACCGGCACCCGTAATGACCCGTAGGGATATATTTTGCTGGGCTTGCTGGCGTTTCCGCTGGGCCTGGACGGTTAGCGCGTACCATGCGTGGGCGGCGTAAGTGAGGCGTGACCGGATATATATGTCTTGTAAATCCCCAGCTTCGTCCGTGTAGGAAGTCCGGACGCTAGTACCGGCCACAGCAAAGCGCGGGCTGTTCTCGCTTGGTTGACCGCTCGGTCCACCTGCGAGCCCATCCGCAGCGCGCGGTCGATACTGTATCCGAGATACACGACTGGTGATTCCCAAGACACATCCTGACCTCTAAACTTTAACCGCCCCGGCATGGAGCGCCTCTTGCTGACATATAGCGCCGTCGTCTAATCCACGTTGACAGACATGCGCCACCTGTCGAGCCACTCCGGCAACCGGTCCAGCATGCGCTGCATGCGCCCAGTTGCGAGCTCCGGCTTTCGGGACGAGGTTACGTAAGCGCTGTCGTCGGCGAACAGCGCGAGCATGACATCCACCTCACCCTCTTCCGAAGGATCGTTGAGTGTGGGGATGTCGTTGGTGTAGGCCGCGTACAGGCAAGGGGATAGGCAACTGCCCTGTGGCACTCCGGCACGTATGGCCTTCACCGAGGAGTGCCTCCACTCCACCGCTACCCGGAAGGTCCTACCTTCCAAGAATGACGCCACTAGTCTCACAAACGCCGGCGTCCCGCTGGCTTGTACAAGAGTCCCGGGTGCCACACCCTGTCGAAGGCCTTCTCCATATCGAGAAAGACTGCGACAGAGTGTCTCCCCTTGTTCATATCTACAGACAAGTGGTGGATCACCCGCGTCACTTGCAACGTGGTCTAGTGGCCGCTCCGGAAGCCGAACTGTTCGTCCCTTATGGGAATGTACAGCTTCAGCCTCCGAAGCAGAAGCCTCTCGAACAAGTTGGCGATGTGGGACAGCAGCGTTATCGGCCGTTAGCTTCCAGGCAGGCTTCGGGGCTTGCCCGACTTCGGCAGAACGATGATCCTCCCCTCTTTCCAGGTCTCCGGAAAGTTGGCCGTCCGAAGAATGCCGTTTGCGATCTGGGTGAGAGCCACGGCTGCTCGCCTAGGCATCATCACCAGCGCTGTGGGGGGGATGTCATCGGGGCCTGGAGCTTTGCGCCTCGAGAGGCGAGGTTTGACTTTCCGCAGCTCAGAGGGGGAAATGAAATCCTTCCCGCTGAGTGGCGGGGTCGGGCTCTGAAAGAGCTCTCGAATGCGGCACTCCACCTGCTCGTAATGCTCTGCGAACAACGGCGCCGCTGGGTGTGGTGAAAACTGCGTGTGTAGATGTGATGCGAGCACCTCGGCGCGAGCCTGCGCTCCGTAGTGTTTCGCGCCTTTGGTGTCTAGAAGTGGAGTGATGGTGGTCTTTGGCCTCGTGAGACGTCTGTTTAAGGCGTGCAGGCTGGTGTCGTTTTCGCCGGCATGGAAGACTGTATTCTCCCAGCCTGCTCCACGACACTCCCTCACCTTCGCAGACAGTTCCTCGGCCAGCTTGTTAAGTTGTGTCTTGATCCTCCGACAGCGGGTACGGGCCCAGAATTCCTCATCTGGCGTTTCCTCTGCAGGTCCGCCAGTAGGCTCGGGGGGAGCTCACCCCGCCGGCGCGATGTCACCGGTACGACGGTGGTCGCCGCCGCCCGCGCCTCCCGGATTTTCTCCGTGAAGAGTCGAGCGGCGGCCTCCACCTCGCCCGGAGTATACAGTTGCCCGGCGATGGTGAAGTCGACTAGGCTATCCTGATAGACGGCCCAGTCGATCCTCTCTCTGGTCCGCACTCCTTCCCTAAGGATTGCTCCGGAATCAAGTGTGACGAGGATAGGTAGCTGTTGAGTGTCGAGGTCGTACAGGACCTCAATGTTGACCGTGACCTTGAGGTTCTGGTGTAGGGCGATGTCCAGAACGTCCGGGGTGCGCAGGGGATCCGTAGGCACGTGTGTAGGACACGGCGGTCCTTGCACCGTGTAGCCGCGCTCTTCCGAATCCTCCTGCAGTCTGAAGCTAGCGTTGTTCGTAACGGCCGATAACCAAGCTGGACGCTTGGCGTTCAGGTCGCCGACCAACAACACCTGGCCGCCATTCCCCAGCACGGTGTGGACATCACCTAGGTTAAAACTGTTCCCGGGATGTCTGTACGCCGCGTAGATCCTGAGCTCCTCCCCCGCCATGTGAACGACCAGTCGAGCCCATGTCGGTGAAGGGGCCCTGTCTCAATTCGTCGTGGACGACGTCCCGCCGAACGAGCACAGCCGTACCTCTGTACGGCCTCCCGCTTGGCAACACCTCGTCCCTCCGATACGCGACGTAGTTCGTTAGCCGGAGGCTCCGCGTCGGCCCCAGCCAAGTCTCGCCCAGCAGGATGACGTGTAAGTCATACTGCTGAGCGAGCAGCCGGAGACTGTCGCTCTTGCCTCCTATACCTCCGGGGTACCAGTAAGCGACCCTGAGTTCGTCACGATCCATCACTGGCTCCCCGTTGGTTGGCTCCGTGCGTGAGTAATTTGCGCCCAGATGCGCGTGTCCCGGAGCACCCTGGACAACTCGTCTTTTACGACCGCCCTCAGCTCCTCCCTGACGATCTCCCGGATTAACTCCCTGAGATCTTCAACGTGGACCCTGGGCTCGTCGCGCCGACGCTGCTCCCCCTACGAGCGCCTCGGTTCCCGCGAAATTGGGGGGACTGATGTCCGTGGTGAAGGAATTGGTGTCTGTACTGTGGGGTGAGTTGGTGCGCGTGTTTGTGAGCGTGCGTGTTCCGGGTCCCTAGCCTGTGAGGGTACTTGGCGCACTGCAGACACGGTGGTTTCCTGCTGCGGAGGGTGGCAGCTTGGGACGGCCTCAGCTTGGGGCTTCCTCTTACGAGTGCTCCTCCTTTTGGGCTTGGCCGTCTTCACCACCTGCCAAGGGATGAGCCTGGGCCGTACTCGACCTGTCACTCCCTCCGCAACGGAGCCGCGGACACAGGTGCGGCGCGGTGTCGGCCGTGAGGGACCAGTGTAAACTGGTCACCCTGCACAGCGGGCTTGGGTGGGATAGGAGGGTGGATGACCATGCCTCGGGCTCTGGCCTCCCTAAGGAAGGCCTTACACCTCCGGTCATTGGCCGTCTGAGGGCCCTTGCAATTGGCGCAGGTCGTGGTGGCTCCTCTCGGCAGCGGGCAGTCCCCGACTGCATGGACACCACCGCAGCGGACGCACCTAATTTCCCGGTGGCAGTTCGTTGAGGAGTGTCCGAAGAGCTGACAGCGGTGACACTGGTGCACACACATATATGTCCTTCACAGTTGGCTAGTCTGTATAGAGATGGCCGCGGCCGAAACTCGGCTAGGACGATTCTATTTTTCATCGGATAAGTAAGCCATTTTACATTCTGTTGTTACATGTAGATAAGAGAGAAGAGGCTCACAGTTTTTGTTTACCTATCTTTTTTTAAGTTCGCCGTTTTGGCCAGTTATCAATCAGCCTGGTATAATAAGCCCGGTTTGCGTCAATCGGAACAACTAAATAATTATAGTTCTTTGGGTATTTGGACATCTGGACAATGTAACCATAGTTGCTGTAAAGCTACTGAAACGTCGGGCCAGTTAAATAATCAAGTAAACTGAGATAAAATCCTTAAAAGTTGTTTTATCGAATGAGATTATTAGGTAGAACGTGCTATTATTAGGACCTAATCCGATCACTAGGATCATTAGGTTATGAGGAATGAGAATGAAACCACGGGTGAGAACACATAATATTATTAGTTGCGGCCATGCACTGGAAGACAGAGTCTGGGGCGGCATCCTACCCGGTGGACTGACACCTTGGTTAAATTGACTGGGAGCCACTGGATGCAAGTGATATGATGAGATTCGTTAGAGGGAGCTCAACTGTAGGCGCATTACAATGAGTGTTCGAGATAGTAGATAATCCCATATATAAGTACTTCCAGCTCGTCCTTTTGGACATCTCCGGTGCCTTCGACAATGCATAGTGGCCAATGATGCTGTTAAAAGCGAATGCTACCGGCATCTCTCCGAACATCTATCAGACTCTCGTAAGTTATTTCTGTAATCGTTATGTTGGCTTCACAGTTTGCCAGCTCACGCTTTGGAAGGTTTCTACAGTAGGATGTCCCCAGGGTTCGGTATTGGGCCCCACACTATGGAAACTCCTCCCGGACAATATTCTTAAATTGCCGAAAACAGAGTGTGTAAGTTTTTTTTACATACGCAGACGATTTGACGCTTGCGATCGAGGCACCGTCGCACACCATTATCGAACAGAAATGTTCCACGATCTTAAACAGTTTATCTTATTGGGGGACCCGTATTAGGCTAACATTTTCCGCAGCCATATCCCAGACTATGACAATTAGGGGTCTTTTCAAGAGCGGACCGACCATTAGAATGAATGGTGTCCCGATCGCGAGTGTATCTGTAACCAAGGTGCTTGGGGTACACATGGACGATGCTAGATCCTTTGCGCTGTATGCGGTTTTGATGGGCGAGAATGCCGCCAGCTCTTTCGGTAAGGTCTCACGTGTCTCTACCTCCTCGTGGGGTATGAAGTACCGGGCACTTAGGTTCCTGTACCAAGGAACCTATGTTGCAATCCTGATATATGCTGCAGCGCTTTGGTGTCGACGCTCTCACTTGCATGTTGTACGTAGTGTATTATTACGCACATAAAAACCAGCTTTGATTTTATTAACGAAGGCCTACAGGTAATGCAGCAGTGCAGCGCTACCAGTATTGGCCGAAGTTCTGCATGCCGATCTGGAGGTTCTTCGAGCGGGACGCGTGCAGGAGTGCGTGGGGCTCAATGGCAAGGAGTATAAGAAAAAGAAAAGCGCTATCGCGGACGACGTCATCTCCACTTGGCAGTCACGCTGGGCCGCGTGTGCCGACGGGAGGGAGCTGTACTGCTTCTTTCCAGAAGTTACAACGCGACTGGCATATCAATGGGTGGAACCTGTGTACGTAATTTCACAGATACTAACAGGGCACGGGTCTCCTGCACAGGATGGCGTTATGTGACCTGCCATCGTGTCCTTGCGGTCTTGAAGCTGAAACCAGAGACCATGTACTGTGGGAATGTGACTTGTACAAAGACGAGCGAAGCATCATGTTGGAAGGCATCGAACGGAAGACAGTGAATCAAGTCTATCATCAGGATTTGGTCGAAACGGAACAGAGCTTTAGACAATTGAAGAATTTACGCATACATGGTACGCGAAGAGCAAGGATAGGTCAGTCAGAATCAGGATGGACGAGGCCTATGAAATCTTCTATCTTTGTGGTGTTAGGCCCCAGAAAGAGGAGAGTGAAATAACGAGAGGGCACTTAAATAATGTCTAGGGAGTCAAGAATTGCACGTTGAGGAACAAAGCCGATGAGCAAACCTCCGTGCATCTCCCATGATTCGCTCCGTATACCGTGAGGTGGGTAGGAGCATGGGTGGATGTGGTTAAGTGATGATGATGATGTATAAAAATGATTTAATATTGTAATACTTTTGTTAAAGGCCTTTTGTGTCCCCAAACATAACTCCAAGTGACAAATCCACGAAGTTCCACTTTAAATTAAATTAATTTAAATAAGTCTGATAAATAACTATAATTTTGTTAGCTCTTAAAAGGATTCTCTGTAAGATGTATGAAGATAGGAAAATCTAGTAGTACTTAGATGTTGTAGCTTATGTAATAATTAGCATATGTACCAAATGTTGAAATTCAGATTTATGTAAGAGGTAGTGCCATGCTGCATTGCGTCTGAATTAGGCCGGCGCGTCCGGGGAGGTAAGCTTCTATCACATGCCACCGACTTAAAGTGTTAACTATTCCGTCGCGTTTCATAACATAAGAATACTGGTGGCGGTGAGTGTTGGAGCCGAAAAAAGGCTTCGATATCTTATTTGGAATGTTATAAAAAAGGATTTTCATGCGGTTTTCACCCATGGTTAGAACAATTCCTGAGGAAGTAGAATGGCTTAAGTGTACAGTTTGTTTGAATCCAGGAGCTGTTAATCTGGGGCGAAGCTGGGATCCGCCGTCCCGCTAGTTCAGCTACATAAGTTTGTAGGTGCCTCCTATTTTTATATACTAAGACATTGGTGTCTAAATTTTACACGAATGCTACTCCTTACAACAAAATTACTTTTACGGATTATATCGCGGTTTACTTAATTTTTTAAGTAGCCCGACGTTTCAGAAGCTTTACAGCAAACATGGTCACGGGTAGACTGACTGTGTTAAACAATACATTTATTGCTTACTGTTAACAAAATTTTGTTTTCAAAAAGCCCAATGTGAAAATCGTAAAAGTTTCAAATTATTTTATGCTTTTATTATTTTAAAGTAAGATTTACTTCACGCTCCCTGCGCAGCCTCCCCCGTATAAGTACGTACGTCCGTGTTTAATTAATACATACAACTGTATCCGTATAAATACCCTTGTCAATCATTTTCAAAGCGTACGCAATATATGGATTTTATTAATATTTTTTCACACGTTGGTTACATATTTGAAGCTTACATACGGATTCCGTATTCCGATATCTCTATTCTTAAACGAGAAAGCAAGCGCAGGCCCGGGGATTGAAAGTTCTCTCCAAGAGGCAGGGTTACAACACCACCAACTTCCAGGTTTCAGACTGTTGTTAGAAATTAAAAAATTATAAAAAAAATTTCGTCCAATTTGAAAATGGAACTCGGGGTCTCATATTTTTCTGCTGATGCTCACTAGACCACGAGGCACTCAAAAATATGCGGATGGGTATAGGCGTTGATATGTACTTAACCTCATTCTAACTTGAAATGGCGTTTAAAATTAAAATATTTAAAAAAAGTGACGGTGTAAAAATGAGAAAGGGCCTGCTCCGTTGGTTCGGGTTTGTAGAAAGAATTTCAATAAAGCAGTTGTCTCCGTTCTTTTTTCTACTTGGCACCCAGATATTTTTCAACGTACTTCCCTTCTACCTCGATGCGTTTAGTCCTGCGGGCCTCCAATGACGTTACATCAGTTTGATAAAATGTTATCTTTAACCCCTCAAAATACGGGGACAGTGACTTCTGAAATTATATCTCATATATTTATTCTACCGGCATGTCCATTTGAAATATTACTATGACATGACGTAATTGATATCTTGAAATTACTCCCATCAACAACACACGATTTTGCATGAATATGTAATATTGTAACTGACGTGTATCGTCCTTTTGACTTGACATAACACATTACGGCTTAATTAACTCATATTGCTCCTGTTGTGAGTTACTCTCCAATAGATGTAGCTATATTAAATTTTCATAATTGAGATAACGAAATGTTAGTCGACCGTTCACCATGTTGGAAGACAATCTCCTTGCAGTAGCTGGTCCGCGATATATGTGAGTAGCAGGAAAGGCCATTTTGGCGTTCATTAAAATAGACCTATGTCCAGCAGTGGACCAATAAGGGCTGATAGTGATAATTTTTACGTGGGAGCATAGTGAATTAAATTTACAGATTACATTCGTTTGAGCTGACGGTTAAGAATTAAACTGGCCAACCAGGCCAGTTTGATAATGACTAGGATTGTTAATGACCAGTCGTCATCTCAATTAAGCTTCCGTCGATGACGGCTGCCCTCACACATGACGGAGGATCCCCTGTTACTCGCATGAATTTGATCCTGATAACACATTTTTAGTAAGAGGTAGTGCCATGGTGCACTACAGCCGAATTGTGACGGCTTCTCACTAACCGCATGAAAGCCCATTTGGGGGGGAGGGTATGAGGGTAACTCATCTGCATTACAATAATAGAGGAGTCTATGCTAGTATTTAAAAGGCTCCGATTTCTTGTTCACCCCCATACCCCATAGGTACCTATTAAAATAAAAATATAAAGATCATTTTTTAACATTGCTGTCTGTCTTTTGTTCTTAAAAATAATAACTAGAGAGCTTCTTTGAGTGATAATACATGGATGCACGACGTTGGATCCCTAAGCCTACTGATAATACTCCAGTTAGAGTAGGTAATGCCTCCGTACTTACGGTGCTTGTAGGCCTTATATAGAAATGTTAAAGAAACTGATTTTGAGGTTATCATCACCTTCGCGCTGCGCCTATGGTAGCCCTATCTGCCCACACTGGAGAACCGAAGCATATGCTTGCTTCTGTTGTATGTATTTTTAAGGCTAAATTTAAAAGATATACAGGTCGAGGTTTATAATATATTAGTAATGGCTTAAAAATTACCTCTCCTCCTGTTTGTATGATGTGACCTAAAAAGGTGAATTTATTTTCTAATATTAGTCCTAACTTAACCGACACGTTGGCGAATTTAATATGCAGTGCGGTTAAAGTATACACTTTTTTAATTCCTAATAACAGCTGGAGTCAGGAAGATAGAGGATTACATAAGCGAAAAGGGTAAAAAATAACTTCATACGTAGAGCATATAACAAGTGACAATATTCGCACATAGACATTAGTAGGATATTATAACATTAATAATAATTTGAAAGACAAGTAGATTTCTACGAGTTTTCACTCTCAAATGCAAAAAAAAAAGTCATGTAAGTGTTTAGTTTAACCTCAACGTTTCTCATTTCCTCATTTCAACAAAACAGCTGTAAGAGGTGTGTAAACAACATGCTCTTAAATAACAATATCGCTAACAAATGCTCGGTAATTTTTCACTCTACTGTTAAATGCTCGTAAAAGATATTGGAAATAATTTGAGCGATATCCCGTTAGAGGGAAGAGCATGTGAATAGACACACAATGTACACTGGGACTTATTCACCGCACACATATCAATCATCTATAAAAAAATCATTTTCACCGCATCGCGTCCATGGCCTTGGCTTACGCGATATTTTGTTAACGCTTTATTTATCCAGTACACAAAAGGCGCCCAAATAGTAGTGTTGACATAAAATTAAGAATACAATTTTCTCTCTTGTGAATAATATTTTTAAGTTCTGTTTGTAGCCTGCTAAAACGGTTTCGGCCGTTTTCTATGTGTGTGGCCGTTAAGTTATTTAATTAGCTTTTGTATTTTCTTTGCCTATAAAGAAACAGTTGGAAAGAATGCGTATATTAATGCCAATCTAAAGCTTGTTGGTTGTAACAGCTATTAACACCTATTCAAAACATTTATTTTCTTGGAACAAATTCAAAGTGCTTTATCTGTGCTTAAATAAATAAAATAATATAAAATATTTATATAGTATCGAAGAAAACAAAAATAAAATATAATCAAACCTTAATTCTAGAAAAAGTATACGTAAAGTTGGTAATAAGGAATAAGGCAGTTACATTGCTAGGGTAGAAGTTGGCACAAACGTCATTTATGCGATTTATGCAAGTATTTTGAAGATGCTCCAGAGCTCATTATGATCACAAAAACAGAAATCAGCGTAATCTATGATAGGTAATATTAATGACGATGCAGGAGATATTTAGGTAGATATGGGAAGAAAATTATTCAAACGTTTTAAAGAGGTGACATCACTGAAAATTTTCTTTCGTAACTCTTACACCTAAGTTTGCGAAGAAACAGTTCGATCCGAAGTGTATGCCTAGACTTTTGACACTTCCATTAAAGGGTGTGACTGTTCTCCAAACGGTAATACTTGGGAGGTCCTACCAATTAATTTTGGCTGATAGCGTTTGAGGAAGAAAGCAATTTTATGCCGTGCCGGCGACCTTTCAGAAAACTATGAAACCGATCAGTTGACTCAGGGAATAAATGGATAGCCTTAAGTAAAAGAAGTAATATTTCGTGAACACCTTAGTGTTAAAAACATTGCCAAATCAAGCAGTGTTAATGTGGTGACATTTCTACCATCCATCCCTTAGTGAATGTCGACAATACTTTTTACGTGGGCAGTGGTCGTGCTATGGTCAGGTCGAAAACCCGACTGACATGAATTATAGAGTTTGTATTCATTCATAAAGTATACACAAACTTTATAACATAACAACAAAAATTTGAAACTGTATTGAAAACACTTACTTTGGTCAAAACTAAGGTCTCTGGCAGCTGCTTACCTCCTATTTGTTAGATCGGGAGTGATTTGTATCTCTATATGGATATGTCATAAATCTATTTCTGTACCGAGCCCTTAGTATTCAGGTAATGAATATTGTTTTTGTTGGTCACTTAAATAAAAATCCTTCGTATTAAATCCTTTGATGGACGAATTTTATTTATTTTTATTAAGAACAAATAATCAATACATATTTCTTTTAAGTGTCTGTATTTATCTCATAATCATCAAGCCGTGTATCAATTTCTACGTCTTATATGCGTCCATAACAACTAAACGTCCGTTTTGATGATAGTAATTATTTTGGCTTGATATAAATTTTTGACCTGTCAAGTCACCTTTTTATAATATAGGAGCAAACATGAAATCGGAGCCCTTAGACCACTAATTGCGCCTCGAGACATCCGCATTATTGCCATGCCGATGCGTTGCCCTACTTTCCTCCTAACCTCCATCGGGCTATCGGCTGCTCTCAAACCGCAAGGAGTTAGTATAGCTGCCACTTTACGGCGGTGTCATGTTAACGAGAGTCCCCGATCCGCTGGAATTCGGATGCAATGCAGCATCGTACTGTCTATTCCTAGCACTTTATCTATCGCCTACTTTTTTCGGTCGCTTACAGCTTTAAAAATATTTTTTCGTTTTGAATTTTGTCATACCATTTCAGAACCGTCAAAGTGAGTAAACAAGAACAAGCGCGTAGTTGATGCGGCGCGCGGTGTGCAAATATTTCAACTCCACATATCAGCTGTATTGAACTTTGCAGACCACAAACACAAGCAAAATGTTTATGAACAAAAACTAGGTAGTGTTTAGTTAAACGACTATAGAGACTGGACTTTGGATCATCTTTATCAAGAAATAATATTAGTCCGAAGAGTTTATTTATTTCTTTTGTTTAGCAACAAAAGAAACAAATAAACTCATTCATCAGATTGTTTCACACAATAGGATAGATAATAATAAAATTTACGTAAACATTTATAGGATAGGACTAAATTGCTCTCTAAAAGTGTGTTGGGCATGGCACCAAAAATTTTTAATGAACTTCCTGTTAATATTAGGAAATCAAGCAATGACATAAATTTATTCAAGAATATGCTTAAATCATTTTTACTTAGACACTGTTACTATAGCGTCAAGGAGTACTTAACAGGCGTTACAAAGATTTTAGATACTATCATTGATCTCATTGACGATATATAAAGACTAAATCATTATACCTAAGCACTAAATAATTTTGGCTTACTTTAATTGAACACTGAGAACAAAATTACCATAATTCAATAGATGATAAAACATTTTGTATTTGCACGATGATTACTGATAGCGAATTGTGATGATACCAAATGAAATGCTTTTAACAGCTTATAGCTTATGTACTTACCTACTTACAATTCTGGCAAATAAATATTTATCTGTTTATTTATTTATTGAATTCTGGCTACTGGTATGAATTGAAAAAACTTTTTGTGTTGAAAAATTATTTTATCGAAGAATGCTGTATGCATGTATCATGACGCTACGACAAATAGGATCGAAGTCACGCAGGTGAAACCGTGGGTGATGCTAGTAACTTATATTAACAAATGTTTATAAAATACTGCTTTCGTTATCCGTTTTGACAATGATCTTATGTACCGTACCTTTTTTATACGACAGGGAGACAGACGGAGCCCTGCAGCGACTACCGACTTTTCATGACAACGCTATACCTGTCACCACATTTTGCCACCATCACACGTACACTCAAAAATTCTTAGAGTTGGAACAATTACATAATATTTTTTAACCTAATTTATAATAATCTTAATCGTGTGGAACTTGTCTTGCTCAGCGTAATGAGGTTTTACTCACTTGAAAATCATGTTCGTTCCTAACATAGAGGTTTTATTTTCTTCTGATATTAATATCAGAAACTGAACTGTGAAAACAAAGAACTGTATACAAAACTTACATGATACAATATCAACTTTAAGCTTTCCTCGGATGCAAACTGCACCAAACACATATTTAATTGTCACTTGCATAAAAACCTTGACAAAAGTTCCACAGGACTTCAAAGAACTCATTTCTTTTGTAGAAAGTTGCTCTACTTTTTCTTCTTACGCTTTTCGGAACTGCAATTTTGTACCAAAACAAAGATTCACATCCTTTACATTATCATCTGAAAATGTACTAAAAAACAGAGACTCTTTCAAAGAGAATTTTTGCCTTTAAGAATCTAAAATATGATTTATTTTTTTTACAAGCCCAACAATACATCAAAGAGTACCCTTAAAGTGATTCAAATAATCCGTGAGGAAGTTTACTTAGGAATCCTCGAACTGTTGCCAACTTTTCACCGTACCAACACACAATGCCTTTCTAAGCTTAAGTAAACAATGAACCCCAGGTTACACGGTAAAGTTGTTGGCTGACTTCTTCATGAAACGATCTTCATGTTTTTTAATATGGTAGGTAACTAATATCTAAGTAATGGGAGCCATTTGACTACTACCAACACCCATAGACATCCGTGTTATTGTAATGCAGATGAGCTGCCCTCCTGTCGTCCTCCCCTCCAATGCAGTTCTCACTAACTGCATGAAACGGCTCAGTATGGCAGTGACAGTTCGGCCGTAGTGCAGCAGGATCAAATTCATGCGAGTAGCAAGGGATCCTCCGTCTTGTATGTGTCTATGTATGTGTGGGAAGCCAGAGCCAAACTGAAGCTCGATTAAGATGAGTGGCCTTTAATAATCCTATTTCTTATCAAACTCGCCTGGTTGGTCATTTTAATTCTTACTGTCAGCTGAAACGTAAAGTCCTCTGTAAAAACAATTCATTCGTTTTCAATGGAGTGTCCATTTCAGGTGAGTATTCCTTTTTAAAGTATATATAGCATTTGTATAAAAACGTAGTCACTTTTAAAAATATTATGTTCTTAAGTATTAAGAGACAACGCCATGCTACATTGCATCCGAATGGGTCAGGCGTGACCAGAGACCTCTCGCTCTTATGATGCCGCCGTAAATTAACAACTTCGGAGAGTAGCCGGTGGGCTGTTGGAGGAGAAACAGAGGTCAACGCATCTGCACATCAAATATAGGGATATTTTTGGGCATCAGTATCCATCCAGTCACTCCGATATCTCGTTTTTTCCTCTTTAAAATAATAAAAAAAAAACCTCTTGTATACGTGATATCATTAGCCAATTTCGCTCTATCTGTATAATCGCGTCATTCTTTCGTGTAAGTTTTACAAATAGTTTAAGATAGTAATTAGATAAAGTATGTACACGTCATACGCCCGTATTTATTATAAACGACCATTTCTGAATACGGGTGTGTGTGTGCGAAATAAATAATCATTCGATAATTTTTTTTATTTACATAAGAGTGGCGAAGAGAAAAATAATGCACACAGAAGTACTATTCTTTTGCTATAGCTGCCAGCAACTGATCAGAAGTTGGAGGAAATTGGTGAAAATAGATAAATACAGAGTGCTCCTTGTGTATCGTCATATATATATATATATATATATATATATATACATATATATACATACGGTATTAAGCGGACGGATATAATACGCTATAAGAGACAATACAATATAAGCGACGGTCGGCGCTGTGCGTCCGATAAAATGAATGGATTAGGGAACACATTGTGAAGTGTCTTCCTTCGCATGATGTTGCGTTAAATACAATACTAATACTAGTTGCTGTTATTTGCACCGCTACGTTCTCCCGAAACCGGTTTATAAAGCAAGTACACACACAAAAGATATAAGATTCCATCTATACTTATAAAACAAAGTGCCCTATAGATGGTTGTGTGTGTGTGTGTGTGTGTGTGTGTGTGTGTGTGTGTGTGT
>JAFELO010000214.1:429070-441438 GCA_017140195.1 Eumaeus atala | reverse complement strand
CGTGTGCGTGTGCGTGTGCGTGTGCGTGTGCGTGTGCGTGTGCGTGTGCGTGTGCGTGTGCGTGTGCGTGTGCGTATGTGTGTGTGTGTGTGATCAAAATTTTCAAATTCTGCTGAACGGATTTTCATGCAATTTTCATCAACGGATAGTGATTCTCAAAGAAGGTTTCAGTGTATAATTTTCCCCTGTTATTCACAGGCCAAATTTCAAATACCTTCCCTGTCGTTCCAGCCAAATTCCGATGCAATGCAGCATGGCACCATTTGTTACCAAAATTGTTTAGTGAAAAATCTAGTGTCTTTTCAACTTCACAATAGATAGAATATAGTGCATATGAACAATATCTGTCGTGTATGCAAAGTGCATAATCAAAATAAACTCAACCAATCAACAATACATACTACGTACACATATCTTTTGTTTACACGTATTTTTTATAATGTCAAACAACCCAGTAGATGATAATTTATCAGAACTACATATAATAAACGATAGACATCACTGAGCAAATACAGTGAATCCGCATTTACTCTGTGGTTTTGTGACTATCACATGACTAAGCGACATTTGGTGCTTATGGCTCTTGTCTTCTATGCTGTAAAAACAATAACAGGGACAGCTTCTTGAAACACATTCTTGTCAATTTATGTTGGATATAATTTGATAATTTTATCAAACACAAATTGATAAGAATTTGATTCATTTAATATTAAAACGTGCGTACAAAATGTAACGCTTTTACATGAAACGCGATCTATTAATCGCACGTACTTTGATAAATGGGCTTTGTTAATTTATCAACGTCAGGCTGTTGTAGAATGGCAGCTCTCCGTATCAAGTTGCAGATTGTTATATAAGACGGAGTCGCTATTGTACACGTCATCCCGTGGAATATTATTTACATTTTTTCCTCCATAAATATACCGAAGAGCCTCGGTGGTGTACTGCATAGTTCCATTCGGATGGTCCAGGCTTAAACTCCGTTAGATACCAATATTTTTTTCTGACTGAAGGACATTTTCCGAGTGTACTTTTAGTGAAGGAAAACATCCTAGGTTCTTCTTTTCGAAATCGACCAAATCTAAGATTGAGCCTGGTTTTTCGTCTGGGTCGCAGGAGTCAGATGGGTCCGTGTAAAAATTGGCACCCTTATCAACCCTTAGATTGGGTAGCCGATCCCAATATCATATTATATAGACACGGGACAAGGCTAAGAGGGAGGGGAAGAATTGTAATAAAGTAAGCAATACAACGATTGGTCTATTTATTGTTTTCCTGTAATGATGACGACATAAATGAATCCTCCCGACGTATTATCCTTAGGATGAACTAGGCCGTCAACATCGACAACATTGCTTTCCTCGTAGTCGTAGATGAACACGTCTACCTCGGGCAACTATTGCAATGAGGTCGACACAACTTCGAGAAAGATGCCGATAGAAGGATGCAGTAGGGTTGGGCAGCATTTCGGAAGCTCTGCCACATTCTCACGTCACCCATACCGCAGAGCTTGAAGAAAAATGTCTTCTACCAATGCGTTCTCCCTGTGATGACCTACGGGGCCGAAACATGGCCTCTTAACTTTGGACTGCTCCGCAAGTTTGCGGTAACTCAGCGGGCTATTGAACATGTTATGTTGGGTGTTTCTTTGTCCGACAGAATTCGTAACGAAGACACATGGCATAGTACAAATGTTTCCGATATCACGCGAAGAATAAGTTACTAAGTTTCTGGAGTGAGACCGTATTTGGGAAAACGAAGTGTTGGTCGACCGTCCATCAGATGGGAAAACAACCTCCGTATAGTAGCTGATACGAGATGGATGCGAGTAGCAGGAAATGCCGATCTCCTTGTCTAGGTCTTGGCGTTCATTCAAAGAGGCCTATGTCCAGCAGTGGATCGAAAGACTGATAATGATGATGATGAATGACGACAGACCGTTGGAGACCGGGGAGAAGTCAGGCGCTGGACCGACAGTGTGATGCGCTCTCTGGAGTACGGTGTGACTCTTTATTTGTGATCCAGCACGGGATTTGAATACGCAAATTCGTGCCTATAATGGAATACACCATTAGACCACGAGGTAATTAATCTATGTATGTTATATTGTGTAGGTACATACAATGTGTGTATTCCCGGATTGTACATCTGTTCGTCTGTTTTACTGAATATAATAATAATAATAATATTTGTGGACCTATCACATCACGTTAGCCTAGTCCTGTGGTAAATACCGTGAGGACTTACATTACAGATACTGGACAATATATTTAATGTT
The DNA here is from genome assembly GCA_017140195.1 of Eumaeus atala. Classification (NCBI taxonomy): domain Eukaryota; kingdom Metazoa; phylum Arthropoda; class Insecta; order Lepidoptera; family Lycaenidae; genus Eumaeus; species Eumaeus atala. The sequence goes on along the minus strand of JAFELO010000214.1, from coordinate 439,160 downwards.
TTTATATATTTAAGAAATTTTATATATTTAAGATTTTTCATAGAAATACATATAATAGATGTATAAACATCCATGGCCTAGGCGGGATTCGAACCCGCGACCCTTGGCGTAACACGCGGACTAACCGCCACGTTACCGACTGAGCCAGCCGCTCGACAAAATAATGTTAATTCGGTTGACGGTTGTCCCGAATATCGCTGAATGTCTAACTGTCGTGCAAGTTTTAGCTGTATGATGTACTTGATATATTTATATATATATATGAGAAATGTATATGATGATGTATTTGTACATATATATTACTACAAACTATTAATATATAAATTAAACTTTGATATTTTTATTGCACATAAAAATTTGTAAACGCTAGAACCGATACTTTAGGTAGGGACATAAAATTGGTGTAATTTATTTTTAACTTCCCAAACGGCCATACTAATTTGAAAATTGAGGATGTCCGTTTAGAAATTGAACTGTGCCTTCATCATATTCAGTGACATAATACATAACATTAATTCTTAAACAAAATACGACCAATCCGATACGGTCAGTAGACTTACTGAAATGATATTTTATGTTATATAAATATCGATATAAGCGAGTCCTCATTTGAGAGAACTCACTTGTGATTAAGGGCAAAAGTGTATTCAACAGAAACAAATATCCCTAAATTCCCTAACGGTTTATGTGCATAATAATATTGGAGTGGCGCTCGCTTCGTTCCTGATATAAATTCTCTCCTTTTTTTTGACCAGAAAACAGGTCAGATATGCTTTAACAAATCGCATACAAGCTACATAAGTGGATTAAAATGTTACACACTTAATAAAGTATCATAACTTTTTACATCACTTGCACTGGCTATTATAAAGTATGAGCTATTTGTAAGTTGTAGCTATAAAAAAATCACGATGCGTTTTACTAATAGATAGTTGCAAAGTCAAAAATATTACAAGTGGTAAAAAAAATGTACGTTATTGCACTAGTCACCCCATTGATTTACTTTTGTATACAAAAAATAAAAGTATAAACACACGATTTCATATTGTACTGTTATCTTATATAAACAATTTTTTGTCAAAGTCTAGTCCTTCTTACGCGCGTGATTATAGGTTATTTTTACAAAGTGCATAATTTGAATTTCTGAGTTACCTTTATTACGGTTTTACGTCGCTGATTATGTAACATGACATTTTGTAAACCAAGGTCGTAGCTACGATAACAACACTTTCAAAGCTTGGTATATATATTTACGATAGTATTGTATGTTTTAAATTAGTTTGTTAACCTACTCAGATTATTTTAGTAGACACTGAGTTTTTGTTATTAACACAAAACTGCTTCCTCGTTTATTATCCCCGTTACCCATTTTGATAAAGAAAATCTATCTGAGATTAGTGCTTCGGTAATGTTTTAAATCAGACCATAGACGGATTGTGCAAAATAAATGTGCAGAGTAAGTACAAATGCCTAAGAGCTTTACAATTTTTACGAATGATGGCTGTAAAGGGAAGATCTCCCTTTGATCGCTAACTAATTTTAAAATCTAAGCAATGATTTATAATTTAAGAAAAGGTCTTGATATCATATATTTTAATGTTTAATTGTAACAAAACACTTGCAACCCGCAACAAGCGGAATTAAAAATTGTGTGCAGTTAACTAAAACTAGTCCACAGAAAAATATAAATACAAAAAAATACGCGAAGACAGTAATTTTTTTTAAATGCTTAGTGTATATATATATATATTCTTACAAATTTATTTCAGGCTGGCAGGTAAAATATTTAAATTTTTATTGAGATTTATTTGGAGATTTAAGTAGTCATGTCCGTGACTACCTGTGCCCATAGATACCGTTCCTAGCTTCATGCGGAGTGTCTAAATAGAGTCCCGAGTTGCTTGATAATCAGTAGAGTCATTCGGTAGTGACTTTTATATTGGCACATTAATAGGCGAGTCATGAAGCCGGGATGGGTGGCAGTTGGATCTCGACGACTCATAACAGATCGTCCTTACTAATTGGCATGTGAAGAGAGTGGCTAACGAACATAACTAAAAATGACAATGTGCTACGAGGGTCAAACTTCCTTCACTGGCTTGTTTAAAGAAAATTCAACTATTTGCCAATATTATTGAATTTGATAAATTTGTCATTCCATTGATTGATAATGAAGATTTGTGAATAATTTAAAAACTGTATGTCACGTCCAGTTTAGGTCAATAAAATTATAGTGCAATTATTTTTGTGTCATTTAAATCAACAAGTAATTTATGATAGATTCTATTTGCCTTTCATGATTGATCACTATTTGGTGTCACTGGATACAACGGGTTTAATCGTGATGGCACTAATCTCACCGAGGGACAGCCTTCTACGACGACGGCTCAGGATAACAGTGTTGTGCGGAGTTTAATAGATACGGATAACAGAGTGACCTATCAGCAGTTTTGAATAAACAATTCTGAGTCAAGTCACAAAATCCTCCAAGATTTTTTTTTACAGTTGAGCAACATTCTAATAAACAATACGAAATACGCTCATACCGTATTTATGCTTAAAGCTCTACGGAAATTTCCAATTTGTCGACAGAATGCATCGTGGATATTATACGACTTCAGTGATGTTTCGTGGGGTGTTAGCTATGAAGGAGTGACTGACTGATATTTTTATGAAAAAGGTATCAAATCATCGGGCATAAGTGTATCTTCCTTGAGATGGTAGTTAAGCCCTCATTAACACTATGTTCAAAATCCAAGTATGGTCTTTCCAGCAAGACTCGGCGCTGGGTCATAATGCTCGATTCAATCCATGTTGGTTAAAACGAACGTTCCAGTCATGATCAGAACTGAAGACTATCCTTTATCTTGTCCCGACCTACATCCGCCAGATTATGATTTATAGTCAGATTTAGAGCGCACAGCTTGCTCTAAATGTCATAATGATTTAGAGGCCCTAAAACAGTCCATGTGATTGGGAGTGAAAAACTTCCCTATGCAAAGAGTACTTATGTTGTTTACTGTCATCAGCGTTTAAAGGTCTGTATTGTAGCCAATGGAGACCACTTTGAATAAGCTTATATATTTGTAATATGTTTGTGTATTAAAGTAATACACTTTAAAAGTAATAAATCCTATTTCTTTTAACAATATTTTTTTTTCTTGTTACAAGTATTTATGGCGAGACTAGCTTAAAGCAGTTTGAATATTCTGATGAAATGAACTTTTAGGTTGGCCACCTATTTCTGATGAATGTAGAAAAAAGCAGCTTGACGTAAAGTGGTATGCGATATTATTATTCTACTTGAGAACCCTGCGAATCCCTAATTTACGACTATGTCCAATTTCACCAATTTCAAGCATCGTTTCAACTACACGTAGTTCCGAAAAAACCCTGTGTCATATTGCAACTTGGTAAAATTTATTAAGGGCCTCCTTTAACTATGAGCGGTTATTAGAAAGAAAGGGAACTGAAAGTCAATAAAGGCCATTCGGTAATGGTAACATTTCGTTCCAGACATCGTTTTTATGCGACAAAGGCGGTTGTTCAACGTTAACAGTTCCAACTTCTAGTGGGTGAGGACATCAAAGGCGGTTGTTCAACGTTAACAGTTCCAACTTCTAGTGGGTGAGGACGTCAAAGGCGGTTGTTCAACGTTAACAGTTCCAACTTCTAGTGGGTGAGGACATCAAAGGGTGAACCTTTTTGCAACTGTTCGTTACAGTTTTTTTTGTTTTTGCTTTTTGTTATGAGCGAGGAATCGGAGCCTTTTTACGACTACGAATGCCATGAACATCAGCATAATTGCGTTGCCCTCCTTTTCACCTCCGCCCCCCCTCCCCAATAAGCCAGCGGCTACTCACACACCGCACAGAGGAGCTTCCCCGGTCGTGTGGTCCAATTCCAATGCAATGCAGCATTACACTACCTCTTACTACTCGTACTAAATACTTTTTACTTGCTCAAATAAATTAAAATATTAACATAGTAACACTACAATTCGTCCACCTATGATTCCTGTCTACAAGTTAATTTTAAATTGTATCTGCGACCTATCCTCAGGTATCAGTCTTGGGTTTCTTAATTGCCAGCTGTGTAAATGGTGGAGATTCAGAAATCCATCTTTTCCGCCGCCTCCTTTGTTAACTTTTTACCTGGGTACACTTGAATTCGGAATAAGCTAAGGGTGTTTCAACTAGTTGCAGATAGTCGCGCAGATTACTTTCGAATACAAATAACACTTTTAAACTTTGGATTATTATTCTAATACAATAAAAATGAAAACTTGAACATTTTGAAAAATCGGAATTCTGCTGTTACTTAGTTCATTTGGCTCTTGTTACTACTATTACTCACCTAATTATACCTTTTTGAAATCTTCACATACTAGGCAAGTTCTTAAGATAATGAGCAGCCATACCACCATACATTTGACTAGACTTGGAGAAAAATAAATTTTTAAAAGTAATTTAAATGTGAATTATCAAATATTTTAAGTAAATGAGGCCTAAAAATGTGATTAAATTAAAGAATACATGTCTTTGGAAGTAAGATACAAAGAAAATATATACAAAAAAAAGTTTTGTTGAAATGGCAGCCAACTGAAATCTTGAAGAAGTAAAATTTTAATAAAAACAAGAAATTATGTACCATATTCACACATTTGGCAAACTTACACAAAAATATTATTTTCTTAGAGTCTAATAACAGATTCACCTGCTGCTAACGGCTTATACATTATTTACGACATATCCTGTATATTATGGAACGTAACACTGTAACTTCAATATTCGACTGCAACGCTATCGCTGCATTGCTGCGATCTTGGCCGCCACGAACGGCAGAACCAGAATAATACTGACGTGAGGTCAATTCACATTAGTTATGCTGTCACGTTCCGTGTAGTCTATGGGATGCTGAATGGCTCATTTGATCATCATCAACATCAAATATGGTTATGATTCGCATAGCCAAAGAATCAGCTTAGATCCTGCTTGGCTTCATTCGTACCATACATGCTAACGTAATCTAGCAAAAACGTAACAAATAGTGTGTTGCTGGTGGTCGGTTGGGGGGGTGGAGAGGGCAACCCATTATCATGACAATAATGTATACATCTATGTGCGTTGGTTTTTGTCCACATGCTTTAACACTCGTTTGCTTCTTCATATACTCGTCAAGGGGGCCGGTGAAGATCCACGTTGTCACCCTCAGCACTAGACGCATAAACACGTAGCTATATCAGAGCGCTATACGAGCGATTCTCACTTGCTGCTCATAGATTTCAGCTTTAGTATTATTTACATTATAATTTATCTTTTGAAATAACTTGTGCCAAAAGGAAAAACTTACATCGTTCAGGCCTGTGAACAAACAGTATTCATCACACTGATTTGTTTAAAGCCGAATTTATTGTAGAGACCTTCATACAGGTATTAACTTCCAGTACATCACACCTAAGCTCAGGGACGATAGAAAATAATGTCTGCTCCACCGATTTCTATTCGTAAAAAAATATTTCTGCTTCTGATTGCCTTATTCTCTGTTACTAACATTACTTGTTATCAGTGTTAACTATATAGTAGAAATATTAAATAAAAAAACACAAAGTTTGGCGCAAACGGGCGGTGTGAACCTTGTCATAACTATCGACGCCCATAAACATCAGTAGAATTGCTATTCCGTCGTGCTGCCTTCCTTGCCTCTTCCCAAAAAGGTGAATAGGATATATAATTACCCTAACTAAGCAGGTCACGCGTTGCTGCGGCTAAAATAAATATCGGTTTCATTAGTCGAAGTAAATTATATCATATATTTTAGGAACTTACACATTTTTATGAGATGGGAGCAAACGAGCGGGTGAGTAGTGACTACCGCCACAGACATCAGCAAGAATAGGTGTCTTGGAGACCCGTTGCCGGCCTTAAGGTATAGGTATGATCTTTTCTTGAAGACCTCTAAGTCGTATCGGAACGGAAATACCGAAAAAGGCAGCTGGTTTCACATTACGGTTATGCGCGGTAAGAAATGGCGTTTAAACCGCACTGTTGTGGATTTACGGACATCAATGTGATGGGCGTAGAACTTAGAGTTCTGTCGCGATGTCAGAAGATGGAGTTCTGTTGCTGGTATAAAGCCAAACAATTCCTCGGAACCATCACCATGAAAAATAAGATAAAAGACGCACAGCGAACCGACGCCTCTTCGTAGGACCAAAGAATCGAGCTGTCTAGGAATAACTAGGTCGTCAACGATTCCACTCGCTCTACGTTCTTTGCGGTCAAATGAAACGGACCTACGCTTTATAAGGTTGCAGCCGATGGGCTGGATTAAAGTAGCAGTTCCAGCTTCTTTGAGGGCTAATTTAGCTTTTGTTTCCAAATGACCGCGGAACTAAACGTTACTCAATATGTCGACACATATTCCGATACTAGCTGAGGCCGATAGTGTTTTGAAAACGAGGTAGACTTTCGAAGAAGGGTGACTTTCTAGCGGTAAACGCGCAAACTAGTGTCTTATGGTAGTAAAATTGGACTAAGTTTAGTCGGCCCCATTCGGCGACATTGGATAACAAATCCACGAATTCAGACACAATTTTGATTTTATACTCGTCGACGTGATCGCGGGAAATATTAGCACGGCCAGTGTATAATGCATTCCCAGTTTGCAGCATGTCATTGATATGCAGAAGAAACAGCGTAGGAGGCAGAACACAGCCTTGGGGAACACCAGATTTGACATAATTAAGGGCGGAGCATGCGCCGTCATCCACGATATTTATGCTGCGATTTGTCAAGAAACTAGTGATTCAATCGCGTAATTTCCCGGGATGTCCGTATGAATAAAGCTTTCACATGTGTGCGAAATTTAATTAAAATGGTTCCGAAGATTATCCCGGGCAATTCCGTAACAATTCCGGAACATATGTGAAGTTCAGCTGCGCCGCGGTTTCAGCTAGTAAACTGCGATATAATCCATTAAACTAGTTGTCTTATATTCGCATAAAATTAAAAAAAATATACAATACTAAAGTTAAAATACTAAAATTAAATTTAAAACATTTATCTGCAATGCTGCCTGTTGTCAATCTGAATACATACAAATCCGAATAATTATTATTTAAACTTGTTATTAACAAGATTTTATACATAAAATATTTTTTTCGTTTATAACACCAAACCTGCTTAAAGATTTCAGCCCCATGCTAACTAAAAAAGTTCATCAATTTCCGATCGTATACAAGATACAAATCGACCATATAAAATAATATTTAGAAAGGTCTTCTAAAAGAAATCTAAAATTATTTCGTGTACAAAATCACCTGTCTACCGCTGTACACCATGACGTATCTGAAAACTGAAACTAGAGTCGGACGGCGAAATAAAAAAAAATTATAAGAATACAATGTTGGAAACCATTTTTATACAATGTGTAACAGGTGAAAGTAACATGTATCGACATATTGCTCTCCTACTGTCATTGCCTAAATGTGCAAAGTTATAGCGTGCTGGCTAAACTTTTGATATTACTTTATTTTTTACACGAACTGATATAAGGAGGATTTGGCTTTTACTGAAGTGAAAAAAACAAGCAGAAAATGTTTATGTAACGGTAATCGGAATCGAAAGTTTTAACATTTGTGTATATTTCTTTTCGTAATAAGAGACTAACAGATATAATATAATTTTGCTATTTTACATTATCTATAATTCACATAAATTCTAAATTTTGCGATTATTATTCATAAAAATAAATTATTTATGAATCCACAAATTTTGTCTTTTAATAAAGCAATTTAGTGTTTTTATACACACGTCTTGGATTTTGGTGTGATTAAATGCCGTGCATACTTAGGTTTTGATAGTAGTCATAGCATGAATTATGTTCCTATGCCGTGCATGCAGTCATAGCGTGATTTTTTTTAGGAATAGGTAGTGTCGTGCTGCATAGGAGGGGGTAGTGCAATGCATGTGATCCCTTGGGAGGGGGAGGGGGTTGATAGGAGGGCGGACAATGCATCTGCGTAACAATCATGCGAATGCCCATGGGCGTCGGTTGTCAAAACGCTCCGTGTTCTCGTGTGCCCCCTTATGTAATAAAAAAATACACAAATGAGATGCATTCTACAGTTATGATCGCAATCCTAGCTTGAGTCTTTTACGTATGTTACGCACGCCGCGGCTACGTTCACAGTCGTAGCTTGAATTGTGTTCCTATGCGTGCATGCTACGGCTATGGTCCCAGGCGTAGCGTGAATTGTGTACCTGTGTCGAGCATGTTAATTCTATGATCGCAGCCGTAGCGTGCATACGTATATAACGTATGGCGTGCATGCTACGCCTGTGATCGATGTCATAGCGTGCACTTGGTATATAATACGTGTACCGTATTTTCAAGCTTTCAAAATTTGTTTCGTGATTTCCATTCGAAGTATCTAATTTGTATTGGTATGTAGTATATACATGAAAACAACTGTTCGACTATCTCATACATGCAGTACACTTTCCTTTCAGAAGTTGACATTGACAGTTCGAATTCAAATTCTGAAACGTATTTGCTACTGTGTATCACCGGCCTAACCGTGCACTGTGGACTTGGCTTTACGTTACTTTCTAGATGCCTCACTCCTAATTGTTAAACTACATAATACTCGAAGAGTATGTCATTATATCTTTGAATGATCTTCAACTTAAAACCAATAAAATTTTCGTCGAGTATAGACTAATTAAGCTAGTTCAAAATGAAGCGAACTTCACCATTCCATTCAGAATTATTTTAATTTGTTATTTTTTTAGTACGCAGATTACCCATATTCGCAAAATATATACTAAACATATCAATCCTTATCAGACAGAAAAACATGAGACCCACACTAAAGGAAACTGCAATACAGTATTCCCAATTGGACATGTATTTTTTCTATTGTTAGATCACGCTTAACTTTTTACAGTGTCCTAATAGTTCTTTTGTTAACGGATGGTAAGGATGTTTTAATAATTCCTGACGGATGGTATGCATCTCTTATGTAGTTAGTTTCATAGAATCTGGGGCTGTGGCCCATTTGGTGACGGGTGAAGGTAGCGTATCTGCATTTGCCGATGTTATTGGGGATCGGTAATCTCCAAATGGCTCTCATTGTTACCGATACTCTGTAAAAAAATATTTAGAGTTTTTAAATTTTAGATATAATGTAAAAATATATTCTTTCAACCAAATATATATAGGAGACGATATATAAATAGATTTCTTATTAATGAACAAAAAAAAAGTATAACAATAAACGAAACAATTGTGCGCAAGATACTGTAGTGACACCTACTCAGGCACAAAGCCACATATCGTCGCTGCTGACGTAATGAGACTCCAGTACAAAACGAGCGCGGAGCAAGCCGCACCTTCTGAGTAGTTCCACCAAATACTTTGACACAACACGAATGAATAATGTTTAGCGTTTTCAATGTAACGAGGCGAGTTTTTATAACCTTAGTAAATGTTGTTGTAATAGTTTATGTTAGTAGAGCCTGCGGAGGTGTATATAACATTGTGTATCGTAGTGAAATAAATAAATGTGTCAGTCAGATTAGACATAAATGCTCTTTATACGACATAGAGCGACAATTATTATAAATTCAAATAATTTTTATTCCACTACGAAAGAAAGAGATTTTCAATTCGACACGTATGTGTGTTTGTATGTATGTACTACAAAGTAATCAAACATGACAATCTGTTATGGCTTCCAAATAAATGTACAAAATTTTACAGGTGAAAGTTTGAATGTATGTCCACATATATCTCTGAAACTATTTATCAGATGTTGATAACTTACTTTACACGCATGGGATACCTGTGGCTTACTCTCATCCGCCCGCAGTAACGTGCCAGCATAGTGCGACATAACTACAAGAGCAGGAGGTTCCTTCCACTCTCACAATGAAGCAAAGATACTATCTCCTTTTAGCAGTCTACGTAAGGAAGATCAGAGTGACGCGAATTTCAAGGATCTTTTATGTTTTACTGAATTATATTTTAGGTACATTATACTAAGCCTATTGTAGAACTCTCTTTTATACGCATAGCACTTTTGATA
>JAFELO010000214.1:401705-412333 GCA_017140195.1 Eumaeus atala | reverse complement strand
TTGTTTCAAAACAATTACAGCCTTTATGTGCCCAGACTTATCAGCTATACAACAAATAAATTTCGTGTCCGTTCATTAATTCCGTGGCAAGACAAATATACAAACAGCCAATCTTTTTTCTTTAAATTTATTCTCTACTACTGTTTCCTTATCACCCCTATCATTATTATTATTTTGAAATATTTAATACACAGGCACATGTTTTTACTGTTTTATTATACTTGTGGGTATGTATAGAATAGATACAGATAGACAATAAATATACAAGGAAACAGAAAGTCCTTGAAAAATATTGCTAGAAGGAAACTTTTCTAAAGACTCATTGAAACATAGTTAACTTTGACGTTTTTTTATTCAACAAGAACTAGGGAATGTTCATTGTTACATACTTTTAGAGTATTTATTAGCAACAAAATTATTTAATTAAATATTAATTCGACAGTAGGCTCAAAACATAAAAGACAGTTTGATCCACCTAGGCTTTGCTTCATTGCATGTCTGGAAGGTACATCTCACTCCTGTAATAATGACGCACAATGCTATTACTTTATGGCGTGCGGATGAGAATAAGCTACCGACAGGTATCCGATCAGAGTCTTTTTAAGCACGGGACAGCTGATCTGCACAAATAAGGTAAACACACACACACACACGCACGCACGCACGCACGCACGCACGCACGCACGCACGCACGCACGCACGCACGCACGCACACACACACACACACACACACACACACACACACACACACACACACACACACACACACACTCGCGTACACGTAGCTATATCCTGTGAACAGAATAGGACATGATTATTTTGATAGAAAACTAAAGTTTTGTAGGGCCGGATATTTTCCGTGCGCTTGGATCCGTATCAGATTAAAGTTGGAGCGAGTTTATCGGCGCGAGAGGATGTTGTGTTTGATTTATGTTGTACGGTAGAACACGGTAATAAAGGTCTCGCTCCCACTGACCAGCTTTTTGTATATATATATTTTTAAAGCTGTGCCTTCCGCATAAAATATATCATAAGGAAAATTTATTTATTTTATGGTATAGGGGAAAAAGAGAAAATGAAGCATTTTTACAATTACCGATGCGTTGCCTTGTCTTCCCACGAAAGGGCCTCCGGCTACTCATAAACACGCCGGTAACATGTTGGCGTACAGGCTTCGCACGGATATTTAACAAAATATGACACAAAATCATTTATTAAAAAAGTATACGTGTTAGAATGACAACAAATTATTTTATGACAGAAGAACGTCTATCGGAACGGCTAGTTGTCAATAGCTTCAGCAGCTCTATTAGGATCTACTCACACTATCGCTAACTTAAGTTTGGCATTTGGAACAGACTTTTGGAACAAAACGCACGCGCACGCACGCGCACACACGCGCACACACGCGCACACACGCAGGCACGCACACACGCACGCACGCACGCACACACGCACGCACGCACACACACGCCCGCACGCACGTGTACACACATACGCACACACGCACACGAGCACGCGCACGCACGCACGCACGCATGCACGCACGTGGATGGCGAGTATGACGACGGATCTGAACATTCTGTATCGGGAATAAAATGATATCGGAAATAACGGTAATGAGAGCCGAATATTTGATAGTAATTCTTATTGTAAAAACCAACAAATAAAATATCATTTTCCAATGTTATATATTATCTATACTTCCTTTAATTTTAAATTTTTCGATTATTATTCATAAAATTATTAGTGAATCCATAAATTTTGTGTTTTAATAAATCTATTCAGTGCTTTTATAAACACGCCTTGGATTTTGGAGAAATTAAATGCCGTGCATACTAAGGCCATAATAGCAGACGTAGCGAGAATTATGCACCTATGCCGTGCATGCTACAGTTATGATCGCAGTCTTAGCATTAATTGCGGTTCTATGTGTGAATGCTACAACTATGTTTGCGGTCGTAGCGTGAATTGTGTACCTATTCCCTGCATGCTACAACCATGATATAAATCGTAGCGTGAATTATCTACCTATACCGTGCATGCTACGACTATGATCACAGTCATAGGGTGAGTTGTTTACCTATAGCGTGCATGCTACGGCTATAACAGTCGTAGCGTGAGTTTTGTACGTGTGTCGAGCATGTAAAATATAGTACTACATTTTTGAGATAGTCGCATAAATTTTTATGGACATACTGCAAACCAAATATAAAATTGATACTTTGACATTGTTACAGAATCAATTGTCTATTTGTTTTGCAGTATATACATAAAAAGAAGTATGCGACTACCTCAAACATGTAGTACCAACTTTTCCGTTAAAAAGTTCTTAAAACGATTATAACGTAAATTGTAGGCATTGACATTTCAAATAAAAATGCATAATCGGAATTTCTACTGTGTATCACCGGCTTAAGCGTGCACAGTGGACTCCCTGTGGAGCACGCTTTGCCTGCGATTTAACTGCCCTACAATACTACAAGTCTGTGAGACTGTTCTCACAGACAACATATCTGTCACGATATTTCCCTATTGTTTGAAATTGCCTTTACACTACTTTCTAGGAGCCTTACTCCTTATTGTTAGAATTTTTATTGTTTGAAGAGTAGTATATTATATCTTTGATTGAAATTAAACTTAAAACTAATGAAATTTACATCTGGATTATTTTTAGCGCTATTAGTGTGACGAGTATAGAAAGATTAAGTTAATTCAAGATGAAGCGAGCTTCACAATTCAAATTCCGAGTTATTTCAATTTGTTATTGTTTCCAGTGCGAAGATTATCTACATTCGAAAAATGTACTATAAATATCAATCCTTATCATATCAAAAGACGTTAGCGAAATAAAGAAATGTGACAGTCTAATTAAATATAAATTATCTGTATATGACAGAGAGAGAGAGAGAGAGAGAGACAATTATTCAGTTCAAATCATTTTTATTCGACGCCAAAAAAACAGAAATTTAAATTCGATCATAACTGTAGCATGCACGGCAAGGATACATAATTCAAGCTACGACTACCATTGTAGCCTTACTATGCACGGGATTTAATTTCTCCAAAATCCAACAACAACACTGAATTGTTTTATTATTACACAAAATTTGTGGATTCATTAATAATTTCTTTTTATGAATTACAATCGAAAAATTTAAAATTTAAGCGAACTGTAAAGAATATATATAACATGGCAAGATGCTATTACATTTGTTAGTTTTTTTTTTACAAAAAGAATTACTCATAAATATTAAACCTTTCGGCTCGCATTACTCTTACTTAAACATTTTCTGCTTGTTTCAGAACAGAACTTTGATGAACGCCAAATCCTCCTGATATCAGTTCGTGTTAAAAGTAAAGTAATATCAAAAGTTTTGCCAGCACGCCAAAACTTTGCACATTTAGGCAATGACAGCAGGAGAGCAGGATGTCGATACGTTTTGCTTTCACCTATTACACATTGTACCAAAATGCTTTCCAACATCTTATCAAATAAACATATTTTATTTCGCTGTCTGACTTTCGTTTCAGTTTTTAGATGCGTCATAGTGTAGAGAGGTAGACAGGTGATCTTTGTACATGAAATAAGTTTAGATTTCTTTTTACATATTTTTTTGTGTTGCTACTTAAGAGACAACTTTTTTTGTAATTAATAGTCAATTTGTGTCCATATCCTGTAAACGATCGAAAATTGAGGAACTCAGCGTGGGGCTGAAATATAAATAGTTGTTCTGATTGACAACAGGCAGCATTACAGATAAATATTTTGCCTTTATAAGCTTTAGAATTTTATGATTTCTTAATTTTACGCGAATATAATAAAACTACTTCAACGGATTATGTCGCATATTACTAGCTGAAACCGCGGCGTAGCTGAACTTTACATATATTCCCGAGTTACGGTTTTGTGCGGGATAATCTCCGAAGCTAGTTGACCGATTTTAATGAAATATATAACAAGTTACTTATCAGTGCGAATAAGTAACTTGTTATAATATACTATATAATTTATTTCGACTAATGAAACCGTTACTTATTTTAGCCACAGCAACGCGCGGCCTGCTTGGTTAGAGCCATTATATATTTCATTCGTCTTACAGGAAGGAGGCAAGGCAAAAATTTTACATTCAGCACGAATGAATACCAACTATACCGGTGCTTATGGGCGTCAATATTATTTGTGTTGCTCAATTAAATAAGAATTCTTCATCTGAAATCCTTTGATGGACGAATTTTATTTATTTTTGTTAAGAATAAATACTCTGTACATAATGTTTTTTCGAGTATCTTGACAGATACTCGACAAAAAAATTATGTATGTGCCTTGTATCTATTTCAACGCCTTATATGCGTCCATAACAACTAAACGGCTGTTCTGATGATCATAATTATTTTGGTTTTATATAAATTTTTGTATAGCTAAGTCACTTCTTCATAGTATAGGCGCAAACGAGAAATCGGAAACTACGCCTGCAGATGCGTCCGCATTATTGCTAGGCAGAGTTGTTCCCTTACTTAACCTCCTACCCTCCATCGGGCTACTGGCTGCTCACAAACCGCACGGAGTAAACACAGCTGCCACTTCACGGTGGTGTCATGTTAGCGAGAGTCCCCGATCGTGCCCGTCCAATTCCAATGCAATGTAGCATAGTACTGTCTCTTACTAGCACTTTATATATCAGATTTACCAATTTTTTTCGTTCACTTACAGCTTTAACAATTTTTTTCGTTTCGACTTTGACCATTCTAAAATGGTATGGCAAAACTCCATCCACTTATACTCTAGTATTAAGGTTTGATTGTATTTCATTTTGTTCCTTTTTTCGATACAAAGTAAAGCATATTTTGTTTTATTATATTTATTTAATCACAAGTAAAGGACTTTGAATTCATTTACAATTAAAAAAAATGTTTTGTATAAGTTTTAATAGCTGTTACAACCAACAGGCTTTACATTGGCATAAACATACGCATTCCTACCTTGCCGACTCTTTCTTTATATGTAACTATTTATTTATATGAAACTGCAACAGCGAATTAAATAATTTATCGGTCACACACATAGAAAATGTTAGAAACCGTTTCGACAGGCTACAAAAATACAGAATATTTATTACTTCACACCTGTGTCAGTCCGGTTCCACCAACATCATGAAATGACATAAAACATCTCAAAAATATTATACATAAAAGAACAAAATATAACACTCTTTATTTTACGACAACCCTACTATGTGGGCGCCTTTTGTATACTGGATAAATAAAGCGTTAGCGAAATATCGCGTAAGCAAAGGCCACGACGCGATGCGGTGAAAATGATTTTTTATCGATGATTGATATGCATGCGGTGAATAAAGTCTCATTGAGATCGCTACTCACATGCCCTTACTTCTAACGGAACCCATAGACGCGCGATCTCGCTCAAATTGATTCCAATATCTTTTACGAGCATTTGACAGTGGAGTGAAAAATTACCGAGCATTTGTAAGCGATATTGTTATTTACGAGCATGTTATTTACACACCTCTTACAGCTGTTGTGTTGAAATGAGGATGCTATATCTTTGGCGTAGCAAGTAAGAATTTACAAACCACGATGTAGCCTGTGAGACAGGTAGAGTCTCCAGTGTGATTCAGCTACAATGGTCTTTTAAAATGGCTCTAATTTATGCAAACTCTTTGAAATGTGGATGTCTGTAGCGTGAGCCACCATATGAACCTAAAAAATATTTACGCTGTGCTTAAAAGGAATACCCTGTATTTTCAAATATAAATTTAAATTTTATTGAACGTCGGTTCAATGTACTTTAATTTTCTTTTTGAAATTCGTTTTAATCAACTTTTGCAAAAAAAAAAGATCTCGTTCCAATTATTGTTTTCGTATGTCGGAATATTCTCTGAGGTGTGTATTCTATAAAATCCGATTCACGACCATTAGTGGAGAGCCTGGAGGTTTATGCTGTGGATTAAACCCACAAGAATGAATTTAATTATATTCGATGCGGTGCAACAATTATGTTTTGAAACTTCAATATTTTATAAAAAAAAGTATATTTCTCTTATTTGACTGTAAGGCATAATGTTATCTGTGTTGAAGAAAATGTCGCTTTTTTTCCTTTTGGCGATAGCAACATCTTCGTGTCACAATGCACGAATTATTATTTCATTAAAAGGGTGAGTTCATGATTTCTTGCCGACGCCATGTTTGATTGTTGTTTTGATCGTAAATTCTATTTAATTGTAACAAAGTTTATATGTTGCCTGATTTTAGTTGGCTCATGAAGCCAAGAAAATCATAATCTTATTGGTTGTGTGTTCCTTTTAAAGCTCTCCTCCTTTTAACTTTTTATTTTTCTTTTTATTAAACACTGCATTATTCAAATACTAGCTGACCCGGCGAACTTTGTTCCGCCTTAATGGCAATAAATAAGCAGATTGTTTTTTTTTTTATTGGAAAAAATACAAAAAATAATTAAATAACTACATTAATCATTCATTATTATTCCTGTATTTTAGTAAGTAGGTAGCTCTTCACTTAAGTACCCTGTGATACACGACATTTTTTGTTTTATTATCAGGCGCAAAAACAAACAACGCAGATGGTCTTCCGACCCGTGAACATGCCACGTATAATTGACCATGGGAAAAACATGAATGTTCTAGATTTAAACCACAAACTTTTAAGGATTGGTCTAGTGATTTGTTGATGGTCATGGCAAATGCAAGACGTATCGGAAATTGAAGTCTTTTAAATTCAAACGATATATCGGTTGGGATCATCGGGATCCTCGGAATGAGAACTTCCTCACCTTTGAATTTTCCTATCATTATCGTAGCGTAAATTACATTGTTCATCAATTTACTAACCACCAAACGCGTACCGTTGCACAGTTTTGGTTGGTTTATGTTTCGAAGCATGATTACTACGGAGCCAACCTTTAGGCGTAAATTGTGCGGTGGTAAGCCAGGCACGTCCAAAGAGTTTAAAAATTCAATTGGATAGTTGGTGGCTTCATCTTCATTTGTGACGCAGTCAATAGATTTGAATGAATGCATTGTTCCAATGATCTTATTTTGGATTATGTAGTTCAGGTCATCTACATCTTTATTCTTAGCCGCTAAAATTGCTCGCTCACTCAACCATTCATTATTTTTGTAGTTAAAAATAATATTTGGAAATACAGTGTTGATAAGTTCGTCTTTTGATGAGACAAAATTACAGAAATTATTTGGAAATGATATTAATCCGCTCGATTCATCGACAGGTACTTGACCATTATCGATAGTCAGCAATTGCTCCGAGAAAGTTCGAGTCCGAGTTTTCTAATAAGATTTTCCTGACATGCAGCACGATATGTTGGGAATATTACACCATTAACAGTTCGTAGTGTCTCAAATGAGGTTGGACCACGCACATTTACCAGCAACAACCACAAATAGAAACATTCATCATTCTTTGGATGAACTGTATACATACGACCAAGAGCATCAGTAGAACGCACATCTGGATACCCAGGAACCGCATCACCTTGCTTCCGTCTTTGAAAATTCTTGGATGAAGCATTCCAAGTATAATAACGTGGCATCTCCGAGTAAAGCAAAGTTCGTGCAAACTGATCGCTTTGGCAGATTGCAAAAAAACTGGTCAATGTAGTTGCCGGAGGTGTTTCAGCACGTTGCGTAGCATTCGAAGCCGTGAAATATACTCGTTGACCATTCTCCAGATGCACCGCCAAATGTATAACAGTAGGATGACGTTCGTGAATTGGAAATGCGAATATACGCCAAATCGCTTCATTACAGTTCACATAACGACCAACTTGATAGCGTGAAATTTCATCGTTGGTATTTGAGGATTGCAATCCAAAAACCACCATATCACTGCCTTTCGTGACATATTTGCAAATATATTTTATGGACTTAACTGAATTGCAGTATTCAACGTTGCAATGTGTCTTGAACGTTTTAGAAGTAAGTGGCGAATATAGAACAATCCAACTGTTGTCGACAACGAAATCCATTCTTTTCATTTTTGTTGTAACAGTTCGACCGTTGTCATCTGGTGATCGACGCCGATACAGCGGATACCCATCGTTGCCAGTGACAGACTGCCGTTAATTTCCGTGGATATCGTTTAGAGCACTTTCCATCGACCATGCAAGGTGATTGGGGATTGATGGCACCACACGGTCCATGAATCATATTAGTAGTAACAACATCATGTAGGTCTGGATCGACTTCATGATCAGGAATATCGGCACATATGATATCATCTATTTGGTCAGGCTGAATTCTTTCCACTAACCAAATAAGAATGTGTGCGTGCGGCAGGTCTCGCTTTTGCCATTCGATTGAATACATCCAGCATCGCGTATCTCCAAAGACGCGTTGTTTAACAATAAAGTTCATCAGGGACCGATTTTTTTGCCTGAATATACGTGCTGTGATGTCGTGTCTATCATTTGATGTTTGTCCGGGAAGCAGCAATTGAGTAATTTCTATCCATTTTGGATTACAGGTAAAAGTAATAAAGAGATCTGGCCGGCCGTAATGACGAACATATGTCATTGCATCTTGTGGATATTCATGCATATGACGTGAGTTACCAATGTACGTCGCCGGCAGAATAGTTAATCGACCAATATTAGCTGCATTTCCTTCAGTACTAACTGCATCACGTAAATGGATGTACTCCTCAGAACACAGTTTGGCTTGGTTCAACCTAATAAATGTTAAACGTTCAGTTTCTATTTTTACATACATGTCAACGCAATACTGCTGAAATAGTCGACGACACCGCAGCAAATAATTGTCAGCATTTTGACGAATCATCAAACGATATGCATAATAATTCATTGAGCTAACTTTCTTTGTAGTTTCTTCACCTGAAATTAAAAATTTGATAATTAACCATTTCAAAGACAAATAACACAGACGTTAACCATTATTAAGATACTGATACTTTACCATTCAATGGATTTATCATTTTGATATTAAAATAATATCCATCTTCTCCTTACCAAAACATCAGTGGGTATTGCAATTGCGTCATATGATCGATGAGTCTCAGATATTTGTTGCAGTTGCCCAGTTGCCAGTCGCGACGTGTAAGCACAATATCGCGTTTTTCCAATTGTTCACCAACAATCAGGATGGCAACTTCGTCTACTGTTGGAGCATTAAATGTGCGTTCGTGTGTTCCATATGGTCGTTTATCTGCTTTGATGACAACTTTATAGTCATCATTTGGCATGCGCTCTAAAGCACTCTTAACCTGACCAACGCATGATGTTCATGAAGCAGACACTGCAAGTCTTGAATAATTGCTCGCTTCATTCCTGCATTGATCCCTAGGCGTCGATCAAGTTGTTCTTCCATGTTGCCCATAAAATATATTTGTAAAAATTTATTCTGTGTGTCTTCGAAGGGTAGTAATGATCCAATTCAATGGTGAATCTGTCCTTGTATCTACAAAATAAAAACCAGACAGTATTAACTGGGTTATAAACACTTTTTCTGTGGGAGAGTAGAGTTCAGTATTAACAAATATAATACATACCAATAGATAAAGTAAGTTATTCTTTAACTACATTCTATGTAAGTACAAAAATAAATACCTTATATGTCGGATTAAATCCTCCTTCTTCGATAATGTCTGCCCCAAATGACGTCATTTGAAAACAACTATTGTATTTTCGAGTATTTGCAAGAAAGTGGCGTGATTCTTGTGTTTCGCCACAAAGCAATGAATACAATGGCTCATGTGGCGGAGTCAACACTGACAATTTCACTTTACCATTAAGGCAGCATAATCCAGGCGTTTCTCCGGAAAACTTCAATGCACCACAATACTCACAAACAACGTCCATTTGCCCAATGCAAACGCCCGGATGCAAGCTGTAATCATTGCGTATCGAAACGCTGCTCGATTCAAATCACCTAAATATCTTGTTCTACGTCGCAAATTATCTATTTGTTGCCTTCTGTTGCTCGCTCGACGATTCTGCTTTGCCAACCGAGCTGTTTCACGGGCTGCTTCACTTTGCTCTCGTGATTGAGAAGCACAAAGTCGAGTCAAACTATCGCGGCGCTGTTCACGTGCAATTTCTTGTTCTTCTCCAGTCCTTTTATTTGCAGTATTGTATTCTTCTTGCATTACGGCTTTGTCGGGAAAGATTCGATCGTCTTGGTCGCGGCATTATTAATTAAACTTCACTTCACTTTTAATTAAACTTCACTTCACTTCAATCCTCTTCTTAATTATTTATTTAATAGAAATAGTTTTAATATTGATTTATTACAAATATCAAATTGTCTTCTTCTCTTCTTCTCTTTTGTTAGAAATGGCAATCGGCCGTCATAGGTGAACAGCCATTGCTGCCAATGTCCAAGTTGACATCAAATTGTCATCCATACGTCATTGCATAGCTGTCATTTTACGTCAATTACATAGCTGTCATTTGCGTTTTGTTATTCCAAGTCTGATTCTTTTTTGTTATACCACGTTTTATAGTGACTGACGTTTCATGTCAAGTCACACGGGGACGCTGTCGAACGGGATAAAAAGTATCCTATGTCCGTCACCTGGCTCTAAGCTACCTCCCTACCAATTTTCAGCCAAATCTG
>JAFELO010000214.1:364685-401619 GCA_017140195.1 Eumaeus atala | reverse complement strand
CTAACCAATAACAATAACTCCATTGTTGTTCTTGTACTATTTTAAGTCTTTCCTGGATTATGAATGTGGAAAGACCAATTAAATAAATGTATATAAAAGTTTAACACAACTCTTATAGTCCCCTTAAACCCCATGTTAAATCCTGTTATAGTAGAATTATAGAATATGTTGTAACAGCGGGATTTCACTTTTTAAACTATAACTGACAATGCAGCAAGATTTTGTTCTGCTTTGTTGCTTCAACAAATGATTTAAAGTCATATTTAAAGATCTCATAATGTTGCTTAAAATAGCGATTTGTTCCCTTTATATGTGATACTTTAAAAAGATTCTTAAAAAAGAGAAATCAGTTTACGTGTTATAATTTTAAAAATTGTATTATCTATAGTTTATATAGGACTTTGCACGAATATATTTAGCAGTTCGAGCGGTGCCGAACCAGAAAAGTAAACTAACTAGATATATAACTTAATATATGGGGTAAACGAGCAATCGGAGCCGAGACGCGTACTCGAGCACCACACTTCTAATGCTAAAAAATAAGTATGCATTAAATGAGCCCAAGAATCACCGTACAAAAATATGGAGAAAACCAAGATCATAACCAGTCTTTTTGTATAATTAATTAACTGTTTTGTCACTTCTTGATGGAAATTCATGTTAACACTTAAATAAATAAATAAACACTGTCTTTTTGTCCAAGTAAATAAACTCTGTCTTTCTGGCTCATCTATATTCAGCGAAATAGCATCTGGACCATTCTATTCGTAAACTTAATTTCATAGTATTGATCTACAAAAATACAGGGTACACGATTCCATACTGAACTGTCATTTTAAAGCATCAGTGATTGTATATAAACATGTATCTTGCGAAGTCACGCATGACTTTAAGTTGTTTTTACAAAGTACATCCTTTTTATTTTCTCCTCATTGTATATCTTAGAAAAACATAAAAATAGATTCTATTTGAAAGATATACGAGTAAATAAGAACATAATTTAAACATAACTCTATTGAAAATTACCTTACACGCATGATTTTAATTTGTGAAATGTATAATTTTATTTGTTTACACCTTTGCTACGGACGGCTTTAAGACGCTGCCTGTATATCTAAAATAGCCGGGACGCACTGATAGGATATGTTACAAAGGAAGAGACAGAACACCAAAGTAGCCTTCGGTTGTGCAGATGTTAATAATGTCGATAGTCACTACAAATCATCGTTTGTCCCTCTATACTATAAAAATAAACACTACGCGACCGTACTCGTCCGATTTGACTGCGATACATCAAGGACACTTCATTTCAAGATGTAGGTAATATATGTAGGTAATATATCTACTTATCATAAACCGCAAGAAACGTGACACCGAAGAAGCCACTATCGCCTCGATACGTCGGTATCGTGCGAGAGGTATCCCGGTAGCGCCGGCCCAAATCAGCTGCAATGCAGCATGGCACTACCCCTAAACTGATACCTTTATAGTGGCGTTAATTGTCATCAATTCCTGTAAAAACTATGCTAAAAACAATATAATGTAGACTAGGATATGGGTGTGACGTCACTGACAAGACTCGAGGCATTACGCGGTCGCTAACACTATTTCGTAAAACTTTCTGATAATGTGACACGGTTACACCTATATTAGTGTTCAATAATTGGAACGTGATATTTTGGCCATATAGCGTAGGCATATACACTCCCAGTGTATATTGTATCCTTTTGATATACATGAGTGCTTAGGCAAAGGAATTCGACTAACTATTTATAAGGGCGTCTGATGACCGGTTTCATGTTGCTATGAATACTGTTCTATCTCCATCGCCCTAGTCGCTCCAATCTCAAACAAACACCATTCAGAGATTCGGAGATCTTTGTCAAATTTTGATGGAGCTTTGGAAACAGTCCGTCTCCACTTCCAGGCATCCAGCTTAGAACTGGCATCCGCTCCTTGATTAATGATCACATTAGTATTATAAATGCGAAATTATGCTTCAGCGCCGAGGCGATTTTAGCCACTGACCACTAAGTCCGGAGGGTGACCATGAAAATAATAATCAAATTAACTAATATAAATATTTTCTTAGTAGGTTGCTTTCCACCCATCTGCTGGAGAGTGAGGAGTCGGTCCCCACCTCGGCCCCAAACCTAGTCTCGTCGCCGGATGTCCGACATGCATGGAAGTCACGTTGAAACTGCAGTGTTCTACATCTGTTCAGTGAAACTTGACAATTTTGAAACTCCTGGACCAGAAAAACATATAGACTACAAAAGTAAAATTCTTTCCACGTGGATTTGTTTATAGTCTACGCGAATCTCGTCGCGGACAATAGATTGTTAAGAACTCAAGGAAATTATTTACGGTTTCTTTAATTGTACGTCTTCACCATTTAGATACAAATTACATCAAAAACAATATCACAGCAAGATAATGTGAGATTAACTTAATATTATTATAACAAAATATCATAGTAGGAGACGTCTTAAAACTAGATGCTGCGGCGGACAGGCGCTGCTTCAACGAGGCATACTCTTTGTTTGCTCCAGCTTGAAATTGTTTTAAACTTATTCTATCGTTTCTTTACAATACTACTTTAGACATATAGACTTTAAAATACTAAGGCTGATTGATAACTGGCCGAAACGACGAACTTAAAAAAAGATAGGCTAACAAAATTTATTACATTATATTCTATCGACTTTTCGAAAATAGAACGCCAAATTTGTATTTATTCGGACTGATAGAATTTGTGTGAGAGGAGGTAGAAATTTCTCTGTCGTAAATTTTCTCAACCATGGAAAGAAACGAAATTCGTGTGATGATAAAGATTTACGTTTTAAAAGGGAAACAACAACGCAGATTAAAGTCAAGCTAGACAGTGTTTTAGGTAATACTGCTCCTGCATTGGGTACAATTCACACCTGGGTAACTGATTTTAAAGGTCGGAGACAGAGCTGCGAAGACGCCAACAGGTCTGGCTGTCCAAAAGAAGTAACGAATCCGGACATGATCAAAAAGATTCAAAAAATCGTTTTGAATTATCGGCGCTTAAAGTTGCGGCAGTTAGCAGAGATGGAGCATTTCCTCTGAACGCGTTTTTAACGTTTTACATCATTATTGGCGAATGATAAAGCGTTGCGCGAGATGGTGCCGCGTTTGCGTCACTGTTAACCAAAAGTAACGACGAGTGGACGGTTCGTCGGGATGTTTGGCGCTGTTTAAACGTGATACTATCGAGTTTTTGCGGCGTTATGTGACAGTAGATGAAACATTGATACAACATGGACTGAGGGCGAAAAACCTGCACCGAAGAAAACAAAAACGATTTTGTCAGCCGGCGAAGTGATGGAGACTGTTTTTTGGGATCTTCGTGGGATTAATATAGTGGAATATTTTCAAAGAGGTAAAACAATAAATGGAGAGTATTATGCAAGCTTGCTGTAAAATTTTAAATAAATAAAATCTTTATTTTTGCAAAAACTACACAATATTAAATAATAATAATTATTAACTTATTACAATAAAGAAGTTCTAGTACTAATCTTATGTAGACCTTGCAAAAAATGGCCAATAGCTCGGCATTTGCTGACAATTGTCAGCGCCGGTCTTCCGCATGGGCCACCTGTTGACAACACGGTCGCACTAACACATGCAATACAACTTACACGGTACGACATAACAATTTTATACATAAAAATATAGTATGAAATTTTATTTAACTTGTCATTTAGTGAAGAAATTCAGAAGAAACGGCCTCATTTAGCCAAGGAGAAAGTTCTATTCCACCACGACAACGCACCTGTGCACTCGTCAAAGGTTGCAGTTGCCAAACTCCATGAATTGCGGTTCGAATTGTTATCAAACTGGTGTAACGGCATTGGAGCTTCGCGGGACTAAATACATCGAGGTAGAAGGAAACTACGTTGAAAAATAAAATTATTTTAAATAGATTATTAAAGTTTTTCTTTGTCGTTTCGGATACTTATCAATCACCCCTCGTATGTATACCTATGTATTATGGATTTAGTATATATTACATTTTTTTTATGGTATAGAGGGACGAACGAGGATTCGGAGCATTTCTGCGACTACCGACGCCAATGAACATCCGCATAATTATGCCGATGCGTTGCCCTCCTTTCGTCCTCCCTCCTTTGGGTCACCGGCTACTCACTCACAAACCGCACGAAACGCAACACCGAACATGTCACTTTGCAGCATGGCACTACCTCTTACAAAATGTAACTGAGTCTAATTACTAATATGTATTTTATGATAATAAAAATAAAAAGAAGTTTAGAAATGTACGGTCACACCGCAAGACTATAGACTAAAACAAATAGTTAAAATAAGAAATTGAAGAGACCGCTGACCCCTGAAGTTTAGAATCAGAAAAGCACAGGTACTGAATGTGTGAGTAATATATTTTGTATATAAAATGCTAGTGCTGGCGGCGACTTCGTTCGCGTATTTCTTCGACGAAAAAAAATTGAAAATTTCGGTATGTTGTAGTATTTCTAAACAATTACACCCTTTATGTTGCCCAGGCTTATTAGCTATACAACAAATAAATTTCCTTTCAAATCCGTCTATTAATTCCGTTGATTACCCTGTACAAACAGACAGGAATGCAAACAGACAATTCTTTTTACTATTTTATTATATTTATGGGTAAGTATAGAATAGATACAGATAAACTAAAATATTGCTAGAAGGAAACTTTGCTAAATACTCATTGAAACATACTTTATAACCGCGTAAAGTTCTGATTTTTTTTAATCAACAAAGAACAAGGGATTGTTCATAAATATTACGTAACTTTAAAGTATTTATTAGCAACGAAAAATTATACCTTTAGTTTAAAAACTGTAGAAATGTTTTGGATAAAATCTTCACTGTTCCCTAAGTTGAAGTTAATATAATCTAAGTTTATTCTAAATAAAAGCATAATTATCTAAATTCGATAAATAGTTTCAGAGATATATATGGACACACATTCATACTTTCACCTATAAAATTTTGTACATTTATTTGGAAGCCATAACAGATTGTCATGTGTGATTACTTTGCGATTCCGATAATAGTGCACACATACGTGTCGAATTGAAAATCTCCTTTTTTTTTGAAGTTGAATAAAAATTATTTGAACTCGTAACAATTGTAGCTCTCTGCCATATACAGAAAATTTATATTTAATCAGACTGTCAAATTTATTTATTTCGCTATGATTCACTACAGAATGGAGTATGGAGTCGCTACAGGAACTTGCACACAATTGTTACGTTTGTTGTTATAAGTGTTTAATTACACTCTTCGATTACTGAAGCTACATTGCTATTGCTAGTTAATAAAAAACCTATTTATATACCGTTACCTATATATATTTGGTTGAAAATTTTTGTTATTATACTATATCCAAAACGGAGCTCTTTGGTGATTACCGATGCCTATTAACATCCGCACATGTAGATACGCTGCCCTTATTTATCCATCCCCAAATCTGCCGCAGGTCCAAAATTAATAACATATACATACCATCCATTAACCAAAGAATTATTAAAACTCTGTTTACAAAGTTAAGAGTGTTCTCAAAACAGAAAAAATACATGTCCAACTGGGAATGATGTATTGCAGTTTCGTTTAGTGTGGTGCTCAAAATTAGAAGTAGACTGCGAGTTACATATTTATGTCTTTTTATATAATGAGGATTCATATCGATGGTAATTTTTTCTCTTCGCACTAAAAGAATAACAAATTAAAATAACTCCGAATTTGAATCGTGAAGCTAGCTTCGTCTTGAATTCAAGACCATAGCTTAATTTATCTATACTCGTCAGAGTAATGGCGCTAAAATAAGCCAGATGTAAACCTTATTAGTTTTAAGTTTAATTTCATTCAAAATTATCATGAAATACTCTTAGTCTTCAATTAATAAGTAGTTTAACAAGGAAATCTTGGAAAGCAATGTAAAGGTAATTCCAAACAAAAGGGTTGCCGCTGAGACTGTCTCTGTAGTATTGTAGGGCAGTTAAGTGTCATGCATAGCTGGATCTACAGTGAGTCCGCAGCGCACGCTTAAACCGGTGATACATTGTAGAAATTCCGTGTCGGAATTTTAATTCGAAATGTCAACGCATAACGTAGCAAAATGATATTTTATTTAGTTAGTACTTTTTTACAAAAAGAAATACATACATACAAACGTTAAAACTTTCGGCTCGCATCGCCGTTACTTAAACATTTTCTTCTTGTTTCAGACAGCCAAATCCTCCTTATATCAGTTCGTGCTAAAAATAAAGTAATATCAAAAGTTTTGCCAGCACGCTAAAATTTTGCACATTTAGGCAATGACAGTAAGACAGCAGAATGTCGATACTTTTGACTTTCACCTATTTTGTATTAAAATGTTTTCCAACATTGTATTCTTATCAAATAAACTTCTTTTTATTTCGCCGTCCGCGTATAGTTTCAGTTTTCATGATATACAGCGGTAGACAGGTGATTTTTGTACACGAAATAAGTTTAGATTTCTTTTACAAGACCTTTTTAAATATTATTTTATTTGGTCGATTTGTGTCTTGTAAACGATCGGAAGATGAGGGACTTTTTTACTTAGCGTGGGGCAGAAGTCTCTTTTCTTTTATCAAAGACATAAAGGACTTAATTTACCCTTTGAACTATGTCGAATGTCTGTGACATTATACTAGCACTTTAAAATAATCAGATGAATGTTTTATTTAGTCGGATTTTCCAATTATCCCGATCTTTGGGTCGCAACTGCTGTTTTAAGCCGATTCGGGATTTAAAATAACTTTTGTCGTTCCATCTGGTGTCGTCTAATCCAATAATGCAATTCAGTTTCAGTAACGAATTGATTCCATTTGATTTACTTTCCGGTTTTTCTTGTCCTGTTTGCATTCTAGAAACAAATTAAGTATCTAGGTTTATTGCAAAATATTTTTATCCAATTTTACTATCCATTGACAAAATAACGACCAAAAATAAGTTTAAAGATGGTAAACTCTTTGTTGCAGACATTTTTCGCTTAACTACCCTTAATTTCAATTATTATAAAACTGATGATAAATTTGTTGCAACCGGTCGTCATTTAATTAATTTTAATCATAAACTAGTGAAAATAGTGTGAAAAGTTTATTACTTATTCAAATTATGACATGACTTTCCATCAAGGAGTGACAATACATTCAATTAACTATACCTAGGTAATATTGTGCTTTGTTTATTGTTCCTCACTGGTTCTTCTCAATCGTGCAGCCATTTATGGGGATCGTGGTTCCTTCTCTGACGCACGATGGAGTCATCCAAATGTTCCTGTCCGCTGTTCGTTGTAGAGCTGAGCTAATAAGTAACTTCAGTTGTGCGTAGATTTGGTCTGACCATCTGTGGGGGAAATTTAACGTTATCGTATCGTAGCTTCGTTTCGATGGGAGGCCCAAGATTTGTCCAATATAAAATCATTTTCATATATTGATCAGATCCGTACTTTGCATTACAATACTTTCATGTAAACGATATTATAAAATAATTACCTACATATTACAATAGATGGTGATACATGTGATGTCTTTTACAGTGTTCCGCGTGCATAAGCTAGAGTAATAGAATGGCTGACACGCCTAAAGGAGCTTAACTCCAAAAACCTTTTTACCCGAATTAGGATCGTTCATAATCACAAAAAATATGCTTAATAGTAAAAAAAAATTAATGTCCCAAATATTTCAAAAAATCGGAAAAATGACGTCGCGTTACACTATATAAGTATATATAGTTAAAAACGTTATTTTAAAATTTTCAATCCCCTATGCGAGAATTCGCGAAAATGGCTTTAGAGAAACACGAAAGTGTCTCATTTAAAATACTTAATACACATATTTTTTAAAAAGATGTTTACAATATTATGTACTTTTGATTATATACGAAATTTATATATTCACAAACTAAGCCGTCTGAACCATTGTTCACGTTCGAAAGAATTCATTACTTTAATGCCCTCAAAACTCGCACGGCGCTCAATAAATTGGACCATCAATTGGTATAGGAGAAAACCAGGTACATAGAAATCCAAGTATATACATACATACGCAGTTAATAAACATTAATCTCCTTCTAAGGCAGTAGGGTAAAAAACAATTAAACTACTATTTAAATTATATCCTGACACTCTTATTGCTTGCAAGTACTATCGGGAATTCAGGTCCTAGTTATTCTGATTTAAAATTGTGTAAGCATTTATCCACAAAACAGATTTGTTGCTTATGATCCGTCTACTAACTCTAAAAGCTTCAACGCTTGCAGTTTCTATTTCATACATACATATTAAATTTAAAAACATAAACACGAGAAAAAAGTGCACTTTATACATGTTTTAAGGTTTATATTATCAATGTAATAGTCGGGATTTTATTTTATTTCCTAACAGTGAAACGGGTAAGCGTATCCATAAGCCCATGCTCATGGACATTCATGCATCAGCAACATAGCTGTTACTTTCCACTAGTGTCCAACCAAACATTCTATTTCGATTCCGGTTTCTGTCGAGTTTCGCCAAAAAAACGGGTTTCGCTTTAGTTTCAGTATCGGCGGCAAAGCTACCGAAGCTACGATCGAAACGGAAACTGTGTTCAGGAGCTCTTGGTCTGTGTTATGTAGCTGAATTGATTGTATAGTTGATTTATTTCAAATCTATTTTCAATTTAAAAATTAGAATCAAGTTTAACATATTTCAAATTTTTTTGGTTAAATTAACTTGCTATTTCCAAAATTATTTATTTTTCAATTTACATTTACGACCGGTTCCGACTTATCATAATTAGGTAAACATTATTTATTACTTACGCATAGTTCTTTAGTGGTGCTAATTTTATGATTTCATTTCAATTCAGTTAGATAGTTTTACCTAATTGTCTACTTTTTAAATAACACTTCTAACGCAGGTGTCCATTTAGTAGCTTTGCTGTGCACAAATGTGAATTAGTTGTAATTGTATGCTGTTACGGTGGTTATTTTAAAGAAAGTAAAAAATGAAGATGCAGGAAAAAACAATCAAAGTACTAACTAGCTATACCTACTGAAGGAAAAAGCTTAGCCATTTCATTTGCACATTAACTTTCTGTCGAAGCAAGTTGTTGTTGGTAACTATCTACAATAAATTGTCCACACAATATCTCACAGATTAAATAATCAGTCATCATTCCATTACCATCCTTATGATAAGGTATACTATGGTAAGGTGACACTAAGATCCCCACCATGACTCACGCCTTGTCGTGGCGGTGGGGCTTACTAGCCTGGGGTGAACCCGGGCGAAGCCAATTGATCCGAGGGGGACCTTTGCACCCCTCTTGTAAGAAAATTGTGCTTTTAGCCACACGGCCAAAGTAAAACTACTTTAGTTGTACGGTAACTGGCTGAAGAGAGGAAACGCAACTGAGCTAAGAGAAAATGTGTCTTGTTCCGTAATGTGCCAAAGATCCCTCCCTCCCTGTCTTACTATTTTCACCAACCTAATTCTTCCTCTTCCGTGCGCCTGCTCCGATCACTCTTTTCATAACACTGTCATTTTCATAATACACATTCACCATCAGAAAAGAATTTATTATTATTATTGTCATTGTTTTTATATTTTAGTGAAACTTCTTCACACGCGCTTGACTTGTGAATTATGCTGGTGAATGCGTGACGAGAGTGTTACGATCTTTACGTTATATTTCCCTGAAAACATAATTCTTCTCAGGAAGTTTCTGTTTCGGCCGAAAGATCTTGCAAAAGTTCGGTTTTAGTTTCGGCCGGACACTACTTTATGAAGCTGGCAGTTTCCACTTCCACCACTGCTGATATATCTGAGGTATGAAATCAAAGACCGTCAATGGCAGCTGCAGTGGTTATCATCAGTAAGGCTCTCTTCTAAGGACAGAGACGACTGCTGACATCAACTGACTCTAGTCAGGACAAATTGTTATCTCACAAAATCAACCTACAGTGCCTAGTGTGCCTAGAGTGTTCCTCACCCTTGTATTTAAGGGTTAGGAACATGATATAGTAAAAAAGTATGTAACAATACATTTGCGTGTGTGGGCTGGTAGCATGTGTCACTGGGTCGTATTTCGCAGCGTCAATTCGTCAAGCTTTTTATCTCATATTGTCTCGTAAATAACCCGCTGTTCATGACGAATCTTATTACCCATCGTGCGTAAACTTGGGATATAAGTCTCATAAAACAGATGCAACCTTTAGATAGATTAGCTTTAGATTTATAAAACCTCACAGATCTACCCTTATTATTTTTCTAGACAATAGCGTTTGATAAAAGACAATGATACTAAGAGATAGTGTCATTTTAGTATGTTAGAAAAATCGGAATGATTTGGACGAAGAGTTAATATGAGACACTTCTATTTTATACATTATATCTACAAGAAGATTTTACTTTAGTTTACATCTAAACTAACCTTTAAAAACTTTACAGTAATATGTCGAGCTGAAATTTCTTAGGAAATCAAAAACAGATTGAATCAGTGTGTAAAAAGTTTGCCCACTCGTCTTTAGGGGTTTTTTCAATGACCTTTCAAAACGCAGGCACTGGTTCCTCATCGTGTGTAAATTTCCTTGTAGTTTTTACAGGAATAAATAAAAATCGCAAGGTGCGAGGTCCGGACTATACGGTAGGTGACCCAGTAATTGCACTTCTTACTTTGCCAAATACTCAATTGTTCGTCGGGCCGTGCGCGACGAGGCGTTGTCGTGGTGTAAGAGGATTCTACTGTGATGACTCAGAATTTTGCCTAAGTTTATCCAAATCTGCTGGTAGATAAGTCGTTGTAGATGTAGGCTGTCCCTCGGTGAGATTAGTGCTACCTCCATTAAACTAGTCGTAATCAGTGGCACCATATACGGCTCAATCGTGAAAGACCAATACCAATTTATCTTAAGTATCTTGTTAAAATAAAATCATTGCACTAGTCTTGTTTACTTAAACTTGACGAGGCAGACAATTTTTGATTTATTCCCAAATCTTCACCAATCATTTATCAGTCAAATGACTAATGAATCAAATTCATTAATATTGGCAAAGAGTTGCATTTTTTTAAATTGTTGTTTACAAATGGCCAGCGAAAATATTATGACCCTCGTAACACTTTGTCAAGTTTCGTTATGTTCGTTCGCCATTCCCTTCACATGTCAATTAGTAATGTCGATCTGTTATGAGTTGTCGTGATCCAACTGCTAACCTATAACTTGTCTATTGATATGCTAATTTGATAGTCGGTACCGTTTGGCTATAACGATTATCAACCAACCAACCAATCTGAGCCATCTATTGAAGACTTTTACGGTTCCGCGTGAAATTAGTAACAGTCTCTACGGGCACAGGAAGTCACAGACATATGATCCGACTTAAATATCGATGAAATCTCACTAAAAACATTTAAGCCTGAGATAGATCTATTGAAACATGCACACTAAGTGTTTTAAATAAATTGCTTGTGTTTGTTCGCATATTTTTGTAAAACAACGAATAATTTATACCTTTCTGTGGACTAGTTTTAGTTTTCTGCATAACATTTTTAAAATTGCTTGTTGCAGGTTGAAGTTTTTTGTTACAAACAAACACTAAAAGACGTGATATCAAAAGCTTCTTTAAATTCTAAGTCATTGGTTTGCATTCAAAAGTATGTAGCGATCAAAAGGTAGATCTTACCCTTGTAACCATTATTTGTAAAAATAATTAAGCTCTTTGGCATTCGTACTTACTAGGCACTTTTATTTTACACAATCGTAGGATTTTGAAAAATAAATTTAATCTGATCTAAAAAAATATTGCTCACTTGTATATTTTTTTTTTTTTTAATATTACCGAAGAACTAATCTCAGGTAGATTTTTTTGTTAAAATGGGTAACGGGAAAAATGAGCAAACAGTTTTGTCTTAACAAAATCTCACGTATCTACTAAAATAATCTGAGTAGGTATGTAACAGAAAACAAACTAAAACATACAATACAACCGTAAAGCTTTGAAAATGTTGTTATCGCAGGTACGATTAATATTTCTAGTTGATTTACAAAAATACTAAGATACACAATCTGCGATTTAAAACCGTAGGAAAGGTCACACAGAAAGTCAAATTATGCACTTTGTAAAAACAATCTAAAATCACGCGCGTAAGCAGGACGTTGACAAAAAACTTATTTATGTACGATCATGGGCTCTTTAGAATAACAGTTCAGTATGAAATCCTGTATCTTGTATTTTTGTAAATCAATGGGGTGGCTTGTGCAATTTTTTACCCATTGTAATACTTTTTTTTTAAGTTTGCAACTATCAATTAGTAAAAAGCATCGTGATATTTGTTTTATATAGCTATAAATTACGAATAGCTCATACTTTATAATAGCTTGTGCAAGTGAAGTAAAATCGTTATGATACTTTATTAAAAGTGTAGCATTTTAATCCACCTACGTAGCTTTACGATTGCGATTTGTTAAAGCATATCTAGCCTGGTTACTGGTCGAAGTGGCAGGAGAGAATTTATACCAGGAGCGAAGCGAGCGCTATATCAATATTTTTAAGCACACAAACCGTTAGGGAATTTAAGGTTATTAGTTTCTATTGAGTACACTTTTGCCTTTAATTACAACTGAGTGCCTTCAAATGAGGACTCGCTTATACCGAAGTTTCTATAACATAAAATATCATTTCAGTAAATCTATTGACCATACTGATGGATGGATTGGTCGTGTTTTGTTTAAGAACATATATGTTTTGTATTATATCAATGAATACGATGAAGACACAGTTAAATTTCCAAACGGCCATACTCAATTTTTAAATTAGTATGGCCGTTTAGAAAATCAAATAATACATTCACCAATTTTATGTTCCTACCTAAAATATCGGTTATAGCGTTTATAAATTTTATGTCTAATATTTTTTAGCTAAAAAATCTAAGTGTAAGATCTGCGTTTTTTTTTCGGAGGGACCTAATACTGATTGGCGGCGCTAGTCCAGCCTCTACAGTTCGACTGACTAAGATCAGCGTAGTAATATATGGTAAATAAAATAAATTATATTTGGTTCCGCATTTATGCACCTTAAATTTGCGTAAGACCTTTAGCCATACTCGGGACAAACGAATCAACGTTATTCAGTAAAGCAGACGGACAGATGACCAATCCGAGAACTTCAATCTTTTCTTATACATATTGTATGTACTTACCTACACAATATAAAATAAATAGATTACCTCGTGGTGTAATGGTGTGTTCAATCATAGGCGTAAATTTGCGGATTCAAATCCCGGGACCAGAACAAAGTCACCCCGTACTTCAGAGAGCACGTGGCACCGTCAGCAACGCCTGACGTCTCCCCGTACGCGGTCGGGTGGTCGTCATTATCGAAAGCAAAAAATACATTTACTAAGCGTTTTACTACTCCTAGTTTGTTGCTTACTTCTTTATAGTTCTTCGCCATCCTCTTAACCTTGTCCCGTTTCTCTAGCAGATGATTTCGGGATCCGGCCACCCAGTGTACGGGTCGACAAACGTGCCAATTTTCACACAAACCCATCTGACTGCTGCAACTCAGCAGAGAAACCAGGCTCAATCATAGATTAGGTCGATTTCAAACACTAGAATCTTCACTTTTTTATAGTATAGGGGGGGCAAACGAGCAATCGAGCCTTTTTACGATTAACGATGCCCATGAACATACACATAATTTCTATGACGATGCGTTGCCCTCCTCGCTCCCCCGAATTGAGCCACCGGCTACTCACACCGCACGAAACGTGACACTGCATATGTAACTTTAAGGCGTAGTATGTGAGCGAGAGGTAACGTCCCGTTGCATAGAAGGATGTAGTGTCATGCACTATGCATGGCACTACCTCTTCCGTTATTTTACGTTCTTTTCCTTCACCGTCAGAATACCCGGAAAATGTAATTAAGTTAGAAAAACTCATCGGTACCTAGTGGGGTTCGAGCCTGGACCACCAGAATGTAGGTATGGCAGAGCTAACCACTACACCACCGAGGCTCTTCATTATAATTATGGAGGAAAAAATATAAATAATATTCCACGGGATGACGTGTACAATAGCGACTCCGTCTTATATAACAATCTGCAACTTGATACGGAGAGCTGCCATTCTACAACAGCCTGACGTTGATAAATGAACAAAGCCCATTTATCAAAGTACGTGCGATTAATACATTACGTTTCATGTAAAAGCGTTACATTTTGTACGCACATTTTAATATTAAATGCCCAACATTATCAAATTATATCCAACATAAATTGACGAGAATGTGTTTCAAGAAGCTTTCAAGTTTTCAAGTGTTATTGTTTTATAGCATAGAAGACAAGAGCCATAGACACCAAATGCGTGCACAAAAAGAAATAAGGCACAACACACACACACACACACACACACACACACACGTCAGCCAATTTCATATATATATTTTTTTGTTTTATTGCTTTTACTTGAAATTGAAGTTTAATTTGTGATTTATAGTTACATTTCATAAAAATATTGTTAAAAAATAATAAAGAGTGACGTGGGACCAATTGGTGTTGTGCCTATATAGTATTTGATTTTTATAATGTACAGACATTTTCTCAAAATAAAAAATATGCATTAGTATTAATGTGAAAATGAACAAAATACTGTTGGAAACACAAATAGATAAACTTTTTTTTTACCAGAGAGACGTAAAAATACCTACGTAAACAATTAGTGTAAAGCCGAAAAAGATCTATGGTCTAATATCTCAAATAACCTGTATGTATAACATAGGCATTGATGAGAAAATTATCAATAGTCGACGGTTGATGGTCGAAACCAGCGAGGACAATCTAGTTTAGGTATACTTGTTGCGACTCGCGTGTGAGGATGTCTCTCTCCATACTACTACTAGCAGACATTGGCATTCGACAACAGATTTGTAAAAATCCTATTTTATCAAAATATTATCATTTTATTGTATTACATTGAGCTCCGATTTCAACTTCGAAAAAATCAAATTCTTAAAACCACCTTAACATAGGGATATCATTCATCAGTGACGTTACCTTGAACCCATAACTTTACGCTTTACGCCTTTGAAAGTGCCACGCAAATTTTTCCCTTTTAAAGAATTTATTTCAGTGTTTAATACGATTTTATTCGGGAATACATTTAAGTATAATTATTGGAAAGTAATTTAAAACTTATGAACGATTCCTATTGTTGTATATTCCGTGTGGCTTAAAGTAAGTAACATGTGCCGTTTCTTTGGTAAAAAAAAAACATGACAGTGACTTTACCTTGACAGATTTGAGATGTGCAATAAATTCATTTGTAGACAACAAATGTTATGATAATTTTTACGTTCAATTTTAGGTAAAACCCAACTGTAGGTTAATTCAGGAGTTACAAATTACTTGACAAAAATAAAGTATTATATATTAATAAGTCATTTGTTTAAAAAATACCCTCAAAATGAGTATGAGACCCGATGACCATAGAAGAAAATGGGACAAAGACGAATTTGAAAGGATAGCTGCAGAACGATTAAAGGCTGAATTAGAAGAAGAGGAGCGGTCTGAGAAGAAAGGTATATCAGTTATTTCTAAAATTTTATACCTATGTCACTTTGTAAGTTCACTATAATTTTTAATAATAACTTTCAGCTCCACCCATCAAGAGAGAGTTATTGAAACAACGCGATTACAAAGTTGATTTGGATTCCAAGTTGGGTAAGAGTGTAGTCATAACAAAGAACACACCTACATCACAAAGTGGTGGATATTATTGCAACGTCTGTGATTGTGTTGTTAAGGATTCCATTAACTTTCTGGATCATATAAATGGCAAGAAACATCAAAGAAATCTTGGCATGTCCATGAAAATTGAAAGGAGCACACTAGATCAGGTAAATTATGTGATTAATTATCTTAACTTAAAGAATTGATTTAAAAGTGGATATGATTACTATAAAAGTTAAGATAAACATAAAACTTGCCACAAATGGTCATCAAAGAATAACCAAAATATTTTGATGTCAGGGCCTATACAACGGGAGTTTTTTTTAAGTGTGGTGGCATGAATATTGGTGGCCACATTAGGTGTCCATATACAAGTAGAGTGGTACTCTATTGACTCTAATCTAAGCCAAATCTCTCTGGGCCTGTACTTTAGTCTGGTTGCCATAAATTGGGTACCTCTCTGTGTTGAGGTGATCCCATTACTAATAGATCTGGGATCACCTAAGTCTCCCAAGGCGACTAAGTGTCCCCGTGATATGCAGATGTGTTGCTCTCCCCTCTCTTTCATCTTTTCCCATCCCATGAATGCTTTGAGCAGTCTGTGAATATCTCACAAACTACAAGGAACAACATGCTGCGACAACGTCTTGTTACTATATGTAAAGATGCTGCTACAGAAAAAAATCTTATCCTATCATGTTACATATGTTCCAGGTAAAAGCACGATTCACATTAAACAAAAGGAAACTAGAAGAAAAAAAACGTGATTATGAACTGGACACACGCCTCAAAGAGGCTGCAGAGGAGGAAGCGAGACTGAAAGAACTGCGGCGAGAACGTCGCAGGGATAAGAAGCGCAAGCTTCAGGAGAATGATGAAGAAGAAGATGTGCCCGCACAGTCAGAGCTCGCACAGATCATGGGGTTCTCAGGTTTTGGAGCTTCCAAAAAATAAAAAATATTTTTTTTGGATGATTAGGTTAAACTATTATTATTCTCAAATAAACTACATTTTTATCCACATAGATTTTTTTTTTCATTTCCTTATGCTTATTAATTTCGGGTATTAATTTATTAATATATGTTTTTATCATTCTTTATGTGTAACATATATAACCTATTGCATCAACTGGTCTTTTTTCTTACAAAGGACAAGCCCGAGACTTGATGACTACCTCATAATTGTCTCTCCTGACCTCTTTGTCTCGCTCTCGCGTGAACCACAGGAAAATGTGCTACCACTGGAAGTACTATCGACTCATTAAGAGATGCATTTCCAACCTAATTAGATATCTAGATATTTGTTTTTAACAATTTTTGATAAAGGGAGGAATCGGAGCCATTGAGTGATTACCTACGACCATTATCCACATATGCAGATGCACTTTCCTTCACATTATCTTACTTACAAACTTACTTTACTGCATACTGTTATACACTTTGTAAGTGTTATAAAGATTGTATTATAACACTTACAAACTGCACGAAACGAGACACCATATACAAAACATACCTTTTAAGACCACGTGACTGGGAGCTACCTCCACCTAACTACCTAGATAATCAAAAATAATAACCTCATGATATTTTTATCAAGTGTTATGCCCAATTATAAGAGTCCCATTACTGCATTGCACGCCCAATCGGGAGAGTCCAACAATGTCCTAGTACCTCTCGCTCATATGTGAGCTTCTAATGGCATATCAGAGGGAGGAGTAAGGTACCTATGTATTTAGGTGTTTTTTTTTTATTGAAGAAAATAGTCTTGATGGCGGGCGTTTATCCGCTATTAGTGGATAAAGTAGATTATTATATAATAGTACTCACAATTATTGCATAATGTTATAAGAAGTCACAAATTATCTACATATTGCTTCACGTGGATTTTAACAACTTCAAAATATTTAATTTCATCGTATTGTAACTAAACGCATTGTGAACATGCTATGATGCGTGACAAGGTCGCCACAATAAAGCCACATGTAAACATGCTCTTTCATCTTGTACAGTTCGATGTATATTTTTTTTAATCTGTAAATAAAATATCTACCATCCAAGAGCCTTCTATGAGCGTAGTTTTTGTAATCAGTACCTCTGTATCTTACCAGTTACACAAACAGTGGCCTAAAGGTAATGGGAAAGTAGACAATGCCACAGGCCCCGAAAATGGCCCCCTATCGAATAGCAGTGTATGAATTAAATTATCTATATTGGGATAAGTGAGGCATAGGTTATTTACGCTCCTTAATACAAGATGCCCTATTGTGATTAATAATGACATCATTTTTTGTAATGCATTGCAACCCGATTGGCTCGGCACGTCTGGGAAGGTCCCTATAGCTCACACAACATCACCTTAAATTGATAACTATGTTGACGCGTTTCGTGCGGTTTACAAGTAGCTGGGACCCATTTGGGGGGAGGACGAAAAGAGGGCATCGCATCTGCATGATAAAATGTGGATGTCTATGAGTGTCGGTATTGTCATGTACTACGTTTTTCTCATTTTCCCCCTATACTATAAAAAGTCAGTGTTCTAACTTCGTATTAGATGAAGAGAAATCTCGATATTAATCGAGCATCGTCTGCTATTGCCGATAAGCACATTTTAAGTTTTTATTAGTTTCAATTAAAGATGACAACAAAACCTCGCATCACATATAACGTCGTTACAACAAAAGATAAGTGAAGTTGCCCTACATAACCACTGCCAATACAACATGTTTTCATGCCAGTTCCTTATGCGGTTAACTAACGAACAAGAGTGCGAGTACTACGTAGGTACATACAGCTACACTCTATGTTCATTAGTATCATATTCCTAATCTGTCACATGTGCAGCACCGACGACTTGGGGTGTTCCCCAGCAACACTTAGTTTTAACAATATAACTTGGTGACTGGAAAAAATGGATTTGATTTTTGAACCCTTACTCAAAGTGATCTAGTTATCTCTTTACTCCTAGATAATTGCTTCGTTCGCTATTTCGTTGTAGATAAGTATTAAGATCATGTTAGCGTGACACCGTCCCGTACACTCGGACAAATGTTTTGATGATGTTGGATGATGGGTTAAATATTTTTATCTCTTGATAGAATTCAACAATCACAATTGCAGACACAAAAGACATAAAAGAGCCTTTTATCCATGGCAGCATTGCCTGTTATTATACTGTACTTTGCTAACAGTTGTAAGTCATGATTTTCCACCTACATCCGCTTTTGTGACGCCCCCTATATATAACAAGTTCAAAGTAATGAACTCAATACTGTTTGTGAGATCAGCAAAATGAGGCTGACGCCGATACTTTTATTTTCATTTCTTACTTCGTTCTTATTTTGTTTTACATCGACTACCGCGTACAAGGTAGGTATCAAAATTGAATTACCAAACGAAAATATGTTAGCTGGATTTAGAACGTGACATTCAATTATTTATTTTCATGATAACAACAATATAGGCCGTTCACCAGGTGGGAAGACGATCACCGTGCAGTAGCCGATCCGGGATGGATGCGAGTAGCAGGAGATCGGTCGTCTTGGCGTTCATTAAAACAGGCATATGTCCAGCGGTGGACAGATAAGGGATGATAATAATGATGATGATGATAATATAGAGGAATTTTAAAACGTAACATTAAAATTATTAATTCGTATTACAATACACAGGATTATTTTTAAAACACTAGTTGATTTTTTAAATATTCAAAATGTTATTTCTATTTCAGAGTATTGGAGAAATTGAAAATGTAGGTGAGTATAGTTAATGGTAGGTAGCATAAAAGTACTCTATTACTCAAAAATTTAATCTGATCGAGCTTATGTGAAGCTATATATATGAAATGTACTGCAACTATATAATAGATTTTTATTTTTATAATTTTTGACGGTCGTCGCTTCGAAAAACCTAGAAATGTCACCTATCTAGGATAGGACAATCAAACAACGGTAACTAACACTTGGTGTAACTAACTACCTTTTATTTTAAAATACAAAGTGTAGAAAAAAATCATCATCAGCTCCGGCATCTCTTTTTCATTTGACATATTTACATACCTACTTACCTATATCCTATTTTTTATATAGCTTAAAAAGGAGACAAAGGAATAATGGACGCCTTCGGTGACTACCAACGCCCATTAACATCTGCCAACGCAGATGCGTTGCTCTGTCCTCATCGTCCCGAATGGACGGATCACAAACTCCACGAAACGCGACAGCAATTTAGGGTTGCGCCCTGAGACCGATAGGTACCTGAATGTCACTACCTCTTAAAAGGAGCCTACTTATCTACCTAGATAACAATCCAAATCCCCCAATGGACCAATAGCTAATCACAAACCGCACAGAACACGAGTGTATAGCATACATCACTTAAGATATCATGTGAGCCACAGTCATGGCGGCCCATTTAGTTTGATTAGTATGTAATGTAGCATGGCACCTCTTACTAGAGGTATGAAATGAATGCTTAGGGCCAGAAGATCATGACAAATATAGGTCACTTAATTAAATCTATTAATCAGATAAGCTGAATCATGGCCAAACTCTAACACGTGAGAAAAGGGAGGCTGAAGATTTCAACGAACAATATTCAGGAGAAGGTTTACAAGAGTCTCAAGAAGAGCCAGGATTTTGGGACAGAGTTGTGAAAGTTGCATTAAAGTTGTTCAATAGATTTATGGAATGGCTAAATTCCTCATAATGTACTATAATGTAATATTTATTTTTACATAATTATAACTATGATTTAATTAGTTTTATTTGAAATCTGACCACTCCCATTATTATGAAGTATGATCTTTGTTGGTTTGTAGCCGGTGGCCCATAATGCTGCATTTTCTATGTGGCAGAAGGATGTAGAGTAGAATGCAGTGTGACTTCAAACTAAAGCTGATAAAAATACAATAAATTTTCATCACCTTTAAGTTGCAGAATACTAAGAAAACTTAAAAGCATATCAGCTGATATAGTTGTCAAGATTAAATATTAGTATTATGTTGGGGTCTTTAAAACTGCACATCTATAGAATAGTAAAGCAACCTCTGAAATAAATTAATAATCTCTTTATTACTTCCTCATTTCACTTCCAAATAAGAACAACCAAACACTTCACATCATCAAACAATACAGGCACACACAAATTTTCTGTAGGATTATGTAGAAATCATATATATTGTTTATAAATTTAATATACAAATATACAATATAATTATACAACGTTATGTAATAGAAGATTTTAAGTAATATTCTGGGATATTAAGAGGATTGTACTTTGTTTGATCTGAAAGGTGTCTAAGATTTGCTAGTTCGTGATTCTCCGATGGATTTGGAAAATTTGAAGCATTTTTTTTTGCAATATTAATAGATTTCAGGACTTGTTTATATGCTGTACTCTTGAAAAAAGCTCTGCTTGTAAGTGCTGTTTCAACAATGCATACATCTACAATAGATTTTATATATTTGTTCTCAGCCACAGATTTACCCTCTAAAGCATCTGCCATAACATTATAAATCCTTTTGAAATCAATTTTTTCGGTACAACTTGGTGGTGGGCGGTCCTCAAATTCGGCTATAATTCGCAATGCAACCGCTGTATCAGTTTGTAGATCGTCAAAGTTATAATGATCACAAATAAGCTTTGCCCAACTTGATAAGGGCACATACGAAGTATTTTTTGGTTTATGTCTTCGATTACACGACAGCACTTTTTCTTGACCTAACGCTTTTGTCTTGTAAAACTCTATGGCAGCTTTAATTTCATCTTTACTTTTTGAACAAACAATTATATTTATCTGATCGATGTCACAGGAACCAAACTCTTTAAGTGCTTGCAACAGTTCGTATTTTTCACTTTGTGTCCAGTCTTTTAGCACATCGTCACTATCTGCATCAGTATTACTTTCCATGATTTATTTAATACTGTAGACTCACATAAAAATACTTTAAAATAAAATTACAATCACACCGACTTAAAAAATACCAACAATGCAATTCGCACCTGTCAATGTCAATTTTCAACACTTGCCAATCATTACATTCTTCTTCGTCGCCTTTCGATTTATTTGCACGAACGAA
Source organism: Eumaeus atala (assembly GCA_017140195.1). Taxonomy (NCBI): domain Eukaryota; kingdom Metazoa; phylum Arthropoda; class Insecta; order Lepidoptera; family Lycaenidae; genus Eumaeus; species Eumaeus atala. The sequence goes on along the minus strand of JAFELO010000214.1, from coordinate 379,771 downwards.
GTACCATTAAAAAATTAAAATGTATGGACGGTGAGTAGCTATCATAAGTATTAGTGTTTTTTGGGGTTTATTTCTTAAGTAAGGATATTTAGGGCCCACAGAATTAAAAATATGTGATAAGCAAAATCGTGTTAAGCACGCTCAGAGAAACCGTTTACATTTTACTTCATTTACCTCCATTGCGCTCATCGTTCATTTCAACGTCAATTATAATTTTGTAGTTCATGTTATAAAAAACAGCAGATAAAATAATAATAATGGTTTTGGCCCAACAAGCAGACCATCGATCCTAGGTGTTAATGTAAAGATTCTATTTTAAAATAAAACAATAAAATTCATTATAAAATATATATTGTTTATATTGTAGTGAATGCGTGATAACCTGTTATAGTAGAGAATAACTTATGTAGATATTTTTATAAGGAACCGCCTCAATGGCACTTGATTCTCCTAAAAGTTTGCGAAATACAATCACTCTGTGAAACAGGTCTATGCTATGTTGTAACATTAGAAAAAAACTGTATAATTCATAATCTACCGATATACACTGTCTTCATTATCTAACCTTTACGACGGAACGACTGAATATAATTCGCCTTAGGTATTAATGACTAAAAGATACTTTAGGATATAAATGCAAATATCTAGGACACCTACAACGGAGGATGGGTTTGTAGAATACTGTTACACGTCTTGGAAAACATTATTTTTATAAATAACTAAACTAAATATCAACTTATACATTTTACTTTCGTAAACAATGTCACTGGTCAACAAACATGTACAAGACACCATTCCATATTTAAAATAACTTAATACTTATCTGCAATAGCAACAAAATCTGCCAGTTAACAGTAGTAGAAAAAAAATAAAAAAGAAAAGTAAATGCGATAAGCAAACTGTTAACACTTTGAACACAACGGTGTAATTATAAACTACCTGCATGTAATACAATTATGGGTTACACTATAGGTGGGATACATCACTAGAATACTCTGTCGAGATTGTACGGGAAATAGGAAATGAATACAACCTGAACTGGCGTATTATTTGATGCTTTTTGCCATTATGTAAAGAACTAGGTGATACATATAACACATCATAAGACGCACATTAAGGCGTTTTATATTCGCTTCACAAAGTTGCCGTCATAATCGTTGTTAAGGTACAGGAAGAATGCAATTATTTGTAATGACGTTAAATGGTGTCCAGGGTCGTGTGTTGTTTACATTGTTTTATTAGCCTTCAGTATGACAGAATATGTAGATACATGGAATTAATCAACTGAATACTAAACAACTGTACTGTGTCGTATTAAATCCAAAAATAATAATAAATCACAAACATATGGCTACCTAAAAACCAAGGAGACTGTCCACGGTTTTTAGGAGACCAGGGGAAGCCACATCTAAGAGAAAATAGATGCAAAAGTCCCGTTATTTACATAGCAAAATAGTCTTCCACAGTGGCGCTACACGAATAGAAAAGGGCAATAAAATTGTATGCACATATCACATGGCAGATGGCCTATATGAGACTCTAGACAATCGAAATTTTAAGACCTTTGCAAAAGTACAGTCGCCTGTGAGTCAATATTTTTATACACCCGGTGGACGTTCCTAGTCTCCATGCAGGCGTGGGGGATAAACAAAATTGGGTTTGCTCAAAGTATACAACTTGTATCCTACAACGGCTACCGCTAAGATAACAGTATTTTATAAACACTAGTCATTCAAAATTTAATTAAAAATTAACTAGGGCCATCTATTATCATAATCCTACAAATTTTATAAATGCGAAGGCTTGCACGTATGTATGTTGGTCTTTCGTCGTCTTTTTTTTTTTAGATTTCGATTACAATCCGGAATAACATTGGAAAACATCTTTATACCCGAAAAAATAAATGGTTCCCCAGGCTTTTAAGCGATGAAATCGACGGGCATCACTTGTGTGATATAAGAACATTATATAAATTGTATACATAAGACAGTTCGATTTCCGTGCCTCACTATTAATCGTATTTATTAAAACACGCGTGTTATGTGTGCACATGCTCCTTGATAGAATCTGTTAGCGGCCCGTTCCTTCAAACTCCAAAACCTATCTTGAACCTTTGAATATAAACTTGTAAGACTAATATCCATAAATATATTATCTATGCAATTGCACCATTCGTGTAGGCTCAAAAGCGTCTTAGTTGAATAGAGCATTCAGTTCCTCTGTAAACCTCGCATTCATTTTTGTCGCTTAAGCTTATATAGAACGCAGCCTATTCTGAAACATTTACTTAGTATAACGTGTAATAGTAGTGTAAGATAATATAGGTTCCATGTAAAATATATTAAAAACAAATTGGCAGTGAAACAAATTAACTATAGGTTGTGGTCGTTTACAAAAATATATCTAATGTAAAACACAAAATAATAATCGCATATTTCGTGAGGAACTGTTTTAGAACTTACTTATATTAATAGTCATTTCTCCGTTCTCTTCAGGATAATAGTGATTATTTTCAGTCGCAGAGCCTGTTCGAATACAGCCAAGGCAATGTATATTGTATAAATACTAGTTAAGATGTTACGAGATGTTACATGTTCGTACAAGTACTCGTATATTTAAGGTGCTTTGCAAGTTTATTAATTTAACAGTGTGCTTCGGAAGCCATCGATCGACAATTCTGTAAGTAGGACACAAATGTCTAAGTATAACCATACCATAGAGTTATTATAGATAGAGCAGTGTAGCAAGGCGTCCAACTGTCCCTCTGGTAGAAAGAGAGAGTGAAGATTGTCTATCACCCGTTATATTTGGTTACGTATTATATAACTGTAACTGCCAAGTTATGAACTAGTGATTCATAGTTTATTTAATTTGTTTTAAAGTGCAGAAGTACGCATAAAACAAACCTGTGTCAAAAATACATTAAAGTGAAAAAGTATTACTCCCCCGCAAACAAGGAGGCTGTGATACAATGGAGAATGAGTTTAGTAAATTAACATATCCCCCATTAGAAAAAGACAGACAGCTCTAAGCAGCAAATGTAGGGACTTTGGTTTCGCTTGGGAACACTCAATTTTTTTTTTTTTTTTTGAATTTACAATTTTTATCTTTATTTCGATGTAAAGTAAAGGTTTACCCTCCTTTGTTGTTGTTACGTTGATAGAAATAGGCATACACAGGTGCTTTCTCTCTTACTAACCTTCAGACATGTTCGCTTTCAAGGCACCTATCTTATTCATCTATAATACCTATATGTCCTATACTTGTAGTCTGTCTGTCATTAATCTACATTTAATAAGAAAATTGTACACAAATTGACCAAAAGTAAGTTTAACATGACACTTATGCTTCTTACATATAGAATATGAAAACTTTTTTACGCCTTCGTATGTAAGTAGTAAAAGTAGAAACGCTTAATACGACTTAGTTTAATCATATCTATTTGTATATTTGAAAACTTCAACAAGTTACTCTCTATGTGGCACTAGTATGGAACTATTTTAACTACTTATTTCTGACTAGGTTTAGGATAAATTTGTTACACAAAATCGTTTTTGAGATGTGATAGTGGGGAATGTTCATTGCAAGCATAAAATATAAAGTACATACACTCAAGGTACTTTCAGACTACGCTGTAACATATAGTATGGGATAGAAGGTCCTAACGCTATATTATACAGAAGGGCGGTCATGTTACCCCATGTTATTGCAAGGATTTATTGTATAGCAGGCTCAGTTCCGTGTGCTCGTTCATACAGCAGACATAATGATCGACAAAGTGGACTAAATGGGAAGAATTCGGCGCGCTCAGCATAAAGTCAGCGCTCGACATCAATTACATAGTATAAAGCGAGCCAAAAATGTATATTATAGTATAGTAATGTGTCCATAGCAAAGTCTGTTGCGCGATACTGTAGTGCTACTGAGCTATGTACCATGAGTTATGTCATAGCGTAGTCTGAAATTAGCTTGGTAACATAAAAATCCCTACAACTTTTTGGATCAACTATAATAAGTCATAGAAAATTAATAATACAATAAATATTCAAACTTAACTTTCGCTCATCATTAATCCTATCACATTAAGTCTAAGGACAACATTTGTTCCCGAGTGCACATTTCACATAACATTTTGGCGTATAGAGACGACCTATCATTTATAATTGCCGTTTATAAATAACACATTCTAATGTAAAAAATAAGTTACAAGTTCAACATAAGTTACGTCTTCAAATATACTGTCCGCTCCATTGAACCAAGTCTGCGCACACTTCCGTCGACGATATGCATATGCGAAAGGATACTTTTGTCGTATATGCGTGTGCAGTCGCAAATGCGCAACTTCAAGAATTTATAGTATTATAGGCAGAATACAGGACGCATATTATTTCCTTGCGGTGTTATACATCGTTACGCTTATTAAACATCGAAAAACCCTCGCTCGATCGAGTAAGGTCTAAATTAAAAATGTATCACTTAAGCGTAGTTCAATAAATCAAATCGCGTATAGCGAAGAAGTGTAGACAACGTGTACAATTCGTACGAATAATTCTATAGTTCGCTGAAATAACAAGTTCGCTTGTCGCCTAATCTGGGCGGTGGCCACATTCGCCCTGTGATCTTAGTATTAAGGCTGGTTTCAGACCTGACCAGGAGACCTATACCGGCCGACCGTACGAGGTCCCGGCACGCAAACACACGTGAGATGTTAAAGCATCATTTCACAGCGACACGGATTGTTCCGTACGCGACTCGATCCGTATGAAGTGCCTAGAGCGCCACCTGCGTCCAGCTCCAGACTTGCGTCTCGTATGCCCATCGTGGCTCATACATCGTTTCAGAGCGACGCGGAACGACGGGAGTGCGGAACGCGTTATGCATCAGTCTCGCGCTAGCGAAAGTGTAGTACTAAATCAACGTTCCAGAGCAATGCCACATTGCATTGCAGGTACTGCTACTCTCTTGTGTGCGGTCGGTAACGGTACGTCTCCCGGAAAGCTGTGAAACCATCCCTATATCACAATTGCATGACGTCACTAGCGTGTGGTAGGTACAGAATTAACACGTACCTACTGGTTGTCACGCCTTTAGAGCACACGGCGAAAGTGGTGTGGTTATTTTCCATTATATACGCGTAGAATGCGACTTAAAGCGGGGCGCCTCTTCCTTTCCGCCAAACTATGCTACGTTACTGCGGGCCTGGTGCTATTTTAGTACTAATGCAGTCGACACATTTATGGTAAGTTCCAAGTTTAAGAAAATTAACCAGTGTCTTGAACGACTTAAGCATATCCGCCGCGTGAACGTAAAAAACACTATTCACTCCCTGTGTCTTTATCGTGGGAAGGAGCCTGGCATGAGGAGCGTGTCTGGCTACTAGACAATATACGTATCGACCGCACTAATAGGTACACTGCACATTTTAAAACAGCGCTATAACCGCGATACCTGTATTACGTAGCTTCTATGGTCGTAGGAAGGGGCGTGGCCTGAGGGGCGTGCCTAGCCAGTACCGCTGCGGGCTCGGCCAAGAAGCACTCAAAGGCGTTATCAAGGAACAGCTCCTGCAGGAAGCGCCGCGCGGCCAGCATGTACGTGCCGCGCGCGAGCAGGGCGGACACGTCGGAATATACGCACGCGCTGTGGAACACCTCCGGGTGGTGCTGCTTCATCGACAGCAATGCGGAACGGGTCTGCAAATATCAATTTGTTTATTTTCATAGACAATAGAATCAGATGCTATAAATAAGAGACATGTACACATTCATAAAGACATACGCCTAAAATGTTTTATTACTTGCTTCAATAAGAATATACTGCTAGTATTATAAATTATAACATATTGAAGCACATACATTTAACATTTGCCACTTATAAATAACGTAGAATTTATATATTTCTATGAATACTTTAAATACAAAAAACAAGGACACGCTACGTATTGATCTTACTTAATTGAAATAATATGAAACATGATAATGTATTACAAAATATATATCCAACAATAATAAGATTCTATATTTAAAATCACGAGTTACTTTTAAAGTATCATTTAATACTCAAACCTTAACTACTGCTTTTTAGTTTATGTGGAAAATAAGTTAGTAAGAGACTAAACGGGTCTTTAATTGAAACCTATGAAACCGGGCCTTAGTATCAGAATTGGGTGTTACCTGTCGCAGATGTATGGGGTTAGCCATGAAGAGCACGTGATTCAGAAGCTGCGAGTGTATCGCGCCCATGTCACGTGCCACGCCTCCGCCACCTACTGACACGAATACTCACATAATTATTGAACTCATTTTATAAACATTAGTGAGCATGGGTTTAGCTTGATCCAAGCTCCATGGTCACGGATGATCGCAGTATATATTTTTAAGGACTTAAAAATTTAAAGTATGTTTCCTGAAAAAATCATTGGTTTCATTTCGGTTGGTTCATCACAATTAAGTCACGCTTGTGTGCACGCAAATGTGGTAGTGATCGAACAAGCCAACGCGAGAAATTTGGAAAACTGAGTGGAATCACCTGAACTTGCACTTCCTTAAAATCTTTAACGACCTAACAAATGGTCTCTTTCAAAACGAGCATGTCCTTACTATCTCATCTTTTGAACATAATTCAGCCAGAGGTAGGTTGCAATTACAATCACTACGATGTCTACGTTTTGTGGTTTTCTAGTGGCCAATGTAGAGCAATAGCAAAAATACATGTACATTATTTGGATGTCTATGGGCGTTGTTAAAGCTTTTTGCTTTAATTATTCGCTTCCACGACCCTTTTTATGTATTGGTTTTTTATAGTATTAGGGGTTTTACTAATAAAAGATGTACAAATGATGACGAAGTGAAAGAGCGGTGTCGCAATTACCAACAAATGATTCTTTTTGCTCTCACTTCTGGTGTCGCTACTTGCCTGTCGGATGTGCCGTGAGTATATAACGCGCACTCTCAAAATTGCAAAGAGCAGTAGTCACCAACAAGGAAAAGCCGAAATCCAAGATAGATTTTTTTGCCAAGAGAGTAGAATAGATAGACAGAAGATGGTGAAAAAAGTAAAGCGATGCGAATCAGTATACTAGGTGGATTGAAAAGTACTCGGCCTAACACACATTCATTCAATTCTAAAAATTAATTCTCATTAATTAGTTCAGTTCAGACTAGTTAATTGTGTGAAGTTCGAAACGTGTAAGATAATTAGTTGTGATCTTATAATTTTTTAACAAAGCAATCGGACATAGTTTTTGCAAATGGAGCTGCGTGCCATCATTAAGTACCTCCATAAGAATGGGCTATCACCGAAAGCCATCCATGATGATACGGTCTGTACCTTAGGAGATTCTGCGATGTCTTGTTCATCCCTCAAAAAATGGATAGCAGAATTCAGTGGTAGAGAGTGTGAAACATAAACCCCGCACTGGACGGCATTTGACGTCCACTACTGGCGAAAATATTTAAAAAGTACTTGATTAAATTATGAGAGACTGCACATTAAAAATTAGAGAGTTAGCCGAGATTATAGGCATTTCTTATGAACGAACTCAATACATCTTAGTCAACGAAATGTGTTTCCACAAGGTGTCTGCGAGGTGGGTTCCGCAACTGCTTTCAGTTGAACAAAAAAGGACGCGATCGAATATTTCACGTGATTGTTTGGAGTTATTTGAAGCCGATGTAGATGATTTCATGATTTTTGGAATCGGAATATAATAAATGAAACGTGGGTTCATTACTGTACGCCAGAAACCAAACAACAATTCAAACAATGGAGAAGACCTGGTTTGCCACCCCCTAAAAAGCGACGAGCTAAGGCGACTGTGTCGGCAAATAAGGGAAAGGTTTCAGAAATCTCGGACTCGAAGGATGTGATTATGATTGATCATCTTGAAAGGGTCCGACTATAAACCCTGATTACTGCTGTGTCTTGCTACGTCGTTTACCAGAGGAAATAAAAAGCGTCCAGGAATGCTTAGAAAAAAGCCCTGTTTCATCAAGATAACGCCCGTCTGTTCACACGTCTATGCAATCAATGGCTGAAATCTACCGCGTCCGCCTTATTCACCTGATCTGACACCGTCAGACTTCTTTCTGTTCTCTAACCGAAAAGAGCACTTGGGAGGTCAAAGATTTTCGACAAACACGAGGTCGAAACAGCGGTAGACGCATATTTTGACTCTAAAGAATAGTCTTTCTTTTTTTTTCAACGGTGTAAATGCTTTAAATGGGGGATGGCAAAAGTACACCGAACCTAATGGTAATTATGTAGAAAATAAAAATATAACTGAGTTAGTATGTGTTTCTTTTCTTGGTTAGGCCGAATACTTTTCAATCCACCAAGGGGTGATTGATAAGTATCCGAAACGACAAAGAAAAACTTTACTAATCTATTTAAAACAATTTTATTTTTCATTCTTTCGGATTTCTTCACAAAATGTTTGCAGCAAGCTTGCATTTTGCTCTTCATTTATTGTTTTTCCTCTTTGCAAGTAGTCCAATGATTTATTGGATTACTTGCAATCAATTCCTCGATCACTCTAAAAAAACAGTCAACATCACTTTGCCTGCCGACAAAATCGTTTTTACTGTCTTCGGCGCAGGTCCCATCTCAGTCCACTGCTTAGATTGTTCTTTTTTTTTCAGGAATATAATGATGTATCAATGTTTCATCTACTGTCACATAAAGCCGTAAAAACTCGTTAGTATCACGTTTAAACAGCGCCAAACATTCCGACTTTCTATCAGTTCGAATAAATTCAAATTTGGCGATCTATTTTCGAAGAGATGATAGTATATAATGTAACAAATTTTGTTTGCTATCTTTTTTTAAGTGCGTCGTTACATCCAGTTATCAATCAGCCTGGTATACTGACTTGCATCGCCTTAACTTCCCATCACTTTGGTTATCATCAAAAACTTACCATCTGGCATAAACTTTTTATTTGGTTTAATATCCCCCTAATATTATAAATACGAAAGCCTGTGAATGTGGATATATGTTAGTTACTCTTTTACGCAAAACGCATGATTTTGTATCTGCAACTGATGCAAGATCATCAATCATTCATCATTATCAGCCCTTAACGATCCTATGCTGGACATGAGCCTCTCTCAATGAACGCCAAGACGTCCGATCTCCCGCTACTCGCATCAAATCAGGACCGGCTACTGCACGGAGATCGTCTTCTCAACTGGTGAACGGTCGACCGACACTTCGTTTTCCTAAACGCGGCCTCCACTCCAAAACCTTACTGGACCATCAGCCATCTGTTGTTCTGCGTGTGTGACCAGCCCATTGCCACTTCAGCAAGCCTATTCGTCGCGTGATATCGGATACTTTAGTTCTCTACCTTATGATTTCGTTACGATTTCTGTAGGACAGAGAAACACCCAACATAGCACATTCAATAGCCTGTTGAGCTACTGCAAACTTGCGGATAAGTACTAAATTAAGAGGCCATCATTCGGCCACGTAGGTCATTACGGGGAGAACGCATTGGTTGTCTACTCTCGTCTTCAAGCTCCAGCTCAACCAAGTGGTTATCTAGTCTGAGCGTTCGTCCGTTATACGTAGCCAGGTCAAGTCGGTGGTAGCGATCCGTAGCCCGGAGATTCTTAGCACACCTTGTTCCACCGTTACCGTGGCCAGGACTAGTGGAACTACCGGGAACGGGTCGAATTCTACTGCTGTCGTCCATTGAAAGTTAATGCTCATAATTGCCACGCTGAGGAAGCGGATTGGCAATCGCAAATTAGGTTTCGGACCGGCGCCACTGCTGTCTATCGCCGATCCGATTGATGGTAACACCATCACTCGGCGCGAGCGCCGTCCGGTGCTCCCGTCTATTTCACTGTCACTATGAAACTGATGGGACACCAAACGACCAGCTATCGAGTTGCCTCTTTGCTGTTAAGAGACTAGTGCCCTAAGACTCTTACGTCACCCTGGGCTTGGAATGAGGGTGAGGGTATTATACCCTGGGCTTTGGCCGCCCCACACAGCCATGGATGCAGGATGGTTGCTATAAAATAAAAATCAAATAAACATATGAAGTAATAATTGTTTACCCGAGAAAAATGCCTGCCGCAGTTCGTGCGAGGAAGGGGGACGCGCACGCACGCACGCTAGACACGTCGTCGGCGAGTGCGTAAACGTACTCCCACCCACTAACCGACTTCCGTCGATCGCACTTTCTGCTCCACTCGCATCCGCCCCAATCCTCAGTCTCACCAAGCCTTCCTCTTCTTTATTGCCTCGATCTTTCTTCTCACTGTCTCCTTTTCTCTCTATCTTCGTTAACTTCCCGAGTTCGTCTAAAGATTCTTTCTCCGCATGTGTCGCGACTTCCGAACTCGTCTCTATTATCCTCGTCATACCATGGTCCGCTTTGGTGACGTTTATTATTGAAGAGGTCACGTTAGTTTCTGTACCTTGAGATTTATTGTCCGAACTGATAACTGTGGAATCAGTCATATATGAAGGCACCCGTGTGTGACCTAAAGTGGAATTTTTGTCAGTGTCACGTTTCACTTCGTCGTCACTGAAAAAGGAAATTGATTGATTCACTTAAAGGAATACACAATTTGTTTACACGCATTGTTTACGTATACGGAGGCACCGACATAGGAACAAATTTTAACAGGAATAAGCAAGATTTATCTTATGTTTTCAATGTTTTACCCTCGTGTTTTTCCTCAATAGATTTTCTTACCGGTCACAGAAACTCCATGTACGCTAAACTTGAGCCTAATCAGTCCAGTAGCTTCGGTGCGCATTTGTCAGTCAGTCTGATAGTCAGAGCACATTACTAGAAATTAGGGATTCCTATAAAAAAAGATTATAATAAGTATTATAGTAAAGTACCGAGGTGAAACAGAACTTGTTTCGGTCGAGTCAAAAGATCGTAGATCTCATAGAAATTGCCTCATGAATATCTGCGATTTGCTGCGTATACCGAAAGGTTGAAGTGTATTAACAAAAAATATTTTTAACTTGTATGCTATATCTTTCCGATAATAGTATAAACATCAGGCAGGGGCGGTGCCTCCTGTCACAAGTATGGTTTACTTAAAAGGAGGGCATCAACAATATGTGTATACATGAATAAAAGATACTGGAAAACAAATGATTTTATTTATTTGCATATTTAAAACATAATTTTAAATGACTGTGCTACATTACATTAATACAAGGCAGAAGAATGTTAAATAATTAGCTAAGGTCGAGTCGGACTCGCCTATGGAAGGTTCCGCAGCAGTAAACCAAAAAAAATCTTTGGACTATACAATCGATTTGGTTCTAACCAATTTTCGTTTCAAGCTTTTATTAAATCCTATAATCCCTCTCCGTGGTTAAAAAGTAAGAGGGGAGTGACACTTTCTAGCACTTTAGAAGAAAAATCTTACGAAGGGTTAGCATAATAAATAAGCTTTATTTAGAAACAGATCCTTCACGAAAACCTCACACGGCTATGTTGTTGCCCTTCGGAAAAAAAATGCATCGCTGAGTTACACGTTTGGACTGCTAACGTCCATAATTTATTATGTGAAGATCATCAGACGCTACAAAATAAAGACTTTGTAATTATTCATAAAATAAATCACCTTCCAAATTTCAAACATACAGTACCCATAATCTCCAAGCAAAACGTCTGTGGCATACAGACGAAGCTGTAGGTTAAAACTAACTGGCTCTGTAAGTCCGTTTACGGAGGACATATTTTTCCGTGATGACGGTTCAAAGTTGCTCCGTCACAACACAAAACCGTATGGTGTGAAAGAGGCGAATCATTTTGTTACGTTCTCTCCCTCGGAGGCTCCGCCTATTCGGAACGTTACTATGACTCGGGACGTTACTACGACATGATATTTTTTTATGCATGCAGCTACCGTTATTGGCTATCGGTTCACAAGACGTTAACACGTCAATAGATAAGGCCTAAAAATTAATTAAGCGTCAGTCATTTCACAATGGGAAGAATGTTACGTGACGAAGAAAGTATTGACGAATCCAAGTGCTCTCTGCCAATAAAAATACAAACCTCGGAAACAGATCCATGAGGTCCCTGGGCAGACATATGCCTATGTAGTGCGGCGCGTGCGGCTGGTGTGCAGGCGCAGGGGGCGCAGGCGCGGGGGGTGGCGCTGACCGCGCGGATCTCTCGCCCGCATCTGACGCGCGCAACTGCTGCCAGTCGTACTCGAACAGGCTGCAAAGTTATAGGATATGTTAGGATTACGGGTCGCCCACTCAGTAGGTATGATCTGTTCAAGGTCGCGGGAAACTGCTGGTTGTCAGCAACTTGTAACGGTGACTTGTGGCGCTCTCAAGAGGCAGCACAGTAGTGGATGTGTTTTGACTGATAATTACGTCAGGTCAGCGATCGTTCAAACGCTGACTACGCTAACTTAAACACAAATGTTTTGCCAGAATGCCGACGACGAATATGACTTTATAAGTTATCAAAAAAATGTTGTCAGATTCTACATTAAATCCTCGTTTCCAAGTGAGTATATTTTTTTTTTATAATATAGCTTTGCCATGTAGAATTCAAGCTTGATGTACACATTTTTTAACAAAATGGTTACATATATTTTGTGTCCTGCAGATTGCATGTGCGAGCATGTGCAATACGCCCGCACACGCAGATGCGCCACACAACCGCATAAAACAAATGAACATTTGTAAGCTAAGAGTGAGACGCGCACATTTTAATTTAGGTACGCCATATGCATGAGCACATCCGCGACACTAAAACCACGCTTATTTGTAACTGAAAACACTTTTTATTAATAATACATTTTATAATAAACAAAATTTGAATCAGGTTATATTTGTCAATGTAAAATTGGCCATAAACACTTACCTCATTTTGGCCATTCGTTCCTTGGTGGACTTAGATCGGTCGCGCAGGGATAAGAACGGCTTGGCTTGGGAGTTCGTGTCCGTCAGCAGCCAGCTCAGGTCCTCCTCAGTCGCCGCACTCTCTGAGAGGTGAGGCCTGTCGATCAATAAAAATCATCAAAGCTATTATTATTTTAATAACGGGGCAAATGAGAGGTCTTTTAGTAATCCACTGACGCTCTTAGGTATTTGCAAAAAGGTTGAGGATGCGCTCTTTTCCCCATCCTGCCTATTCGGATTTTTCGGATTACTAATAACAATCTCATGCGAAATTCAACCCCGTCTCTGAGAACACGTTAAGCGGCCACCGTAGTCGATAATCGATTAAAGAGGACATTATTATTATGTATCGGAATTCCAGAACCTACACAAAACACAACAAGCATCACCACCCCTTTACGCCGGTGCGCTGTTACGTGAGCAATAGATGGCTACTTCTGTGGTGACGGTCATTTGAGAGCAGTGTAACATCGGCACTTTTACATAACACAACATTACATTGAAGAATATAAAAAACTGAATCAAAATGAATCTAACGATCCGTCAAGTCGCTCGGACTCTATCAGTAGCTCAGGGAACATCAAGATAGGTAGATACACACAGTCTGACGAAGACGGTAAAAAGGAAGGTTTGCCAAATGAAATAATATACACATATTACAAAACAATATCCCCAAAAACGTGAATGTGAACGATTCTCTCAAAATGTAATGAACAGATTTTCACAAGGATTTCTTGGGGAATGTTTTACTATGATTTAATAAGGTAACAAGGAGAAGGTCCCTCTTGTTGAAGGGCGAAGCTGGTGCGGATCGTTAAAGTAAAATAAAGTAAGACTGTAAGAGAGAAGAGAGTACCTTCTGTGCTTGTTGAAGGAATGCAGCGTCGCGTAGCCGCTCATATCCAGCTGCGCGGGCGGCGAGCTTGCCACTGCAGGGGTGAAACCTGACGACCAACATTATAACCATTTCATACACATGTTTATATACAATTAAACATACCAACAGATTCGGATCCCCTCATTTACCCATTCGGCTTAGAGCCCGTGAGGTTTTTATCGGATAGGTTTATCCAAGGTGTCCAAAGTGTGCGGCGTAAATGCTCTCCGCGCGTAAAAAACATTAATTCGATTTAAACAAATTCAAATGGTACTCTGAGCGTGACAAGAATGCCAGAGCTGAGTATTCAGAGACAATCAGTCCGCAATAATGTTATTTACGAACAATTTGATAATTCGTTCAGCATATTGTTATAGTTAATTGTACGTATTGTCACTTTTTGGTAAAAAAAAATGATAACTCTTATTGAATAAATAAAATTAATTTTATTAACATTTACATATATGACCCGTTTCGACTTCTCATCATCAGGTAAACTTGATTATACTGGGTACAGGGACTGGAATGTAAATTGAAATAAAAGATTTATTCATATTTTGCGTCCCGGAAAAGCGATCCTCCCTGGTTATGATCCAGGGGCGTAACTCGAGATACAGGAGTCGAGTAATCTTCGGAGTCGAAATCCAAGGGTCGGACCCACTGGTTCCTGTTATGCTCAATTCATATCGAGATGGCGGCGGCTGTCAGCTAAGAGGCAATTAATGTCATACAGCTTTAAACTTTGTCGTCATTCTTGCCGCTGCCATCTTGGTGTGAGTTAAACCTTGAAGTCCCGGTTGGCATATTTATATGGAGTGGTTACGTGTAATTAATATGAGGGTTTTATGTGTTGAGTTAACCACCGAGTAGTTATTTGAGACTTTGATAGTAACCTGTGATACATGCCCTAATTATGACGAGACTAATGAGTCATATATGTTTCCATCAAAGTGAAATAATAAGAAGCGTAGAAATTACTGGAGGTGGAGGTGCGTCGTATGGTCTCGGAGAAGCGCTGGCGCTGCGACGCGGCGCTCTTCATGCCGTACAGACTCGACGAGCTTGGAATGGGGCTCAGCGTCAGCACGCGGTCTCTGCGCACACGCACACACACATAATCATATAATAAATATAAAATATTTTTTATAGCTATAGAGAAATCAATCGGACCCGCTTAATGATTAACGACACCCATTACCATCCCCGCATATGCAGATGACTTGACTTCCTTCACCGTATCAAACAACGCATTTGCATGACAATTATGCAAATTTTTACTGAAATCGATAGTCATAAAAAAAGCTGCGAT
>JAFELO010000214.1:344830-364672 GCA_017140195.1 Eumaeus atala | reverse complement strand
CCCCCCCCCCCCCACTATAGAAAATTTTGCAGCTCTTGTTAGTGTTAAGTATCGATAGGCGCTGTACTTACGGGATGGCGTACTTTCCCACGAACGAGTCGCAACTGCTGACTCCGCTCGTGCTAGACTCGCTAGTGTTCCTCACTCTGCCCTCGTGCGCGTCCAGAGAGTTCATTCTGCCCAACAGCAGTCTGTTCTCTAAGTTCATGCGGTGCACTCCAGAGCGATCGTAGCTTGTAACGTCTCGCAGCATATCCACTGTTCGGGACTCCGTAAGCGAGCGCTCCTGTGCGCTGGAACATCCTTGAGAGGGCAGAGTATGGGATTTTCTCTTATCTGGCTCCCGACGCTCAATATGGCCAGTCTTGTGGTCCACTACATCTTGGTCCTTTTCAATATCCAATGATATAGGACCGATTGTTTTGTTTAATTTGGTCGCCTCCGAGTGTAGACTCTCTGCCGTGCTCTGGTCCGTGTGGTCGGACTGCTCGCTCAGGTCGATGTCGAAGTTGAACCGTCGGTCGGGAGAGGTGATGTAGTAGTGGGAGGTGTCCGTGGGGTCCGTGGCTGGCGCTATGTGTTCGTCGGGGATCACCGGGAATTGATCGTGTCGCGTGTGTCTGACGCACAACCAACCTGTATACAACATAGTGCTTCATGAATATTGGGTCTATAACAGACTTGTTTAACGTCTAACCTTCCATCGTCATAACGTCCATCTTATATATACCTCAATAGGTATACATAAATTCTGAGTACCGTATGAAGTTGAATCATAAGCAAGTTTGAAGTTATAGGTACCGCCTGCAGCCTGCAAGGAAATTGCTGAAATCCTTTAAAATTTTATTTACTGGTTTTTACGTAATGCGTTTACATCTAAAACTGTTTTCGTAGATTTCAGGAAATAGTCTTATCACTTTGTAGATGCCGACATACGCGTCGTATAAAAAAAATTGAACTTAACACTTAACACTTACCTAAATCTGCCAACAAGTTGGCTCCCTCGTATGTGCTCCCAATAAGGCCCAATACATAAAAGGCCGTGGCCCGCACGGAGTACACCGGACAGTACTTGGCTAGCCTCACTATGTGCACCGGTGCAGAATCTTCCAGAAAACCGTTGCTCAACGTCATCAAGAGCTGCAGGCCTTGTGACGTCACCGCGGTGTTGCCAATGGCCCAGAGCGATGCCTTCAAATTGCCAATCTCTTGCTCTGTTGAACACTTCCTCTTTTGCAAAACCTTAAAAATTAATTACACTTAAACATTTTTTTTTTTTCAGAGGGACCTATTACTATTCGCGACGTTTTATGCCCTCGCCCCTACAGTTAATAATCACGTCGGAACTAATAATTACTCTAGGAGTGCAGTTTTTTAAGTTTAGTGTTTTGGAGTTTTTTAGTTCTTAAATACACATTAAGTTTGCCACATGGCTACTTTGCTTGCTCGCTCAACGCCTCTTCTTTGACCGAGCATCCCCAAGCCTGACTTGATTTGGTTTGGTCTGAAGACTAAGGCAAGAGCGATTGCCAGTGAAGTTACCTCTACAGACTAGGCAACAACAGCCTCTTTGCAATATTTACAACTCCACTAAACGCTCATGTTTTAGCACGTGCGTTTAGTGGAGTGGAGTTCCATTGTGTGTGATAGTACCTTGTAGTGTGCGGGCAGCGTAGCAAGCAGATGCAGGCGCGCTCGCGGTATGGGCGCGTGCGGCGCCGACGCAACGTCACGCGGCAGACACGCGGCGAGCGCGGCGTGCAGGTGAGCGGGCGGCCGCGCCGAGCGACGAGCTCGCGCGCGCCGGCTTCCCGCCACCACGGCGAGCGCCTCGTGGAGAGCCGCTTCCACTAAACGCACGTACCTGGAACACGAGTATTATATACAGCCGGTTTCTCACTTAGCCGAGTATCCTGTAATATAACTGTAACATTTAATGAAAGTGGGAACGTAAACTGTGCTAGTCCAGCGCTACGTGGCCGCAGCTCCGAATGGCGCGGGCTGTATGATTGCGAATACAAGCGGCTCGCTGCATGCGCGTGGCGAAGACCTACTTGTAGTTGTATTCACAACACGCTACATGCTACACGGCGACACTGAGTTTTTATACAATTTCTATAGATATCAATAACAGTATAGTTTTAACAGAAGGCCTTTTCTGTCACCTGTAATTGTAGAGTTTGTTCCAGAAGTCCACATGTTTCTTGACGAAGGCAGTGGAAGCAGCATCATTAGCCTGTAACGCCGCGGTCATCTCAAGGGTCAGCCACAGCAGATACCCGCGGTCACCAGCCACTGACCAGTCGATGTTGGCCGGCTCCATAGATCGATCCAGCCGACAGTTGTGGCCGAGGTTCTCTCGCATGGTCATTAGCTTCTCGAATAGTACCTACAAATTTCAAAATTAAGATAACTATAATGTTTTCAAATAAATTATTTTACCACGCAGATGTAACGTAGCGATTATAACACGCACGCAACTTCAGCGCACGCAGGTTTCCTCCCAGGTCATGTATTTATATGTCTATTCATGTATTTAAAATAATATAAAATGTATTTCTTTTCACCTGTAGCAGAAGTCCTTGAGGATCGGGGATTGGACGCTGGTCCAGTGGCATGACAACTCCACTTATAATATTATATAGATGACTATGTGTTTACCAAACAAATAAATTACGTAGATGATAAATAATTAATATTTATATTACCGAAACTAAATTGTTGATTGATTTGATTGCAACGAAAATTAGGGTGTTATAGGGATGGCTGTGAAAGTTGTAAGTCTAAAAGGTTTATTACTTTGCTTTTTTAATGTTATGGCAACGCATGCTGGGTGCAGCTGGTTTATATTAAATTACTTACTGGCACACTAAACGCTTCCTCCAATATAGTCAAAGCGCACTTCACAACGGCCTTCGATTCATCCTTGATCTGAACGATCAACATCTGTAACAGCCAGGTCTCCATATCCACAGAGTTATCGCCGAGGTCCCTCTGGGAAGCTCTATATTGCTCTTGGACCACGCTCTTCTTTAATTTAGACTTCTTTCTAATGAGTTCGACGCTCTTTCTAGAAGCCCGCAGAAGCACGTTTAGAAACTGGGTGGCGTACAGTCGGGACGCTTGTATATTGCACGTCATCGTTTTGGCAAGAATATCACGGGGACACGCGTCCAATGAATAGTCTAGGCTCGATATAACTAACTTAACATAACAGCTGTGGTGTGTTTTGGTGGATAGTTCCAGGAGGCTGTAACAGAAATATAAGACAATTACGAAATGTTAACCACTGTAAACTGTAAGATATTAAAAGTATGGTGACTGGTTCCGTCGGGTATCTCACAGGGTTCTTCGGTAGAAGGTAGTTGTAGCTTTAGTCTAGTTGGACACCTTTGTACAAAGATGGACACAAAACATTACTAAAGTGTCAATAGATGTCTGACAAAATGTCATTAGTAATTTGTATGCATTATTTTGGATAGTGCATCTTGCGACCCGGCCCTGTCTCTATACTCACTTCTCGTACAACCTGGTCTGCTTGAACACTCGCAGTCCCGAGTGGCTGTGGCACAACTGGCCCACGAACAGGAAGTACATCTGGCACATGGTGGTGCACATGTGCTGTGGGCTGAACAGGCACTCGTGCGCCTTACGACCCGTCTCGATGGCCTCTATCTGACGGCTCACATCCGTGAAGAAATCTTCTAGCAGCTTTTGGGAGTCCATCTAGAATTTTAATAATAAATAATTGGTCTGAATGATGCTTCGTCTTTTTGAAGCGAGCAAGCAAATCAATACGGTAAACTTGACACTGTCTGTTTGGAAGTCTTAGTCCGAATGGGAAACCTTTTAAAATCCTAATCATAAAAGATTACACAACTATTCTTTAAAAATTAATCTCTGTCTGTAGTGACTAGAATATGATATATTGAGACTGAGATATATAGATCTGAGTAAGTTGTGCCGACCGTATGTTATATAATGATAATAGGGGGGACATCTACCAATCTTCACCTTATCTTGGTTACAGTTTTACAGTAATAAAGGTGTGAGCCACTGCTCACACGTGTATTAGTTCACAGTAACTCTTATATGAAACTGTGGGCCTACAGAAGTACTATACAGATTTATTTTGTATTCCATTGTGTAAGCATATTCTTATTAAGTTTACTAACGGTTCATTCACAGTCGCTGTCGGAACACTCTTGTATTATAACATCTTCATAGTATAATTAGTTCTAAATTCAAAAATATTTTGTTGGAGTGAGATTACCAATATTTTAAAAATTTTATACGCAACTGGCCCCGTCTCGCCAGAGATAGTGAAGTACTCACGTCGTTGTGCCGCAGCAGGCGCGAGATGAGCTGGCAGCCGGCGCGAGTGGCGGAGTGACCGTGTCCAGAGCTGGTGAGGTCAGTATGCGAGAACTTGTTGGAGGACGGCCGCAGATAATTCATTATGCGCACCGCCCACGCACGGTGCCCGCTGTCGTGCAGGTTCAGTATACACGCATTGTCAGTCTCCTGTAATAGCGGTTGTGCGTTCAAATTCAATTATGATCATGCAGATTATACGTTTTTTTATAGCATAGGAGGACTAACGAGCAATCCGATGTCCTTTAACATCATATGAGTTGCCATCTTTCACCCAACAACACACACGAAACGGTACTTCAAAAATTATCACCGTATTGTTTGGTTGTATGGCGGATATTTCCCTTTTCGGGTTATAAGTGTTGGTTATTTAAGACTGACTTGGCTAAATAGTATGAGTATCCCACCTCTGCCACTTGTGTTTCTAGTATCGAGAGCGACAACCACTGTACTTTTATTAAATCTTCGGTCGTCAGTCATCATGAGAGAAATGATAGAACATCTTCCATTTGGTACCCTCAACGTAAATCATCATCATTAGCAGCTCTTACCGGCCACTGCTGATCATAGGCCTCTTTCAATGAACGCCAATACGACCGATCTCTTATTACTCGCAGCTATCCCGCACCGCCTACTGCACGGAGATCGTCTTTCCACCTGGTGAACGGTCGACCAACACTTCGCTTTCCTAAACGCGGCCTCCACTCCTGAACCTTACTGGCCCATCTGTCATCTGTTTTGAGAGTGTGACCAGCCCCTTGCCACTTCAGCGAGCCTATTCGTTGCGTGATATCGGATATTTTAGTTAGTAGAACTAGGTATATTGGACTATATTTGGAATTCAATATATATTGACACCTTTAACAAGAATTAATTAAATGTTTAAGAACATACCTTGAGTATAGTCCGAATGATCTCCCAATTCCACGTATTGCCATCTTTGTTGTGCATAACTAGGGAGGCCTTCAACAAGCTATCGCTCTCTCTCTCAAACAGATTGAAGAATTTGGCAGTTTTTGTGACCTTCCGCACCGCGGCGCTAGTGCGCGAACTAACGCTTCTACTCTTAACTAATGCGCCGACGTTTCTAGAAGCGAGATCGGCTCTAGACCCCACACTATGCCTCTGTTTAGGTTCATATTCGCCATCAGAGTCATCCAGGAACTCAATACTATTAGCCGGAAGGAAAGAGACAGCGCTAGGTTTCGCGACATTAGCGTTGTCTCTCTCCTTCCGGCTTTTGGATACGTCTCTTGTAGCGAATACGCCGGCGCAGTACTGTATCACGTGGTCTAGAAACAGGCTGTTCGCGGCCGGGCGGGCTTCTAGAGTAGCGTGTAGCCTCCGGAGCGCTGCGACTGCAGCCAGCGCGGCCGGCTGGCCCGCCGCGGCTACGGCCAGTAACGATGCCGCCGGTGACTGCACGCTGAGCGGAGCCGGCACCAGCGAGTGGACGAGTTGTAGCAGCTGACCGAGTAAAACCGTCGCCCTTACGGATATGAACGTGTCGCTGCTTACTATGACTTCCGCCAAACCGTCGAGAAGACCGGCCTAGAAAAATTAAGTAATTGTCAACGGGTCATTAAAATAATGATAGACACATCCCGTAACTGGAATTTAAAAAAAACGGTTTGATTATAAATCGGTTTACGGAGGATTTCTGTTTTAACAGTTCTCTAATTGTGAGTTGAGTGAAATATATTATGACGTTCTTTGCTCGCACGTTCCGCCCATTCGGAACGTTACTAAACTCAGAACGTTACTATGATATACCACTATACCACGTACTTTTGCGTCCTGTTGGCGTTATTGATTCACAAGTCGTCATCAGGTCAAAATGCTATCGTTAATTGGAAATTCATTAGTCACCTCCAAAAAGCACTGCAGCAGTAGTGCCAGATGTATTTCTATTATATCTGGACCTGTAGCGCCAAGGTGAGGTAGTATCGAGGTGCCTTCAGCCGCTACGAATCCCTCGTTCAAGCGAAATGAATCCTAAGAAGATACAATTAAGAATATTATAAGTAACACAGCTCTTAAATCAATATATGGTACGTTTTCGTTTACCACATAATGACTGCACGTTTTTAACTCTTTAAAAACGGCACAACGCGACGGGGACAGTGACAGCTATACACTCCTGTCTCGTGCGGTTTATGAGTAGCCGACAACCCGCGGGGCGGGTGCAATGTTAACAAGCTTCCATGATCACTAAACTGGCTCCGATTACTCGTTTGTCCCCCTATAGTATAAAAGTAATGCATTTATACTAAAATTAAACTTCCTGTTGTTGCCTTTTTAGATAATTTCAGTAGAAACACTCAGTTTATATCAATCAAAGTAAATAAGGTATTATATACAGGTTTAGCATTTTACTCACTTGGAAATCGGACGGGTCCACAGCTCCTAACGCTACTGAAATTTCATCTGTCCACTCGGGCTGGGGGAGACCCACTAATTCATATAATAAATCCAAAATGGCTTTCTGAAACGAAACACGCAATCTCATAGTACATCATATTTTCTCACTCTCTTGTATTTATTTAATGTTCACGTGTAACTGCTAATTATATTATAACATATTCATGCAGATTCCATTATTTTCACTATAAGTTGATATGCACTAGAATTGTTATATTCTCACACATTGTCAAGTAAAATGGCACAAAAAATATATAAAATTACGTGACGGTTACATGTATTAAAAATTCTGTCTAAAGGGTAAACACGACGGCAACAAAATAACGATTAACAGGTTTCATTTTATTTCTAAATTTGAAAGTCTAAAATAGTTAATTCCGTTTATATTATGTCCAATCCCAAAATTGATGTTATAAAACATTTGCTTAGGTTAGATCACAAAGCGATATAAGCATAGTAATGTCATGCATATCATACCGCGAAAATAGAACAGTAAATATGAAATGTCACAACATTTAAGCAGATGGACGTGCGCCCATCGCATATGCTCCATGGTAATATTTCATATTATTGGTTAGGTATTCACTCCCATCAGATTGTTTAAGCTTCAAATGATCCTAAAGTATCATTCAGTCCAGTCCATGTATAGACTACGGGGATCCGTGGGTGCGGTACTCACTCGGACCTCGAGGCGCGGCAGATAGAGCGCCGCTACCAGGGCTCGGAGGCCACCGGCAGCGCGCGGATGGCAGAAGTGCAGCAGGCCGGGCCACGAGCGCAGCACACACAGCAGCGCCAAGCGGCTGCATGTGAAACGCATCTCGCGCTCATCCCTGTACACAAACAATTAGTCGCGGACGGTCCGATCACTTATTCACCCATACTCCTTAACGTAATCCGATCGAAATGTCTAAATCGCATGGTAACCAGTGGCCTGTTGACGTCTTCCAAGGACCATAGACATTCCTATACTAAGCGTTAGATTATTTCTCACTTATTTATCTAATCCCCCATGTCTTCCCTCTTTGGGGACCCACTTATAGTAGATGTTATTTGTTCATTCAAACAGAACTTTTGTAAGAAATAGTGTCATTGGAGTGCCGTCGCTCACTGGAATGATATATTCTGATACACATTTTAACTAGCCCATTACTGAGAATATGCGGAAAAAGTCAACACATATTCTCTGCTTGTTTGTAAAATATTGAAGTATCACTTGCCAGCTAAGTTCTTCAAATAAATATGAAATATACCTGCTACTATCGGTGCCAGCCGGTCGGAAATGGAAGTCGCAGTATGGAGAGCTGAGACAAGTTAGATCAATCCGTGCTGCATTACGTGAACTGGGATCATTTAAAGTGTGTAACAAGACTCCACACAATGCTTCTGCCATCCGAGGTGTAGCACATTCTGCCAGTTGTCTGGTAACTGCTGTGACGCCACCACAAGATATAAATAAATCTGGATTCAGTACACCTAAAAAGAAATTTTATTATTAAAGAACATAAACAGTGATATACATTCAATTAATTTCATTAACATTCAAATCAAAAAGACTTTTGGTGTTAAAGAATGTGGTATGTCTGCAAAGAGGAGAAACAAGTAACTTGGTGACTATCCATATACAGTTTCCGCATATGTAAAGACTTTCCTCTCCTTCAGATCAATAAGTAAATTAATATCTTGTATTAATCAGTTTCATGTTGATTCATATCAATATATGTTTTCACACGACACCGTGGCTGCTACAGTGCCTCTGCATTAATCTCTCTACGATTTACACAGAGCCTTACATAGGACACCTCTGCTGGTGTGGTGTGAAATCAACCTTACTTTCTTGTTGACAAAAGTTCCAGTCCATGTAACTGCTATTTTGTTAACAGAACAGTAATAAAATTTACTGAGTCTATTTTGAATAGATAACTTTTATAATTTATTCTAGTTATATATTTATATTTTAATTTAAAAACCTATTTAATTGTATTTTCTGTGACAGTTTGATTTGAAGTCAAAAAGATTTTGAATCGGAAAGTAAAAAAAACCTTTCATGCATATCTTATAGCGAAATGACTAGCAACAAACCAAACATTATAGCTGTGTAGAGAGACTATACAGCTACTGTATCATACAATGTCATGTGAGCATTAATTTATTGTTCTGTTTTTTGACTCCAATTCACAGTAGACATAAATAATTGAGTTACCTACTTCCACTCAGCCTTGCCATGTCAACTTGGCCTTGACATATAAAAGACTAAATTTTATTATAATACTTACATATCTCTGCTAAGGTAGCAATGGCCGGTCTGGATAATCTATCCCCTGTGCCGTCTCCAGCACTTCCTGCTCGAGCAACAGCCGCAAGACATCTGAGTAGTCCCTTGTCTACATATGCTGATCGATGGCGACTTTGTCCTTGATCTACTGCCCCAACAACAGCAATGATCCTTCTCACTACTCTTAAAGCCTGAGCTCGCTCTTCTTCATTACGCAGCATCAAATCCATAGACCTAAACATTGGTAGTGTAAATATATAACTTACTACAATAGTGTACTTATAGTTTGTAACCCTAGCAAAGTAGATACATAAAATCTTTAGCAGGGAAAAATCATTTTTTAAAGCATCAAAACTTGCACAAGTATTTCTAAATATTATTAAGCAACAGAATGAGTTCTTTATGTATTTCAGAAATATCTTAAGAAATTGTTTTACCTCACTACAAGATATGGTAATTTCATAACATTAAATGTAGCAACATCACTTTCAGTTTTCAATAAATATCGTAGAACTCGTAGAGCAGCTGCTCTTATAACCATAGATTCATCAACAAGGCTTACACGTAAACTGTAACACAAACAGATTACATAATTTTAATGTGATTAAATAAAATAAACAAAATTAGATAGAACTATACAAATTTAATTATTATTGCATTGTGATCCATTAGAATAATTAGAACTACATATTTGAATAACATTGGGAAGTGACATCAGTCCTTAATTGAACATGACTTGTAAAAATAATAATGCATATAGCAACTTATTTTGTATGTTTTTTTGTGACTTGTTTTTATAGATATGATGCTTTTATATTATTTTTATTATATTACCTATAATATTATTATGTATTATATTACTTATAATAAATATACCATAAAACATCATATTATACTACATATAAGTCACCAATGTCTCAATATTTAAGCAGATGGACGAACTCTTACTTGAATGAATATTGATGATACATTAAATATTTCAAATTATGTTGTGAGAGGATAGGAGAACGCCACTATAAGTCATGTAGGGATAAACAGAGTACCATTAAATAGGAAGTTATAAAATAGAATAATATACAACTGATCCTAAGATGTTGACACATTTTCCACCATACCTGAGCCTAAATTGAGGCACTTCTTTTGCTTCATTATAGTCTCAAAAATATATTAAATACTTATTGTATCACATATTACCTATTGCATTATATTATACTTATTGTATTACATACAAATCAATTAAATTAATGCATTCAGTCTTGATAGTTTAAAAGATAAATCTTAATCAATAATTGCACATTTATATTTAGTTTTCATTGATCCCTTCCATAAATAATTTCATTAATCCCTTCCATGAATAATTTCATTAATCCCTTCCATTTATCCATTAATCCCTTCCATTAAAATCATATTATAATAGGACATTTCACTAGAACTCGAATATAGTGAAACTTCACATCTATAAGTTTCTAGTTCTATGTATACATGGTAGTTATCATCATATTTTGAAAGTGCTTCCTTACCAACTCATCAACTCATCCGTGCTAAATCCCAAATTCCTTCTTTCTTCCTTTCGTAAGAGCATCACTAGGGCGTTAAGATAGGACATTCCAAGACTGTCAGAGTTAGACTTTTGTAAA
This sequence comes from Eumaeus atala, assembly GCA_017140195.1. NCBI lineage: Eukaryota > Metazoa > Arthropoda > Insecta > Lepidoptera > Lycaenidae > Eumaeus > Eumaeus atala. The sequence goes on along the minus strand of JAFELO010000214.1, from coordinate 353,965 downwards.
GTTCTAAATCCTGTTTTAAAATCTGTAGGCACATTCTTGTTAGTAGGTGAGGTATCACTGTGGAACGGTTTCTTTAGATATAGACCTTGAATGATTTCAATTATATTCTCTTCGGGAGTTTTATTTCTAGTGTCTAACCTATATACTTCATCACCATGTTTACCTATAATTATTATAAAATCTTATTAAATATATACACTCTAAGTTGAGGCAATAAAAGTAGATACAACTGATCAATGATTGAGATCATTATTAAAGATAATAATTTCAGTTGCAGCCTTAATTTCGACAAATATTTACCTTTCCTACGACCCAATCTATTTTCGAAAGTAGCCATTATAACATTCTTAAGTCACTTTACGAATAAACACAAAAGTATGGAAACATACGTAACATCCAGTTTTAACATTTAAAATAAATAATTCCTTCCAGAATAAAATAAAATACTAAGCAAAGATGCATAAATTTTAGTTCCTGTTATGGTGAGGAGACGCATTGCTAATCTGACATCCGTGACATAACTTCGCCTTCTTGTTTTCTTATTGTTGTTAACCAATAATTACATTCAGGTAAAATTTAACTGTGGACGTGGAATTGATTTTATGTTAAATATTTATTAGTGTAGGTAATTTGTGTGCTATATTTGGTAAAACAACTTACAAACCCATGAGTTACTACATCTATACACACCACATGTGTCACCAATATGTGTCATTACTCATTTCTATGCATTAGTAATATTCATCAGCAACAAATAGGTAGTATTACAATGTAGTTTGTACATCTATTAGTTAATATATTTTTGGCAGAGAGAAACGCCTGACTATGGCGTGACTCCTCACAATATCGCGCTTGAAACATTTGTTGTCGCATATCTAAATAATCATTATAACGAAATTGTCATGTGTAGACTTGATTATAATATAAAAATAATCTGTAAATCAAATGTTATTAAAACTGCACACATAATAATAAGTATCGTAATCACTAAATGAATTAGTTTCTGAGAAATGGTTTCGATCCTTTCTAACATCCTCCTGCCCCTGTCATATTTTATAATTATAATATCTCTTTGACACTCGATGCATCGATTCATGGGAATTATTTAGAATAAGAAGGGAAACCAGCCTGAAAGTCGAAAGAGACAGTAGAGGTAGTAGACTCTCTGTCTCTCTCACTACATTCATTTCTTTTTGCTCAAAGCGCATGCGATATTAGATGGACAAAAATAGGAGTACTTTCACATCTTCCTTCTCTATTCTCCAAGACGGCCAGTCACCATCATACAACTGCCTTTAGTATCGCTTTTCTGTCTGTATTAGCTTTATGCCGCCGTTTGGTAAGACCTAAGAAGATATATAATCATAAGTAGATTAATCAATAACTACTTTCTTTTAAATTGAATTTAGTCAAACCACCGTACTTACTGTAAGTAAACATAATATTTTAAAACTAAAAATATCAAATTACCATCAGTCGATAATGAAACAAAATTTACGTCCCTACTTCTTTTAGTTTTATAGTAGGTACTTCACTATAGTTATTCGGGATATACTATAAAATGCAAAAATTACTAAAAATTGTAGTTGAAACTATTACTTTTTAATAGCATTTTAATCTTACAATCATTCGATTTATTTTCTTGGTCTAACTTTTTGTAAAGTTCAAGACATATTCTATCGAATAATTGGAATCGGCTAGTGTTGATTTAGCATAAGAAAGCAAATCGATACCTATATCGAGTAAGTGGTGGTCTGTGGTTTTCGTTTTCAGTCTTTCGCTTGTGTCATTTCTAACATCTTGTATAGCCAAAGAACAGGCAATGCAACACTATGGCCGTTCGTAGTGCGAACCATATACAATAGTGATTAGCTGAATACCTATATTTTCCAACAGTGACTGTCAATCGACATCGAATAAAAGTTTTGGCGTACACTATACACTTACGGATTTAGTCTCTTGACTATCGAATATTTGAATTTTCAGCATGCAATCAACAATTGTTGATTTGTCAATGTGCCGAGTATGTTTAGGGAAAAAGAAACCATTATGTCCTTTATTCAAATATCAATTATCGGGAAATTATGCCGAAATGCTTACCGCAATCGCTGACGTTAAGGTAAGCATTTTATATCTCAACTTACACATACTAATAAATTCAAAATTTTATGTGTACATATCTCTTACTAACATTAAAGTGTTAATGAATTAGTATCTTGGATTTTGTAATTAAAAATATAACTTAATTATTTTATACTCTATATCAACACATAAATCACACCTTAATATCGTCCCAGTATATTTTATGAAAGAATATACTATGTCTTTAGTGACTGCTTAGGAATGATATATATATATATATGAAATACTAGGTAGATAATTTTAATTTCTAGGTCTCCTCGAATGATGGTTTGCCTGAGAAAATCTGCCATAAATGTTGTACAACATTGGAGAAAGCATATTTACTTAAGAGCATTGCTGAGAGGTAATATATTTATGTCATAATATATAAAAAGTAAATATATGAAATTAATCTCATGTCATGATTTGTCTGAGCTTATTTTTGAAATGTAAGTCCAGTAAACTGGATATGTAATTGTTCAACTTATTATTTATATTTCTTCATATCATCGTCATAATCATCAGCTGGATGACGTCCACAGCTTGACAGAGGCCTCCCCCCATAGAGTGTTATATGTCACTGACACAAGCCACTTGCATCCAGCTGCTCCCCACCACCATAACCAAGTCGTCAGTCCACTGGGTAAGAGGCTGTCCAACATGTCTTCCAGTGCAGGGCCACCACTCCAGAAGCTTTCTTCCCCAACGGTTATAGGTTCTGTGAACAATGTGGCATGCCCATTACCACTTCAGCTTGCAGATTCTCTGAACTATGTTGGTTGCCCTGGTTGTCTTGCTGATTAGCAAATTTGCAACCATATCTTGCACAGAAATACTACATTCTTTTCCTGCCGCACTGAGTGACTCTTGAGCTTGTTTCAGAGGCCCAGGTTTAGCGGCCTATTTTTCTTTACATGTTTCTTTAAATATTAATCCTAAATTACTAATTATTTATCTATAAAGTACTAAATCTAAAATAAATAATATGTTATGTAATTATATAGATCAGACCGAAAAATGAGACAATTAATTGCTAAAGTTAAAGCAAATCTACCAACCAAGAAAATTGTCTTTGATTCATTTACTGATATTAAAGAGGAGATTGCTCCACTTGCAATCAAACATGAACCAAAGTGGGAGATGGAGATTGATGTCCTAGATGGAGATGCTTCAACAGCTAAGATAGAAACAATTGATGGTAAAGATATTGTAATTGCAAATACTGTTATAAGAAAAGTGGAAAGTGCATCTGAGGAGAAAATAAGTAAAAAAAGGGATGTGAATTATGACCTCAATGTAAGTGGGCTTTTTATGTTAACAAAGTAGTCTGCTAATAAATAGCATGTATAAGCAGTAATAGATTGGTTATTGTCCCCTTTTTGATGACCTCTGCTTGTAGAAGTGCAGAAAAATTAAAGGAAAACAAAAGTCACCTAATGAACACTTGCAGGAAAACCACTAGTTTTATTATAAATGATAGAAATAGATTATTATTATTCAATCATAGTAAAAACTTAAATTTCTAATAAGAAAAAAATATGTATAATCAGATTTAGTACTAGTTTTCATTTTATGTACGTTTTCATGTTGCTTCGTTGTAAACACTCACAAGTGTTAACAAATTATTTTTCCAATCCACATGTTTGTGCCCAGTATATAAGGTTAAACAAAATGTTTTACTGCATGTTTCTAATTATGTTTTCTCAGACGGAATATCTTGACGATGACATATTTCATAATGACGATGATGATGATGAAGACTATGTACCCGATATAGAAGAGCCTAAAAGTAGGTTTAAGAAGCCAAAGCTAAGTAATATCAAAGTATTTAAAGGAAAGAAAACAGTAGTAAGAAAAGTAAAAGTGCTTAAACAAATAAAACAGGAGGTGTATGATAATAATGGAAGTGATGAGAATCCTACAAGAATAACATGTTGTAAGTTATAAACTATATGTACAAATGTTTCTAATTTATTATTAAATATATTTTTAGTGCAGTGACAAGACCATCGATTTTGTTCTATCTAGTTAGTCCATTTAGTACTACTGTTCAGTTTAAAAATACTAAATGAATATGTTGCTTTATCCTCATATTGTATACCAGTATAAAAGGGACAGTAGTGGTTTTGTTACATATTGTATATGTCACTTCATTTTAGGCATTATATCATATAGAACTCATAAATGTAAAACTCTAAAGCTATTTGCAAGAGGGCAATAGCAATAACCTATCAAAAATAGCAATAATATAATAATAACAATATAAATATTGAACACTTCTGAGGCATTGGCTATTACCACTATTAATGGTGAACATCACAACAACAAAGTCTTTACCTCATTTCATTGGATTTAATATCAATAACTTAAAAGAATTATTTATACATTAATCATCTAATTTTTAATAGCATTCAATAAATAAATAACATTCTTGTAGATCCCATCCTAAAAAATGGTACAAGAGGTGCACCAATTCTTTTGAAAAGACCAAAAGATGCTACAATTTTAAAGGTGCATGCAAGTTACAAACCTAGGAATCCAAGTAAATCAGACGGAAGAGGAATAACACGTGACAAGTCAATTAGAATTGTTAAAAAACATGTGCCAAAGGAAAAAGAAAAATTAGTGTGTCCAGTTTGTGGAATTTTAACATATACTCTAGGAAATCATATAGCCACCCACGAAGGTAAAATTTTTATTTATAAAAAAATAAATTCTTATAATAATAAGAACCATGCCATGACCGTATACATACATATTTATTTGTTATTCTGTTGATGAAAAACTGCATAGAAGAAAAGACTTTTAAAGAGGTAGCACACTCTGTATGCAATTTGTATACAGCTGAATTGGGCCGACGCGCCTGGGACCCCTCTCTCACATGTCTCCGACGTAAAGCCAGATTGACTCTGTCGACGTCGCGTTTCGATCGGTTTCTGAGAGTTGCGGTAGCCCCCCCCCCCCATCTCATGGCAGCACAGTTTAACAATAGATAGCCCGACTCCTTGAGCACGTAGAAATTGTGTGCTGAAATAGATTCCAAGCGCAGAGATCATGATACTTGGTGATTTTAACGCCCATCACGCCAATTGGCTTGGTTCACGTACTACGGATCATGCGAAAAGACCATTTCATGACTTTGATTTGGGTTTAACACAATTAGTATCATCCCCCACGCGAATCCCAGACGTGGACGACCATACTCCCTCCCTGTTGGACCTTCTGTTGACCTCCCATCCAGACAGCTACCTGGTTTCCGTCAATTCTCCTTTGCACACTGCCTGTTCAGTGCAAGCTCAGTGCCGAGCAGGCGTAGACCACGGCCGAATTTTGCAGGCTGTTGTCGCGTCTGGCACTATAGGTCAGCAGATGGCGATGGGATGCGATCATTCATGACGATGAGGATGGGGGTGGATTTGCTTCTCGCCAGGTAACTTTGACGCCATTGCGGAGTCTGCCGTTGATATGGTGATTCTGGGAATGGAACTTTTCATTCCGTTAGCTGCAGTACCGATTGGCGCTGTGGTAGAGAACGGAAAGCAACCCTGGCTTTGACGCTCCTGTAAGTTGGCACATCGTCATAAACTGGAGTGTTACCAAGCTTATGCAGCAGCGGCGAGTACACAGGAGGAAAATGCCCGAATACTAAAGAAGGCGTACAATTCTGCCTCTAGGTCCTTCAAAAAATTTATTGCAAAGTCAAAGACAGAGCACGTAAGCAAAATTGGCCAAAGACCAATTCGCATTCCCCTTCCTTCAGGAACTTGTACATTCTGGTCCCTCGCTAAGTCTGGTTTAGGGAATTTTGCTAAGCTATCCCTCCCTTCTTTGCACAGGAGTGATTAATCGCTGGCCCATGTCGCAGAAGAGAAAGCCGAACTTCTGGTCTCTTTTTGCGTCGAAATCCTTTTTGAATAACCAGGGAACTCCGCCGCCTACTATGCCGCGGTGTTACTCGATGCCAGATATTATGTTCCGGTAGGTTTATTTATAGGGACTCCTGGGAAATATATACGATTGGATATCTAGCTTCCTGATAAATCGCAGCATCAAGGTCAAGGTGTTTGATGGCGCATGCTTCGCCCTTAAATTTGCCAACGCTGGTGTTCCCCAAGGCTGTGTTCTGTCTTCTACGCTGTTTCTTCTGCATATCAATGACATGCTGCAAACTAGTGGCCTTCATTGTTACGCTGATGATAACACTTGGGATGCTTTTTTCACTGGCCGTGCCAATATTTCCCTGGAACACGTCAACGAGTATTAGAACAGGCTTGTTGCCTGAAGTAGAGGATTTGTTGCTCCATGTCTCGGGATAGGGCTGACTAAACTTAGTCCAATGTAAGTCACCCTTTCTTGTACCTCCTCGTTTTCTAAACACCTACCTTTCGACCTTACCTAGTATCGGAATGCTTGGTGTCGACATGTCGAGTAACGTTCAATTCCGCGGTCATTTGGAAACGAAAGGTAAATAAGTTTCAATGAAGCTGTGTGTGTTCAATAGGGCGAACTACTTCAATCCAGCGCATCGGCTGCAACTTTACAAGGAGTAGGTCCGACCGCATATGGATTACTGCTCCCACCTGTGAGCAGGGGCCCCGCAATATCAGCTCGTTTCATTTGACCGTATACAACGTAGAACGACTCGAATCGTTGACGACCAAGTTATTTCCGTACAGCTCGATCACTTGGACCTTCGAAGAGATGTCGTATTTTCTATGGGGAGTGTTTCGAGGAATGGCTCGGCTTAACACCAGCAGTAGAATTCCGTCTTCGGACAACGCGACAGAACTCCTAAGTTCCACGCCCTTCACCTTGGTGTCCGTAAATCCACAACAGTGCGGTTTAAACGCCACTTTTTCTTCAAGAAAAGAGCATACATAGCCGGCGCCTTAGAAATGTCTATGGGCGGCGGAAGTCACTACCCGGTACCTGCTCGTGAGATAGAGAATTTCTAACGACAGTCCAAATTGGGGAGTTGACGGTGTTCCACTCCCGTGCCTCGGGGAGCAAGCCGTTGGTCGTACACCTTTTTTCTCTCCGATCATGTCGGATTGCTGTCCCATTTGAATAAGAAAATGTTACTATATAATAGAACCATACCCTTTTGCACTATAATATGTCCTTCGCAGTTTGATAGCCTCTATAGAGATGGCCGTGACTGTGGCCGAAATTCGTCTAGGACGATATTATTCTTTCAAAAATTTTATGCTTAATAATTTTGTATTCATGTGTTCCAGAAAAGAAGAAGTTTTCATGTACAGAATGCTCCCGATCTTTCGCTCAAAAAAGCAATTTGATGGTTCACCTTAAGAAACACAGCGGTATTAAAGATCACATTTGTGATGTGTGCGGTGCTGGGTTTTATACACAGAAATCTTTGGTCAGGTATGATGTTACTTTTCATGACTCACTGCAGAGTCGGTATATCGGCTGTACGCATGCACAAGGTGGGATCCCTCTTCTCTGGCCGCTACAACAAAATACGCGAAATTTGTTTGTTTTGATGTTTTTCATTGAATATTTTGGGTTGACTTTGAGGTGAATAGATAGATGGGAAGAGGTAATGCCATGATGCATAGGCGGAGGTAGTGTCATGCATGGTGTATATGACACTACATCCTGCTGTGCAACGGAATTGGGCGGCACGACCGGGGAAGTATCTCTCGCTCACTTGATACCGGCGCAAAGTGTCAGCATTGCTGTCGCGTTTCGTGCGGTTTGTGACCCATTTGGGTGATACGAGGGCAACGCATCTGCGTAACAATCATGCGAATGTCCATGGGCGTCGATAGTCATTAAGAGACTCCAATTCTCCTTTGCCCCCTTATGCTGTAAAGAAAAAGATAGACACGAAATTTTCACAATGTGTGTATTAAAGTAACAATTATAAAAAAAGGTGAAATTATTTTTTTCTGCGTTTTCGGCTTATCAATAGAACTCAATAGGTAGAAACCTGAAATTTTCATTGAATGTCTATTACTTGAGAGAGAGATCTGAGATGAAAAAATTAAACAATTACAAACTTATGTTATTCCAATTTCAATTTTCTTGACTTGTTTTAGGTTTCTTTTCTAATTTACGAAAATTTTGTTACAGGCATAATTTAATACATAAAGGCGAACGACCATTTTCCTGTAATCTATGCTCTAAATCCTTTATAGCAGTAAGTCATATATTGTATATTTATATTTAAGTAAGCAAGCAAATAACACGTGCTTAAACTTCAGGTTAAGCTAATATATACTATTCAAAACAAAGTAAGGAGCCACTAAGATTTTTTGATGTATGATGAAAATAATAAAGGCATTAACTTGTTTAACTTATGTAACTGCAAAATAATGTTATTGGTTATAATATAGGCTAACAATTGCTTAAAATAATGATCATGAATTGTTTTTTTATGTTCATAATAAAATTGTCCATTTTGAATGAAAAACATGAACAAAAGAAATCACCGGAAAAAGACAAAACTACTGTTCTTGTCACTTTTGTTTCTTCTTTTTAATAACGAGTATGTCCTCCTCTCTTAGCAATGCACTCCAGAAGCCTCGTATGCATACTTTGGATTAAATTCCTCACGTTTTCATCTGGAATATCCTCCCAAGCATATTTTAATGCGTCAATCACCTGCTGTTGGTTGTAGACTTCTCGCTCATTCTCTCTAATTCTTCGTTTCAATTGGTCCCACAATTGCTCGATCGGATTTAAATCTGGACTGTTAGCTGGCCATGGTAACACCTCAATATGAGACCCTTCTAGGACAGTTTGGGTTGATCGAGCTGTGTGTGCACGGACATTATCTTGCATCAGGATGAATCCAGGCCCCACTCGCTGTGCAAATACTTTCAAATTGGAAACACGAACACATAAAATAAAAAAGCCATAAAAGAGTTCAAACACCAAAGAGTTCGTAATATGAATATAATGCTACTTATCAGTTACTTTCAGCTTACTAAATTGCACTTAAATGTAAATAAGCTAGTGGCCCTTATTTTGATATGAGTAGTATATATA
>JAFELO010000214.1:329170-344796 GCA_017140195.1 Eumaeus atala | reverse complement strand
TATATTGAATATTGTCATCATCATTATCGGCCCTTATCGGTCCAATGCGTTCTCCCCGTAAATCTTGATGATTCAGATGTTCCAAGAAGTTTGTTCGGGCCTGTAAACTGACGAGTTACCTCTGAGGTCTACGTCACATAAGACTGACTTGAAGTGACAGGTAGACGTTGCATAGTATTACTGAGAGTTAGATGGGTATAGTCAAGAAGAGCATCAATAAACACTAGAAAGATTCGAATATTTGTTGGCCTCGATATATTTATATATTATTGGGCTACTAAAAAGTCGATATATTATTAGGCTATTAAAAAGTCGGGAAAATCATTAATATCTGTCTGTGTAATTCATATGCACACTGAGCCACTTTTAGGGCTATACGCACACACGTACACACGTACAAACGCAACACGCAAGTATACACACGCACGAAAAGTAACAGGCACCTATACAGTTACGCACCTATGCACACACACACAAGTAGGCAGTGCCATGCATGGTTCATGACACTATATCCCCCTGTGCAACGAAATTGGGCCGGCACACCGGGGAAGTACCTCTCGCTCACTTGATACCGGCGTAAAGTGACAGCGTCGCTGTCGCGTTTCCTGCGGTTTGTGTGTAGCCGTCGGGAGAGATTATGGGAGGGCTACGTATCTGCGTAAAAGAAATGCGAATGTCCGTGGGCGTCGGTAGTCATCGAAAGGCGTTTGCGCCCTTATGCCATAAAAAACAGGTTGCAAATGTTGTAGTGGACAGCTTTTTTTAAAACAATTAATGAATTATTACTCTACAGCGATGCGACCTGGGCCGTCACCTGCGTATACACGCTGGCTACAAGCCGTTCAAGTGTAACACGTGCGCCATGTCTTTCAACGCCAAACACCAGCTACAGAACCACGAACGAATGCACACCGGAGAAAGACCGTACAGTTGTCAGGTACACGTCACATACTAAGGAGTAAACTGAGAATGTCACGTATAAGTTCCATTGCATTAGGAGAACTGAAGTAAGGCATGCTCCGACGAATATAAGGCATATAGAGGATAAAATAATTAATTTCACCCTAAGTATCAGACAATGAAATTAAAATGAATTGTGATCAGACAATGAAAAGTTTTCACTGATTTACGTGCCCTCACTGGCCCTGGGTAGGGTCCGGTGGTGTGTGGGGCTCGCGGCACATGATAGTGCCGAATGCCCTCCAAAGACACCTCTACAGATGGGGTTGTCCCGCACTACAGGACAACCACAATTACTTTGGGACAGTGCAATGGGGTCAGGTTCCCATCCTCGCCCCTTGCCCCGTACGCAATTGCGCCCTCTCATATTTTTCTCTTTTGTTCCCTCTTATAAGGTTTTTTGTATTCCTCTTCTTATAAGAGGGATACAAAAAGCATCCATCTCCTCGGTTCAATTGGCTTTGCCCAAAGTGTCTCGGATCACCCCAGCTACCGAGCCCCGCCGCCACGACAAGGCTTTTGAATTATGATGGAGAAACGTGCATCACCTGGACTAATGCGAAGATCATCTAATTTTTACACATAAATATCTAAATGCCTTTTTTGTCCTTTGGATAGTGAGTAGATTTTTTCATAATTACCTTTTTTTTAGGTATTTATTACCAAATTTACCCCTAGTATCAATATATGTTTACAGGTGTGTAACGTTTCGTTCAGCTACAAAGTGAATCTCAACAACCACGTGTTCAAGGCGCACGCTATAAACCTTAAGTTCAAGTCTATCCACATCGTGACCGAGGAAGTCCTGCGTAGAGAGATGAACATGGTGAACGAGGCGCGGGAGGCCATCGCACACATCATGCCTCAGTTGGGGGAAGTGCCGACTCCAGCTGCGCACGAGACCGTGCACCATACTTCCGACTACAGCGTGTGATGGACCCATCGGACGCAAGGACAGAAGAGATATAGCAGCAGGACCGTAATAGCTGTGTACACTTTTTTTTTGCTTTTATGGGATGCCATAGCTACCACTCGCGCGATACCAGTTCCTCCGATTGACGCGCTTGACACAAGTCTTGAAAGTTGTACTGTTAACTGAATAGAAAAACTTGAAAGATGAAAGCGCATTGGCGACTCCAAGAGTTTCCGGCAAAATATATTGCCCATTTAGGGAGACGGTGAGGGCAACGCATCGAAATAATTATGCTGATGTTCATGGGCGTCGGTAGTCGTTGAAAGGCTCCGATTTCTCGTTTGTCCCCCTATACTATAAAAATAATGTTAGTTATGAATCTCAATAAGTCTACATGGATTATAAATGGAGTAACAAAATAGAAGCATCGGGAATTTTTTAGCCTTCCGTAGTCAAATGGCGAAAACGGACACCTTGTAGTTTCGTCATGTCCGTCCGTATATCACAGGCCGTACCTTGTTAACTGCTACAAAATGATGTAGTATGATTTTGAAAAATAAAATAATTAATGATACCGCTCTATACATGTAACTGAGGGATGATTTCTTTTTCTCGAAAGAACATAAAAGTGGGTGACGCACTGTATTGGTCTATCTAAATGATATGGAGGTTTATACGAAAGTTATTTTAATGTTTTCTTGTGATATTCGTTTCTAAAGTGATAAAAAGTGTATAAATTGTAAACAGAATTGGAATTACAGAATTCAAACCCAAGTTTAAGTAAACATTGATTTGACCAATATCGATCTAGTAGTTAGTATATATATTTTTGACGACACCCTAATATTGGGGTCTACATGTCTGTAATTCGCCCGCCTTGTCACTTTCTTCAACTTCTTTTGAGGGCACTGTAGTATCCTCACGTGCCCTCACAAAAGACCCCTGCTTAACACCAGTGTCACTTACCTCGACAGTGGCGCCAATTATATAATTCTTTTTATCTGAGACTTTACAGACTCAGTAGGGTAGGTCGCATTCCTCTGCCTCCACACTCTATACATAAACCATCGTTTACTAATTATAGATACCTTGGCTTCGTCGGCTGTATCTACACAGATTAGCTAACCAGCCAATGCAGAAAGTTATGGACATTTCCTGAAATTATTGTGAAAAGTTACAATTCATTAAAATGTGACGGACTGGATGGATGTTGTAATTTTCAGCCATTTTACTACTACAGATGAGAACCAAGTACAGCAGGTGACGAGATATATAACCGTGACAAGTAAAATATTACAAAATAATTAAGTTCAAGGTAAGTGCAGGTCCCGGCACGTAACTGTCGCGCCGAGGGATAAGTTGAGGGGCTAGTTGGGGTGGTGAACCAGCCTCCTGCCTCCCCCGTCCCGCCCTCGCCCTCGCCCCTCCGACACCGTATTTCGTACTTCTGCGCAATAACGGTTGGTGTTATACTACCATGCCGGGATATATGTACATTAAATTGAGAAAACAATTTTGAGTTATGGCTCCTACGCCTTAATTTAAGGCTTACATTGTATGGGTTTATTTAGTTTCATCATCGTCATCATCATTATCAGCCCTTATCGGTCCACAGCTGAACTCAGGCCTCTCTCAATGCACGCCAAGACGACCGATCTCCTGCTACTCGCATCCATCAAGGACCGGCTGCTGCACGGAGATGGTCTTCCCACCTGGTGAACGGTTCATAATTTGGTTTGCCATAATCAAATCTACATTCTTACACCGATATTGTTTTGAATTAAAAATATTGAAGAAAATGTTAAGTTTTTAATGCTTTATAATTTCTTAGCTCGTTCTTTATCTGTAAATATTTTCCTCTTTATCTGTAAATATTTTCTTTAACATTTTTTTGACGTTTTATGTGTATGGACTATGGAGGATATAAGTATAGAGCCAACAACAGTTCTGTTCAGCAGGCAGCTTCGCTAGTGTCTTCTTTACAATGACTATTTAGCACCTACAGTTAGCTGTACCCACTAATGGCGTATTTCCGACTAAGTTTACTGAACAGATATGTTGATGGCACTGTAGTAGTAAAATGCCTTTGTGATGTTTCTGTACTGACAAAATGAGTCCATAGATATCGTCAAGGGTGAGGCAACCATAGAGATAAAATGGATAGACTAAAGAAGCCATAGGCAGACCTGTTAATGCGAGTGTCCGTCAGGGTTAACAGAGAAGGAAATTGAGAATGCATTACTGTATTTGTCTATGTAATCTCGCATGCGCCTTCCGCCAAGAAAAAAAATCTCTTTCTACTTTGACGGACTACTTACGTCGGCCTTCCCTTTCTATCTAAATTATCTATCTCTATAGATCCAACTACATCAAAATGTATTTTTTTATTTTTCTAACATTAATACCATACTATTTCATATAGTTTCGTGTCTTTATGAAGGCTCAGTGCTGTGTTGAACAATAGCAACATGTCCGTTATACAAATAAATCTCCCTCTAAGAATTAGGAACGTTAAACTCTACTCTCCATATTCTTCTCATTCAAGCTGTGATTTTATTACTACTGTAAAATTACTTTTTAACCTTAATTCAATGTATATATAATGTGAAAGAAAATACATGTATAGACAAGCGATTACTATAAAGTATAACATAATGTATTATATAACGATTTTATTTTCACCAATTCTATAAATTTCGATGTTGAAATGGAAAACAAGTATTTCACTGTGATTACTCAATGGCAGTGGCTCTTGTTTGCATGCTTTTAAAATATTTTATTTCAAAATAAAAGAAGCAAAATTTATTTTGAATAAAAAAATGTGGTGCGGTATGAGTTGTAATTTACGGCAGAGTTAAATCAGCATTAATTTAGAATTTAAGATATTTTGTTAAAATTAGAGTTTAAATGATTTAGTTAAGTTACGTCTCAGTTTACGCAGTAACTTTTGTGTCTATTATTTGTACAATAAACTGTTATTACGTGTTACTTACATGTCTATTTCATTATTAACGTGTATTTTTGCATTTTGCACTACCACGCGTGAATGTAAACGAGCAATCGGAGCCATTTGATGACTACCGATGCCCATTAACATCTGAACGGTTAACGGTTGTGCATATGCGCTGCCCTCTTCGCACCAATGGGCTACTCATGGCTCTCACGCGCCGCAAGACACACGATAGCATGGCCTTAATTGTTACAGCCCAATCTGGCCGGCACGACCGGTTAAGTAACCCTTCCTCACATGACACTGCCACATAGTGACAGATTTGCTTGTCCTATTTGGATATTGCCGATGGCCCATTAGAGGGGAAGAGCGGTGGACAACACATCTGCAGAACAATTATGTGGATATCTATGGGTTTCGTTAGTCATTAAAAAGCTCTGGCTGCTTGTTTCCCCCTTAATATATATAAAAAATAGTTACGTGCACGCACCTCTCAGGTGCTATATGATACAGCACTTGAGAGGTGCGCTAAATATCAGGGACACGTCTTATTAAAAACCAAAATCTTGTTTCGATTAATGTTTTATTAATTCACCAAAACGCATTCGCATACATTGTAGTCATTGAAGTTGGGTTCAATTCGCGTAATTCTTATTTGTGTTCGTCTCTGTCCGTGCTGACGTCTATGTGCTCTCGGGTACAGAAACACCCCACGACAACTGCTATTTTCATGGCGACCCAGTTTCTTCTGAAGAACCACGGCACTTTTTCTGGGGATTTTTCGTACGTGTTCATTTTGGCCTTCAAAACGGTGATCTGAAAAGAACATTTCAAATGCAATTGTGACGCATGAATCTTACTGGGATCGACATCTGGCAGAAAATCACAGTCCACAGTGAAGAAATGTTAGCTGTACTTTGTAAGACGCTTTAGTTGAGTTAGTCGTTTTGTCAGTCGTATAACTGTGTGGGTTAAATGTGTTAGGTTTCAACGCGTTCGGCGGTGTTCATGGTTTTGTTTCTAGCACGATAAATGCATTTTCGCACCATCCAGCCGACCCAAGGGGGCCCGAAGATCGTGTTGGACTCAGGTCGTGAAGCGATAACTGCTACCGACTAAAAACTGCTATCCGTTAGCTAGGCCGTTTAGGCTTCTTACTGCGGCAGCGTGTCATGGTGTTTGTGTTTGTGTCATTTTCGGCGGACTTAGCTACTGCTATCGCGATCGCGTCGTTGGCGTCGTGCAATACGTGCTTCGGCCGACAGTAATGGGAGTTTCTTGTTAACGATTAATTTGTTTTTGTTGTTTAGGGCACGTTCAAAAACTTGTGAGACAGCTGTTTCAAATGGTCTTTAATCAAATTGTAATTGTTCAGATTAAAGTTACAATGTAGGTCGGTGTTTCGCCTGGTACATTCCAGGGACATCCGGTAGCCCTGTGTAAGAATCTATTTTGCATTTTCTGCAAATGTTCTATTTGGGTATGTGCGCGAATGACGCACTGCAATACGACATGATCGGCTCAATGCATGTAATATACAAAGTGAGCTTATGTCTATATGCTATTTTGCTATTTTCGTTTATGGGAGAATAGAGTTTAAAAAGGACGTATCATGCCTTTTTTTACAACGTTGTGTATGTTATTCTTAAATCTTACCGATCTATCGAGAGTGATGCATAAATAATTTGCCGTCTCTGCTCTAGGTATCTCGCTACCATAGAGCAGGATGTTTTCTTCTCTATGCGAGGAGGTGGGGGTTTTCGAGAGAAGACGTACTCTTTTCCGTGTTAACCTCTATTCTACATTTTACGCACAATTCACCGAGTTCGGTGACGGCGTTTTGGAGTTGTTTGGTTCCCTTGTTGGGAACGTTCCTAATGTACACGTGCGGTATCATCCTAGAATACCGCCAGCTGGACGCTGCTGTGTTGCGGTATGTCGCTAGTGTACAAGTTAAAGAGAGTGGGAGAGAGAACCGATCCTTGAGGAACGCCGGCTCTGAGGAGACGAGGAGACGCCAGGGTGCCTTCTACTCGGTAGCGGAACTTCCTGTTTGCTAAATAACCGCTTACTATCAGTACCAGTCTGTCAGGCAGTCCAAGTTGGTATAGTTAGGACATGAGGCCTTGATGCCAAATCTTGTCAAACGCCTTTCTACATCAAAGACAGTGGCCGTGCCGCGTGGCCGGCCCTGTCTTTTGAGTCCCGATAGTACATACTCCGTGAGGCGATGTACTTGTTGTGGGCACCTAGGGCTGTCGCGAAACCGATCTGCTCGTCTATACGCGGTTTTTAGCCGTGATACGAGAGATTTTTTTCCTAGCGAGCTTATGAGACTAATGAATCTGTTGCTAGTGAGCTCCACCCGGGTTTTTCCCAGGTTATGTATGCATATCTCTACGGCTTCCTTACGTATGTCTGGGAGGTGTATACTAACGCGAGGCGTCGGGCCCGGGGGCCCTCTTCGAGTGAAGCTTCTTTACTATATTCTTTACTTCTGTGTCCGTCTGGCGTATGATCTTATCATCAGCGTCCGGTGGCACAGCCGTTAAAAATATTGTCCTGTGAAATACTTAACTACTACTACATAGCTGTTAATGACCTGATTTGTATACACCCCAGCAATAACACTTACATAGTAACCAGTCATGATTAGGCTTTGATTTCAAATTTGCGAGTCATGTGAATGTACTAAACCTTAATCACAGGATTTGATCATTAATAGGTACATAATAAGGAATATCATTCGTGAGAAGATATTATTGATGGTCTCAACGTCCAGCATTGGGAAACCGGTGCAAAGACAGGTAGAGAGGGCGAGAGAATTAAATAACATGTAAATATGTGTGCCTAATTAGCGATCTAGGCCGCGCTCGTAAAGAAATCCTTTACAAATTATATATTATACCATCCTCGGGAATCGCTCTATCCATAGTAAGCACACGAAACTCCGTTCAGTAGATTTTGAGAAAATGGATCACATACGGACAGAGCTTTTAAGGACTTAGTAAAAATATTAAATGATATATAAAATGAAAATGTGTCAATTCGTTTAATACATACGTTGTGGCGTCGCATTTGACATCCATATGGGAACGCACACAGACTTCTGTCGCACTTTGTCTCTTCTATTATTTCAGGGAAGTAATTGTCCCCTAAAATCTTCGGTTCTCTCTGATAAAACAAAAGTTTAAATGTCATTATGTACACAAAGATTAAGCAAGCACCTATATATAATGTGTACAAGTGTGCGTTAATGTGTTAAGTAAAACTAATAGTATTGTGGGTTAGAGAAACATTTTAATTGAGTACGGAACTTAAGGGACAAATGGAAGTTGATTGAGACTACAAATCACAATGGTGTGACTTATTACATCAGGTTAGCTCAGCTCAGTGTACCCTGTTGTTGGCACATCCGGGGCGCCGGCCAACGCAACGTAGGCGTCCAATGGCACCCTCGGGGTCTTAGTAGATATTCGGCATACATTTTGCCATGTTAGGATGCCAGTACTTGCTGATACCACTTGTTGTCCTTTGTACAAAGTATGGAACTATTTCGCACTCCCATGAAACAGGTGATACATATTATAACATACATATGAAGTGAGCAGTAAGCAAGCAATTATACGTACTTTTGATTGTTCGCATAAGCAGCGCCCTTCCAGCGTAGCATCATTCTGAAACAATATATATAATTTATTTTATATTAAATATAACTGATAAAAAGTTTGTTCAGTAATTTATATAAAAAAAAAAATTTAATGCCCTGATTCATGGCCAGGGAATGTGTCCGGATTCCGGACTACCGTTGCTCACATGTCGGCAAAGTGAATATATTGTTGCTCTTCGTACAAATTATGAGTTTCCTGTGGCCTATTGGAGGGTCCCAACACGTTTTGAATAACAATAATGCGCATGTATATAGGCATCAGTCGCCAATAATCTCCAACTGTTTGCACCATCCATCTATACGTATTGTTAAACAAAGTCCCCAAAAGCTGTATATCAGCATGTGATCGATTTCCTCAAAATCTGTTGATCTGATTTTCATGCGGTTTTCACCAATGGGTACTGCGATTCTAGAGGAAGATTTAGTGTATAGTTAACTTCCCCTGATATTCACGGGCGAAGCCGGGGCGAGTCACTAGTAATATATAAAAATCACTCACATCACGTCTTTGAACCTTAACATTTCCACGTTTCCTCGTTCGCGTCTGGACTGAATTGTCCAACAATATTATGTCATTTCTTATCATGTTGGCGTAATCCACTATCAGCGCTGGCAGCTCCTCGGGCTTCGCGTTCGGCTCGACAGCCTCCGCGTAAGTCATTCCCGTACTATCGTTGTTCTCTATGTCGTTGGTCAAATCACTTTCGAGCACGTAGTTCCCTTTCCTACGCGTCCTATGATTTTCTACTAAGAACCTGTCCATGTGCGTCGGTTTCTTTGATGCCAATATCGGTACCAGCATGTCTATGTTAATCAAAAGTATTGCACATGTCTGTAGTAACAACATGGGTAGTTTGTTCTGTAAAAAATATTTATAAATTATGTAAACAGAGGTAGTGGAAATATTTGTGTAGAAAGGTTATGTCAGTGGCTATTTATTCATTTAGACCGACACGACTGAAAAAAGATTAGACACTGGACTGAGTACTATAAAGTATTTTTCTACTACTATTAAGTAAAATTTGTGTTCTAGGCATATTTTTAAATAATCAGAGCTGTTATTAAATATTTTCACTATAGGTGGGTAATTTATTTTCGATATTCAAATATAACTTATTAGTATATAATTAGTATATAACTATGTAAAAATAAACAAATATTAATATCAAAGCTTATATGTCTACTAATAGCGTATAAAGAACCGCTTTGTCCAATTCATTATGAGACGATAGCTGCACACAAAAAATGATCTCAGTTTCCAGCGTTCCAAAAAAAACAGTTTAAGAGTAGCTGCTGTATAAAAGAGATGTACAAAAATGAAGAAGGAAACGAGAAAAGTAAAGTAAATTTATTTAATAAGTACTATTTGACGTTAAAAATCTTTATTTAAAATCTTTTTACTATAGTATGTACTATAGTAAAAAAAAATTAAGTCGAGTGGTCTACTATAGTATGTAGTTGAAATTTGACAATTGAAGATTAAAAAATTGCCGCCAGAGCCAGCACTTATGAGGGGTATATGCTTCCGAGGAAGTACACTATATAACGTGTGGTGTTAACAACAAATTTTAGACGTACCATGACTTTGTTCTTCAACGGTATCTAATCTTACAATGAGTTGTTTCGTTGTTTCCCTTGGATTTTATATTCGAATTTGACGGACGTTTCAATAGATCCATTTGCAGGCGAAAGTACCTAGTAATTTTATATCACACTAATTACTATCTGATGTCAAAAATCGGAACAATAGCACTCCATAAGGACATTGTCTGATTTTGTAACTTGATACGTGATTTATGTGTAGGTAAGTTCAGTCAGACGGCCCCACTCTAAGAGGAGGGGTGGGGACCCCTTAGAGCCACCACTCGCACAAGTCGGCGATTTCCGGGTTTGAGCGCCTAGATTCAACCTTAGCGACGCCGAATTATTTGTAGCAGCCATTCTGGCGTAAAAAAACTCACGGAAAAGGATTTCGAAAAAAAGGGATTAGGTACTGACATCGATACACCAATTTGTTTTCTTCAGGGAGCTATTACTTTGGTGCTTACTTTCAGTTTTACATATACCTACTAGAACGAACTTTTGAAGTAGGGGTCCTCAGGTTTTTAAAGTGAAACTAAAGTACTGGCGCTTAAAAAATCAAGCTGATTTATGTGCCGCTACACTTGCACTACATCTGCTACGCCACCGTAATAATTCTACGTGGGCGTAGCAGATGTAGTGCGTGTGTACTTTACTTAATAATAATAATGATATTTGTGGACTTATCACACCACGTCAGCCCTGTGATAAGTACCGTAAGGACTTGTGTTACAGGTACTAAGTCAACGGAAATATATTTAATATTTTTTATACATTTAAGATTTTTATATACATATATTTTTAGATACATATATAAACATCTACGACCTAGGCAGGATTCGAACCCGCGACCTTTGGCGTAATACGCGGACTAACCGCCACGTTACCAACTGAGCCAGCCGGTCGTACGTAGCACTTGAATCGTCCCAGCTGATCTCCTAGTATGTATGCTTGTCTCGCGCATAACCTGTACCTACACGAGAGTATGAGATGGAGCAATGAGATGCACTCTCTTTCTCTATCTCTCTTGTTTCTCTCTTGTACATAGAAGATAATATAAGGAGACAAATGAGAACGATGCATGCTTTGTCCACGTATATATTTAACTATGGATGCAACTAAGAAGAATCTGTTTTTATTTATTTACATTTACTTCAACTTAGGGAACAGAGGAGGCTCAAAATGACATGGACTTGTAACGACTTAATTTGACTGAAATAAAAAAAGTTATTTAACAAAAATAAACCGAGTTCTAAACAACGTAACTAAAATTTCTAAACAACAACACTGCCTTTCAATTAGGGAACTGGCGTGCTGTGCTAAACGATTTGAGGCTCTCTGAGTTAGAGGCTTCGACGCGAGTGTGTGTGTCCGATTAGTCCAGTCGACACTCCGACCTAACTTCCGACGAACCATGGTAGGTTCCAAAAAGTTCCAACTGGAATTAAAAAACCTGTTCGTCGCCCTAGATATATCCGAAACTACAATGGAAATTGGCGAAACCATGAGTGGCGTGACTGTGAAGGATTACGTACGAGTATACGAGCAAGAAGATTAAACTCTCAGATGAGACGCTTAGACTTATGAGGGAACGCAGAGCACACGATGATGTTACGTCTGCCGATGTCAAGCTTCTTTCAAAGCGAATCCGCAAGCTAATATGCTGAGACGCAACAGATGCCCGAAGCGACTGAGCAGAATAGATGGTCGAAGGTTTTTATGGAGAAGCTTCGAAGAAGTCATCTGACAAAGGTTACGACTGATTCTTGCCGTTTCTTCTAAGCCTGGGATCCATTTTTACCATAAAGAAAGTTGTACAAAAGACACATGAGTACAATCAGCTGCTGTGCCTTGTCTTTGTGGACTATGAACAAGCTTTTGACTCTGTCGAAACCTGGGCTGTTCTGAACCTCTTACAGCGATGTCAGGTCGTTTGGCGATACGTCGAATTACTGAGAGCATTGTATGACGCTGCTTTTATGTATGTTCTGATTCCGGGAGGTCAAACAAGGCCAATCCAATTGCATCGAGGAATGCGACAGGGGGACGTTATTTCCCCGAAACTGTTCACTAATGTTTTGGAGGACGTCTTTGAGACTTTATACTGGGCAGAATGCGGCATAAATATTAACGGCGAGTACCACTCACATCTTCCTTTCGCCGATGAAATCGTTGTTGGCCGAATCGTTGGAGAGCTTGCCGGAAATGTAGCACAGCCTAAATGAATCCTTCCGACGTATTGTCCTTAGGATGAACTTGGAGAAGGCAAAGGTCATGTTCCACGAACGCATTCTTCCTAGGACGGTCAGCGTCGAAGGTGCTATTCTCGAAGTCGTAGACGAACACGAACTATTGCAATTAGGTATATATAACTTCGAGAAGGAAGTCGATAGAAGTATTCAGTTGGGTCGGGCAGCATTCCGCAAGCTTCGTCACATATATGACATATATACACGACAATAGTTTTCAACCAATGCGTTCTTCTCGTGATGACCTACGGGGCCGAAACATGGCTTCTTAATTTAGGACTGTACCGCAAGTTTGCGGTAGCACAACAGGCTATTGAACGTGCCATGTTGGGTTTTCCTGTCCGACAAAATTCGTAGCGAAGTCATAAGACAGAGAAATAAAGTATCCGATATCACGCGACGAATAAGCTCGTTGGAGTGTCAAAAAACTCTGAAGAACAGATGGCAGATAGACCAGTAAGGATCTGGAGTGAAGGCCGCGTTTAGGAAGACGAAGTGTTGGTCGACCGTTCACCAGGTGGGAATACGATCTCCGTGCAGTAGCCGGTCCGGGATGGTTGCGAGTAGCAGGAGATCGGTAATCTTGGCGTTCATTGAAAGAGGCCTATGTCCAGCAGTGGACCGATAAGGGCCGATCATGACCATGAATATAAAAAACAATTTTACATCACTTACACAACTGAGCCATCACTTCACTTATCTATTGATAACACCAACAAACAATTTCAGTTACCGACTATAATTTAGACTGAATAGAGATAATCAAAATATTTACCTTCAACGCAGACGAGGCCTGTGCTACACTAAAATAGATTAAATTTACAATTTTTCCAACATACAGCGTATTCAAGCATACTTTAGAGTTTAGTTTGTTGTGTGTTTGAAGTTTTTAAAATAATTTCTTTCAAATACATCATTTATGTTGGCCGTGAATATGTATATATTACTTTGCATTGGTTAAATTTAGGTTATATCAATGACTAGCGTAACATGTTATAAGTAATATATTAACGATAATACAAAAATGCTAATAACATATAATATAGTATGTAAGTTAATGGAAACATTTAATCAAGCCAGGGAGAAGCAAGGGAAAGTACAGTAGTATTCGTCACGTAACTCTCTCTTCCGGTCTATCTTCACTAGCTTATATTTATTTCTCAACTTCCGTTGGCTTCGTTTTCGTAACGATTAATACCCAAGTCACTTCCGTTGGCTTCGTTCTCGTAACACTTAATCCCCAAGTGAAACAAATGGAAAGATGCTTTTTTATCTGCATTGAGTTAAAAAGTTTGATAACAATTTCTCGCGTCATGCAATTCACAGTAACACCTCCGCAAGAACATTGGAAATAGCTCAAGAGCATCACAGAATGTAAATCACGAAAAATGTAAACTCGTTGCGGCCCATATGTGAGTGCATGTACATAGATACAGTGCATATTACATAGATACAGCGTTCCTAGCCATGCGTACAAACAGTCTCAGAAGTAAGGGAGGTAGGGGATCATGGGGCATTTGATTTGCATGTGAAACATGGTTTTTTATATAATAGGGGGGGGGGGACGAGCGATCGGCGCTTAGATTTTGAATATAAGTAATAATGATAGTTTTATTTCCATCGCCCATTGTCAGAAAATATAAATGTGTTTCGTATTTTATTGACATCTTCGATAACAACAAATTAAGGATGGACAGTTTTTATGGTGTTACATTTATCGTAGTACTAGCATTTGGCTATGCCCAAACGCGCCTTCCTCCTACGTGTATGCCCAATTCTGCCCATACCCTCATTTTTTGAATATGTTTATTTCTATCAAATGTTGAATTCCAATTGGTAGGTAAATATAATCTTTGATAAACATAAAAAGAGAAGTTACCATAGAGACTTATGCTGTCCTACAGATTGCTTTCATATCTTTCTCCAAATCACTACCAAAATATCTATTTCCGTACGTAAGAAACCGTCAACCGCCAATGTCATTGACAACTTATTGAAAATTGTTGTTGTAAGGTTCGTCCTTACGGAGAAACTAAGATCAAATTACCATGCCGCCTCGTCTTTAGTAGTTTATTTTTCGTTGTTGTTTTATTAAGTCTTGAGTTCGCCATCTTTTTTCCCGGTTCTAACTTATTGAAAATATATATGACGTTTGAGTATTTGGTAATGCCAGTTATCAAACTATCGTACTGTATTAGAAAGCAAAAACAATCTACCAAGGATTTTGAGAAATAAGAAGGTGCCCAAACCTCCCGACTGCCCAGTAACCTTACATTATATCACGTCTATTCAGATGGGACGACAATCTGACAAAATCAGGAAGAAAGTAGGCGTAGTGCCGACGGCTCAAAGTTCTCTCCGTGGGACTGGGATGTACCAACGCTAACTTCCTTTTCTTTATTTTAGTCGCGCCCTTTCATCCCTTCGACATGAAAAGATTCCGAGGGTGAAACACTCGCGGAAAAGACTCGTGTGCGGTATAGTCTCAGAATATCTAACTGCAATTTTTTATACGGTGGTAATTATTTCAGCTAGACAAATCAAGGGTGCACCGTCAATGGCCTGGTGTCAATCGGATGATGTGCGGGCCTCGTGGCACACGATAGTGACTACACCCTACACCACAGCAGGTGCCAACAATGACGCCTTTGGTGATGTACCGCGATGATAGAACACCTAGACGGCATTTCGGTCTATCAAGGGACAGACGCCACCTCTAGACTATTTGTCCATGTCTACCCCAGGATATTTTCTGGTCCATACGGATAAACTTCACCAACGTCATTTTACGATACCGTAATCTAAACAAATCACACATTAGTTTCATTGTGATACCATTTCCGAGAAGGATGAAACTTTTATAACATTTCGTATATTAAACAAATAAGAAAATATTATTCTACAAGATTTAAATAC
The DNA here is from genome assembly GCA_017140195.1 of Eumaeus atala. Classification (NCBI taxonomy): domain Eukaryota; kingdom Metazoa; phylum Arthropoda; class Insecta; order Lepidoptera; family Lycaenidae; genus Eumaeus; species Eumaeus atala. The sequence goes on along the minus strand of JAFELO010000214.1, from coordinate 329,557 downwards.
TTTCAAACTATTACATTCGCTTTCAGCATTCAGTAAATAAGTATCAGTGTAAAATTACATTCCCATCAATACTTATGCAAAACCTCGATTAGGTAATGTCAGTCTCTCATGAGTGTAAGGCATCAGGCAAGTTTCATAAGAGACACTAGACTTAGACGTGTACTTGTTAAGGTAAGGGTTATTTAAAGTGGATAATATAAGCGTGAATTCCTTCTTTCCTTTATTTTTTTCTTCCCTACATATACAATCAAGGTATACATTTCTTGTGTATTAAGGTTTTTGTACCATTCTTTATACTACATACGGTATATCGTATAGAAAGTGTAGGGCGGGCGGTAAGCCCGAGTGGGCGCTTTTTTCCACTTTTCCCGGTCGCGTGAGTCATGG
>JAFELO010000214.1:311337-328987 GCA_017140195.1 Eumaeus atala | reverse complement strand
CCGCTCCGCACCACGCGTGCGCTGGGCGCGTCGCGCGGGCCGCGGGCCAGGCCCGCGAGCCTGCTGCTGCTCGCCGCTTGGCTGGCGGCCGTAGCCGCCGACCTCGCTTGTCCACACGAGCTACCCGAACCGCGGCTCGACTGCTCCTCTTGCCGCTCACTGGAAAACGCCCGGGAGCATAGCCTCCGCGTCATCCGCGAGAGCCTCCTCGCCAAACTCGGCTTCGCCCAGGCCCCGAACACCACGGGCCGCCAGTTGCCGCGCGTGCCGGCCGATCTCATGGAGCGCTTCGAACGCCGCCCGCCGCCGGCCGGGGTGCAGGCCGACGCTCCCGCGCCCAGCCGCACTCTCGTCACGCACACAGAACGAGATGACTTTTTGGCTCGTACCGACAATGTAGTTGTATTTGCCCGTCAGTATTGTTTTATATATTCATTTAATGTTTCATTGAGCAAAGGATCTAGGGTTGTAACTAAAGGTTATAATTTTTGGTAAATAATGTTTTGGTTTAGTGTATCTTAAATGTGCATCTATTGAAGTTTAACCGAAAATTATTCCACCGCGAGTTCATTCAAGGTGTTCATCGTGTTTCTTGATGTATCTCGACTCTCTACCTACGTTTGTTGAAAACGCTGTTCCTACGCTTATATGGTCCTATGTTTCCACGTGCGAACGTCTATTCAACTTATTCTAGTTACAAAGTTCATTGACAGGTACGTGTGCAGTATATAAGTGGCTAAGGCACTTGGTGCTCGTCTAACGCACCGCCAATTTTAATTAGCCAAAGATTGGTTCTAGTCGGACATGTCATAGATACACATTGTCTCTACGCTAAGATATTATCGCGCGCGCTTTTTTGTCAATTTATTTGGCGTAATATACTAAGTTTTCATAACTTTACGCTTCGAAATATGTGTACGAGAAGTTAAATACTTATCACAAGCGATACAGTAAAGGTGAATTACTGGTTTAAAAAAAGTTGTTAGGTTGCGAAAGGGCTACGACTCATGACAATGTAACGTGCCAGTTACGACTTCAGTACCAAATTGTAATTATGATATTGAAAGAGTCCATATCAATAAGGTCCAATTTACTTAATATACGTTACTTAATGTAACGTTTATGACTTTTCTGCTAAGGATTACAAAGTGCATGATTTTTTTTTTGGAATTAGCTACGTTTGTTACCTACTTTGTATTTGATTTGTCACAGAAAAAGATATAAATGTAACTACTTGATTATTAATGAAAATACTGTTACTTATTGTAATTATCAAACAGTGACTATCAATGCAGACAATTTTAGTATGCCAAGGACAGCGTTCAAAATTGCGTAAGATACAAAAATTACACTTTTCTTGCCTACGCGTTATAAATCTAAACTTTTTAGTCATTTGCGTCATAGACATCTAGAGAAAAAATGTAAATGATTTCTATATTCTATATTATCTTTAACATTAAATCCATTTAATTAAATCTTTCGATAGTTGTAAATACAGAGTTGACCTATAAGTGTAAGAACATGTGTATTTTTAGAATAATTATTATCATAGTAGATAATGTAGTCCACTCTTCATGCTTAATGACAGGGTTCATGAGATACAAGTCATGCAAGTTGTTTGTCAATATTGCAACTTTGAATATTTACACAAATAGATCCACACTTTATATCGACGGAAGTCTAAAAAGAACTTTCTAGGCTTGATTTATTTGTAGCAGAATTAGAAAGGATGATTGTAATACAATGATCCTTTCTGATTTTTTTCTAAATTTGAAATTACATTTTCTTGTAAACTTAAATCATATCTATCACGTACGACTATTTTAAGCAATTGAAATGCTTCTTCGTGAATAAAGTAACAGTTACTTAAAAGTAATGAAAAATATTTGTTTCTGAGTGTGCGATGCGAAAGGTATGTATGCTAGGTGTTTGATTTATAATTTTATCAAAATAAACAGATTTTGCGTGGCCGCCACCACAAGAAAATCTTATATTTTGCATAAAATATGTATCAAACTCTTTAAAAGATTATGAAAGGCTTTACAGTTCTTAGCCAAATGTTTTTCTATTCTTTTTAAGCTACTGTGTACTCTTTGTTGATTGTTTATTAAAATTAAGACAATAATAATAAGAATATGTATTCCAAATTATGCACGTTTAAAATTAGTAAGTTTAAATTGCGAACTCTCCTTCAAATTGTGTAATGTGTAGATATCTTCTACGGGAACAGCAAAGACGTGGGCTGTCCGTCGACTTTTTGTCTGCCATTTCCGTAGGAACAGTGCCCTCGGTACTCGGTCTGTAATCGCGCAAACGCACCGCCTCCATAGCTCTGGGTGACACAATTCCTTATAAATTAACCAATGAGCTACACTAACACGAATTTGCCTACAATTTCTGCAAGTAATTTTAAATTTTCTTCAATAAGTCGCGATCGGTGAAGAGGACTAGGCCTACTGGGGATACCTCTATAAAAAAACGCACCTAAAGGTTCTTACCTCTGTGGTGGTGTGGAAAATGAACCAAAATGTATATCTTCGCACGATAATAATTTTATTGTTACAGAGCTATTCATATGATCAGTATCTACGGTTTTGTCCATTTCATTTTGAATACTTTTACTTTTAATAAAATCAGGCCTTCAACTATCTACTCGACACTAGTAGCTACACTATATTTTGTGAGTGAAGTACATACATCGGTATGTATAATCATTTTGGCGCAGAGATCTGAGATCCAAGATCAAACAGTATTTATTACTGCAAAATGGCTACAAGCGGCCCATTTATATCCAAGGGGAATTGTTAGTTATTATTTAATACATTGTGCTTATAGACAATCTATACATTAGGAAGAGGTAGTACCATGCTGCATATATAGTCATCAAAAGGCTCCGATTTCTCGTTTGTGATACAAAAAAGACTCTTACAATTAAAAATATGCAAAAGAAATTGCCATAACAAAGGAAAGGAAAAAGTGGATGGTATCAGCTTGTCCGAGTATAAATCTTATTCCCATATTAATAGCGTAAGTCAATTTTTATCCAAGTGGGACGATAGCTGCGCATAAAAATTGATTATGGTCTTATTTTGACGTAGTCCAGCCGTAAAAAAAAACAACAATTTATATCTCCCTCCCAACTTAAGTTTAACTCTTTCTATCTTCACAAACTTATATCTCCCTCTCAACTTCCATGTAACTCTTTCTATCTTCACCAACTTATATATCTCTCTCAGCTTCCGTTAGCTTCTTTTTCGTAACGTCACACATTTACCAGCTTACCCAAGTCAAACATCATAAATGCTAAAGACATATATCGTCAGTAATGAGTCGTCAGTAGGCGAGACGTGTCTATTTGGAACGATCGATTGTTATGGCTACTGCAGTCACCTTAATTGCTCGGATCAAGGCGTCTCGAGCTTTTATATGATTGTCAATTAGTACGGTCGGCATATTCAAACTACGAGTGTTATACCCATCACCTGCTTATCTCTTATAAGATCGTGTCGGTAAATCTACTATACGACAATACTCTCAATAATAAGCACCACTCTCAATATAAAAGTATCTCAGGCCATACAAGTGACACTGAAATCGGAGAAGTGGAGGAATACCACCTGAGAGAAGGTTGTTCTATGATTGATGGTCACGGCCCCCAGCATTGGGGAATTGAGGCAGAGAGAGAGAGAGAGAGAGAGAGAGAGAGAGAAGGTGAATGTGGTCGGCGAGATCGGTGAAGTATATTCTTATTATTAGTATAAAACCGGCCACGAGCGACTCGGACTCGCCTAAGAAGGGTTCCGTAGCAGCAAACCAATTGCTACCTAACAGATTTTGTCTAAACCAATTTTCGGATAAAGTTTTTATTAAATTCTATATTTCATATATATATATATATATATATATATATATATATTAAGGTAAAATAATTAAGTAAGTTATAAGTAGTGGTAGTAGTAGTAGTAGTAGTAGTAGTAGTAGTAGTAGTTATGAGTACTTAAGTAATAAGTAAAATAGTCTACGTGTGGTAATAGTGGACGTCATCCAGCTGATGATGATAATGATGAATAAATAGTAATATATTTTTTGCTATTTGACTACGGGACGCTAAAAGTAATGTTACTGAAAGGCAGTCGTATTTTGTATGGTTTGTAAGAGTTATGTCACTTTTTAGACTGTCGCTACAGCCTACAACGGGTCGATATCGATCCACTAGTTCTACGTGTACCAACAATTGCTAAATAAAAAAACTTGGGATACTTAAAATTCTAGAAACATATTTTGCGTAGGTCCCACTCCGTAACCGACACAAACACGTGTTGAAATTCGCAATTTTTTTCTGTGACGGTGGCTGAAGTACATATGACATCATGAAAAGTCAACGAACTGCCCGCAGTGGGACACTTAATGTTAGTTAATTATTGCGATCTCATCGCAAAGTTTTAAATGCTTCAGTAGAGTTAACTCTTTAATAAATTTGAGGCGTGCAGTACGAACAAAAAGTGACGATTATATCTGCATGACAGAGATCAAGCAATCCTAATAGATTTTTAAGGCTAGCAGTCATCAATACTTAGTTACTAAGCTACTATCTATTTTCAGAGCGCAGCTAGGTCAGTACTCACAAATTGAATAAAATAAAATGCAAAAAGGCCTTTTAGAAATAGTTTTTTTTTCTTCAATGACAATGCAACTTCCATTGTCATACAAACTTAATGTGTATACAGAATTTCACCTCAATTAACTGAAGATATATACTTCAAAATTGAGTTGTTTCCACTCGAACAAACATACATATATGTCAAATGAAAACGTTTAATTAAATAATGGACGGATGGATGTTTCAAAGCAACAAGTAAGAAACTTAAGGCTGAAAGATCATTGCCTATCTACTTCATAATTCACATTGCTTCGATAACGGTGTTAATAGTCTATAATATTTCAATATTCACTAAAATTTAATGAATTAATCAACTAATAATTTTCATTAAAATATATTTTCTTCATTTATTTTAACACTATTTCTCGTGAATGTTGCTCACATTACAGTGGTAATAAATTGTTCATAGGTAACTCTAGACGCATACATTGACAGTCTCTACTAAAAGTAATAAAATAATTGTACAAAAACATCTACTTGTAATAATAACATCTGTCCACCTAGACGACGATCACCTATTTGCATCCAATTTGAACCGTTGACGATGATCAATTCCATGTCTAGAAGCCATTGCAAAAAAACTGTGTTTTCCACATATGCGTCTCGAGTTCTATTGCAATAAATTGATTCTAAAGTAAAGTGCAACTCAAGCGCCGTAAAACGTTACGACGGTGCTAAGACCCGTTAACACGATTTCACACTTCATTTGTTTTTGTTTCTTCTATGTTAAACAATAGAGATGCATACACGATAAAATATTCGCGGTACCTCTCGCTCATATGACACCGCTGTAACGTGTCTATGCTATCACGTTTCGTGCGGTTTGTGAGTGGCCCATTGGAGGGGAGATGGAGACAAGGGCAACGCATCTTCCTAACAGTAATATGGATATCTGTGGGTGTTGGTGGTTGTCAAAAAGTTCCGTTTGTTCGTTTGACACCCCCCCCCCCATACTATAAAAAAACGGGTACTAGTCTGTAGTTGAAAAAATTTAAAGATAGTCGACAAGGTACTAGATAGACCTGTGGTGTAGCCACTTGTGAATATGAAATCAGAGTTTCAGATTATATTGCGTTCAGATACGAAAATCTTGAGTAAGAGCTAGTGTCATGCTGCATTTCAATGGAATTGGGCCGGCAGGTACTTCTCGCTCACGATACTGTGGTAAACTGACAGCTATGCTGTCACGTTTCGTGCGGTTTATGAGTAACCAGTCCCTTGGAGGGGTGGAGAAAAGGAGGGCAACGCATCGGCATAGTAATTGTGCAGATGTTCATGGACGTCGGCAGTCTGAGAAAGGGTCCAAATACTCGTTAGGGGGTCCATCCGGAATTTTAGAGTTCCTTAAAGAATCCTTAATCTTACAAGAGTCGTAGGGTCTTCAGCCGTGGTCAAATAACTTTTATAACTGTATTGTAAACAGTTCACGCGTCACCGGACTGTTGATAATTAATATGACGTACATATTAACAATAAGGACTGGGTAGCATCTATGCTCTTACGTTCTAGATAATTCGAGATATAAACAATGATGCTACTCTTAAAGTTATCAGTTAGGTACCTACTAGCGTCTAGCGAAGAAATCAACTCTTATACAATACCAGCGATCCGCCCCGGATTTGTCAGTGAATAACGAGCCGGATGTAGCTATCTTAATAAACTTAACATTTAAACCTTCCTTCAGAGCCATATTACAATTATATATTTGTATTGTAAATTTTGAAAAAATAGATCACATAAAGAATGGAGTGTCCATTTGGGGTATATCTTACAACATAGTATTTCGGTTAGTTTTTCCATAATTTTAATGTCTTTTTTTATACAATAGTACTACCTAGTACCTAAAAACTAGTTTACTTTTAAATTTACTAATTTAAAAGTATAAAATCTTAGTATCAGTGAGTATATGTAACATGTCCGCTCAGACGCTTATTAGGAGATCTCTCTACCTCATATCAACCTGGAACCGCTACAGATGGATATAGACAAGTAAAGATATGCTTGTAACCTACAAGCTAAGACATATATTATTACTACAATAACGCCGAAATATAGGCAATATTCAACTCGCAGAATTCAACTGCTGAGGAAGAAATGTTCTATAGTGGAGGTCCCGCGCCAGATGGCATAGCGTTGGACGTTCTCATGCCCGGTGGACTGCTGGCCTGTTCAAGGGAGCTGTCCGGGGAGCTGCTGAATGTGAACAGCTTGTAACCCGTGGCTTCTCACGCTCTCTGGGGTATGTCCAGTAGTGGACGTCTTCTAATCATGATGGTTTTTAATTCTGATTTTATTTAAGAGCTTTGAAGCTCCTACGCTTAAGCGTTGACACTATGCCAGCTCCATCGTGGCTCATTAGCTCCTTTTTCACTGATGTTTTACGAAATATGGCAAAAAATCTCTAATTTACAAAAAATATAAATTCGCAGTAATGATGATTCAATGTTATGGTAATGGTGACCATTATCGAAGTTTCATAATGACAGATAATGTAGTGTTCTAATGGTAAAATATTTTTTCAAATCCGTCCTTGGTTTCGGGTCCTATTCAATGCAAAGAAACAAACAATCAAATGTTGATCCTTTATAGTAATATAATATCTGTGGATTCATCACAGCACGTGAGCCTAGTCCTGTGTTAAGAACCGTAGACAATGGAAATGTATTTAAGATTTTTATATACTTAAAAAATCTTATATAGTTAAGGACCTTGACCTAGGCTTCTGGCGTAAGACGCGGACCAACCACCACGTTACCACCAGAGCCAGCCGCTCGTCAAACGAATGTTAGTATAGATTGACAACATCAATTGAGATTCGAGTTTTTAGCAGTTAGTGGTCGCCAGAACTTGGACAGATAAATAATGGCCTAGTATACGCAGTATGGTTCCTAGGTCAAGGCTATTACTCAAGATAATATATATATATATTATAACCCTCTTTCTCATTGAATGTATATTGCTTTCCGGCTATCGTATCCAGCTTAAACCGGTCAAAATGTTATTTCGCCGGTACAATATTTTGAAATGTTATACGATGCTGATAAATTTAGGATTCTTTATCAAAACAAACTAATATTCCTCCTACTTTCTTCTGATTAGGTTAGTTGCGGGTCCCAAGGCAGTTTTTAGCAACCCCTCGAGCTCCCTGCGATCGTATAAAGGGTCGGAATTATGCCACCATTTGTGACTCTGTTTCTTCTATGACTTCTTGTTCAACCTGGATACGTAGGAGAGGCAGTGTTAGAAGTGTGTGGTAGGTGAAGACCTAATCGGTCTAGCCAGATAAATAAATCCGTTAGGATCTTCATGACGTTTAGCGCTCGGCTTGGCCTGCCTACTGTTAGGCACTGAAGAGAGGATGTGATGTGATGTGTGTTACAAAATGGTATGTAACTAGGTATGGTATATAGTCCACCCGTGGCCATGGTTGTTGTAAAGCTTCTGAAACGTCGGGCTACATAAATAATTTAATAAACCGCGATAAATTCCGTAAAAGTAGTTTTATTGTAATGTAACTAGTAACAGATATTATGTAAGTAAAAGCTACGTGTGTTAAAAGTGTCATGTCACATAAGTACCTGCTCAGGAGTTCTGATGGTGGATGGGCCATTGAGGAGGCTGCGCTGAGGTGAACAAGTGTTGCACGACCATACAACATCACCGACGATACCACCAACAATGTGAAATTGGGAGTGGTAAAGCCGTTTGAATTAGTAATACTTGGTTTCATTTTATGACATAGAACGGGAACAAACGAGATATTAGAGCCGTTCGGTAACCATCCGCGCCCATTAACACCCTCATATAAAGACACGTTGCCTTCAATTACCCTATCCCCCCAATGGGTTACCGGCTACAAAGAATCCCGCTCGCAATGCGACAGCATGGACATAAGACGGACTTTTAAAGCAGCATCGTGTCAACAAGAGGTATCTCCCCGGTGAGGTATCTGAATTCGGCAACCGTGTAGCATAGCACTACCACTTACAAATGAATAAGTGTAACACTGAATTCAGAATCACTTACGTTCTTAATGACTTGTACCGCAGGCCGGAGCGACAAACGCGACACAATCAATTTTTTTGTTGTTCTTCCAGGTGGGATGTCATCTCCATGCAGGTCCGCGCTTAAGTCGGCCGTCTGAGCAGTCAAGGCGGTTATATCTAGCAGTGAAAGAATTTCACTGGCCCATAACATCCATAATCAACGTCGTGTGCTACCGTTACTTTCAGTTGATCGCTATTACATTATGTTTCTCTTATTATTAATCTAAATATTAAGTGTTCACTGTATTAAATAAACAGATCATAAATATAAAATAACTTACTGGCTGGTTGTGGAAGATAAAATACACTAATGACCCGCGACGGCCGCCAATTTCTTGATCAAAATTCGGCTATCGACTGTCACGAGTTCCGTACCCTAAGGGTAACCCTTACCTTTTGAGTGAAATCAAGATCATATTATGAGGACTCCTCCGTTTCTGTCTCCTGTCACCAGACTGAATCTCATAAACCGTGATAGATAGACAGTTCAAATTTCTGTACAAATTTTAACTGTGTTTGGTTTATGAAATAAAGAGATATGATGTGCTCTACTGCTGCTATAAAAACGAATACAAATTATTAAAAAAAAAGAACGATTTATTACAATATCTACTGACTATTCACACAGCAAAGCTATTCGATCTCTGAACAGGAGGAGGAATATAAATGCGGAAATTGAAAAATGCCAACGTTTTTGTTGTAACCCTGTTTCTATTGTACATGCAAGACAAAAGCTCCTAATTGTACACTACGTATATGGGTAGGGGTTTTTTGTTTTCCAACAATCCACGGGCCTGAAGTGAGAGTATTGTTACTGTCCGAACTCGAAACGAAATCCGAATTCATGCGGTTTGTGAGTAGCCGATGGTTCAATGGATGGGAGGGGAGGAGGGCGGCCATCAGCATAACAATTGTGTGGATGTCTATGGGCGTCGGTTCATGCGGTTCGAGGCATGCCAAAAATTATTATTATTATAATAGCCCATAAGCAATTTGATTAAGAGTGCGATAAATGATAATTTAAAAAATGCCCATGAGATAATGGAAAAACGTTCCAACCGAAACTCTCAACTCAATATTGTAGAGCACTGGAAAAAAGAAAATATTTAAAATTCTTAAATGAGCCCATGCCCAGCAGTGGGCTGATGATGAAACGCGTTATATTCCATTTATCAACATGTATTGTCACGGTATCTTTAATTTGTGAAGTTAATTGCATGTTATTATAATGTTGGTCACCTTTAGTGCCATTGGTATCTGAGCCTTGGTTTTGTTTTCATTACTATAGAGGACAATGACGGATCTCTCAAGTGCCCACGCATCCGCCGCTCATAATAGACTTGCAAATATTTCTATCCAGTACCGAATGCAGCTGAACCCGCATTTCGCCACCCTCGAACATTGCAAAAAAAAAAAACAAATATCCAGTATCCTTGTGTCAGCGCTCCCCTACCTATATCAAATAAATATGTTTTTAATACCCATCTGGGCACAACAATACAAGTAATAAACGTACATTATGCCACGTGTACGACAACACTATAAAATTAATCCATCGCCAAATTAGAGCTTTTGTTGTCGAATTATAGAATACCACTTAAGAATACAAAAGTTGAAGAGATAACTTGCCCTTAATAGATTTTTTTTTTTAATATTATAGGGGACAAACAAGCAGTCTGAGCGTTTTGATAACTACCGACGCCCATAAACATCCGCGCACATAGTTATGCAAATACCTCCTTTCCTCCTCCCCTCCAATGAGCCACCGGCTACTCACAAACAGCACTGAACGCGATAGCGAAGCTGTCACTTTACGCGGCATGAGCGAGAGTTAACCTCCTCGACTTAGGAGGGTTGGTCCTGTTTCGCTGTAATACAGCATGACACTACATCTAACATTAAATTTGCACAAAATCAAATAGCATTTAGTTGCAAAAATGTAACTTTAAACTTGTCAATTTATATTTTTCTTAAGATGTTGTAAGTTGTTGTAAGTTACAAAAGATATACAGCTAATAAAATTAAAAAAATAACTATTATACATTGATTGATGATTACAAACATACCAAAATTCACAGTCAGCATCTCAAACACGTCCGTATGAAAGATGAGCACATGACAAATTATTCACTTTGTAAAAATTACTTAAAGTCGTACGCGTAAGACTTCACAAAAAAGTATGTTCAAATTATGCACTTCTTTCAAATGGAATCTGCTTTAGAAAACAGCTTAATATCATGCGCGTAACATTTACTGCAAAAAAATATGTCTATAGCCAACGTTTTAGAATGACAGCTCAGTATGTCATCAGGTATTTTTTACTGGTGTAAATCAAGTGTAATAACACAACATAACACGAAAAAGATTAAAATGTTGCCTAGACTAGAGCCACTAGGTCAAGTCTCGCCATTGCACTGTCAAAAAATTCTTCCATCTCAAGTAGAGCCAAATTTCTAACGCTACACACCCTAACTTGAAAAGTATCAAAACTACTGGACCAACCGAACAAAATTTTTTTTATGTAGGAAGCTTGTATACACATGGCTGAGTGTTTGATAGTCCATTATTTTTAAGTTAAAAAACTTGAACCTTATTTTTGAGCTACTGTTTAAAAATAATAAACACCTGTTTCAGACTTTTGTGAAAACTCTATGCATAAGAGAGATGCGAGTTAAGAGCTATAGACAATTGTTAACATATTATATATGTATGACAAAGTATGTTTAGGCGTATGTGTTCCAATGAGAAAAGGAATTTGGGTCTACCCTCGAAATCTTTGTGACCTATGCCTTCTTATATTGTTTTATTAATAAAAATAACATTTGTAGGTGTGCAGAGCTAACATAATTTGTTTAATAAAAATATTCCTTTGGCATTGGGAACGACATAAAGCACCTTGGCACCAGAGGTTGATAACCGGGACATTAGACGGGATACAATTGAGGCCAGTGTGTGAGCGAGTTCAAGAGCAATTTAGGTTCCGTAGGTCAGTTCGCCGAAGGTAACCTTGACATTTATACAATGTCCACCTGTGTTCAGTGTTTATATACAATTTATATTAACATGAAAGATATTCCCAAAATGTGGCGACGAGTTTTTCCTTCGATAACGACCATTTTTTTTTTTTGTAATGGTTAATAAGTAACACATGAACTAGACCAGTCATAGGGCATACAAAAAAATGTTTAGAAATAACATAGAGAGAAATATGTACTTGCTTGCTTTGTTAAGATTACACCAGTCTGAAATTAGGCCACGCTACGTTTGATTTTTATTCTTGTTATCTACATAAGTAATTATATTTTATTGAACACGGGCCGTGGTTGATAAAAATGCATGCTCTTTTATCACTCTTAAAATTGTGTTAACCGTTTATATGTCGTCATCTTAGTTCTTACTAATATTCTCTCTCTTTCAGCCTCTTAGGCATTCTTCCCATCCGACTGTCTGCTTTTGGGGTCCGATTTCTGGCATTGCACTATGCAGAGTCGTCATGGGAAAGCGAAAATTTGGATGGATTTATGGATGTTTTTCTTTATTGGTTTGGCCCACCACTCATTCCTACCACTGCTACTCCTGTGTCGCCATGATCAACAGCAGAATCCACTATGATCCCATTGATATGATCGCAGGGAGATCGAGGGAAAATCTAAAACTGTCTTGGGACCCGCAACGAATTTAATCAGATGTAAGTATGAGGAGTAGGAAATAATTCCAATGCCCCTCTCTAATCAAAGCGGAGTCAGTACAAGATTGCATTGACTTATACAAGCCGAGAAAAGAGAGGGCAGCCAGGTGAAGCCCAGCTGCTGTGCGCTAAGGCGATGTATACAAATAAGTGACACGTTAATATTGACTACTTATTATATTCGGAATATTACGATGTATGTATGTTTGCTGCCAGTAACATTGATGACAATATTCTTTGAAAGCATGAAAGTTTCTCACGTTGTCCCCGAGGTCACCACAGTAAACTACTACAGTAACACTTCTAATTTTATAAAGCATTATATTTCGCTCGTCTTGCCAAAGACTATATTCCCATAAGGGTTTATGAATGTATGGATGTTTGTTATTCAATCACGCCGATACTATACGAGGACGGATACCTGCCGACACATTTGCCGGCTCTTCGTATGGAATGTATTTTTATGGGCGTCGGTCGTGAAAAGGCTCCGATTGTTCGGTTGTCCAATATTGTATAAAAAATGTGGTTTCTCCTCTTTTCCCACCACAGCCGGTGAGCATTTAGAAAAGGTGGTGACAACTGTGCGAATATTGATGAAACTTGGCAATGTTGTAACTTCCGTAACACTTACGCTGTATAAAAACTAACTTTCGCACCTGGTTTTTATGTAACCCACGCGGACGAAGTCACGAACATCTGCTAGTTTTATATAGTTTAGTTCAATATCATTCAAAAGAGTTTTCTTCGCTTTCGGGTTGTGACCGAATTCTCTTCGATTTCAAGACATTATTTGAGTAAATTACCGACCCCGTTTAGCAATTATCGCTTTGAAAGGGACCATAGATTGTAATCAGTGGCTTATAAACGACGTTATAAAAATATAATTACAATGTCTACATTGAAGAGAGTAATACCCCGAGTCATGTCCAGAAGTACAAGTATTCTGAAAATAGAAGCACCGTAAAACCGACGCGACGAGACGAATTTCCAGGAGCCAGGGGGTCAGACAGTAAAAAACAACTTGAAGAACCATTTATGAATTATGCGGACGAACACACATGTCAGATACGATGTGTTTCACGTTCCTTTTGTGTTTTCGCAGATCAGGGTTTTCAGTTGAAAGTCATTAAACTTGTTATGTATTTTAATTACTAGCCAGTGGGCAGGGAAGATATTTATATAGTAATATATATATAGTATCAATATAGTGGCGTAGTAAGCGTTATACACTTGGTACTGATGATATAAAATGATTTTTCTGTTATAAAAAAATCATTGTTGAATAAAACTTGTAGTATGAACCTTAAAAGAGGAAGCTTCCCCCTTCTGCCGTCCATTCTTACTATACCCACCCTGGCCTTTTTTCAAGAATTTTTCAGCGTCTCACTAGCATCCATGAGGCATCCAGTCAATTGAAATGAAATGTATTTTTTTTATTCAAATAAAATTATGAAAAGAAAACAGTCTAGTAAGAGGGGTTTTATAGCATAATTAGATGGCGAGCACAACAGACGCCTAGTATACACAATCCGTATAGAAGTTAAGTTGACGCGTTGCATCCCTTCAGCCCAATTTGACTGAAATGCAGCATTAGCGCAAGCTCTTACAATAACACCTATCGCACAGATTTGACTGTAGAGCCAATATATAAAACTCTACTAACCCTATAGCAATCTGTTTAAAATTGTTATTTATTTTGAATCAGTCATTATATTTATTATTATTAGATATTCTTCTTTTTTAATTTAAAATAGTTTGACAACTTGTAAATAGAAATAAGCAATAAGCTTAATTTGTTATCAAATAAAGATTTTTTATTCTGAAATAAAGGTACTATTTACTTATAACTATATGAAAATTCTCACCCCTAAAATCCAAAATAAAAAGAGGTCACATGCAATAATGCATGCACTTGGATATGAATGCACCGACGTCGATATCAATTGGACTACATCCTCCTTTCTCAAGACACTTTTTATGTGCGCAAATTGTTAAGTGTAAAGTGGTGTCATTTGCACAAATCATTGCAACAATAATGAGACTAAATTTGTAAATCGTTCTTGGTACAATGTCCTTATTACATGACGATAAAATTAGACTCAATGCACATTGTGATCGTATTAGGTTTTGATGTTGAAATTCGACCCTAAAGCATTACGTTTTAGGTTAGTTAATTTCTATTAATTTGTTGTATTTTACATGATTCATATGAAGCGGGATATATAGTTGTCCCAACAGTCATGGTCATCTTCCTGAATCATTCATTTTCGTCAGTGCCGAGACGGTCTCCTTTTCCATGATAATGTTAGTTAAATTCACTGTTACATACAGCGTGAACAAAGTGGGGAAGTTGCCCTGAGTAGAAGCCTTATGAGCCAACGTTGGTATAAGTCTAGAAGTACGCTAACGCGTTCCCGGGTTCTGTCCTCAATTGACGGGAACACCGTTTGCGGTAGTAGGTATTCAGTGTCTTCGGGCGCTGCGTTGAGTATCTCACGCACAACAGTATGCGTCAATGAATCCCCAACGTAAAAACAAAAAGGTACCTACATGTTATTAAAATATATTTTTAAAGTGAATAATAGCTAATAACATATAATAAATAAATATATATTTTTTTCTTTTTTGCTTGCTTCACTCAATTCGTAAGGACCTTTCAAACTTTTTAATATTCAAAATTTGCTTTCAACCGTTTTATCACTAACATCGCCGCCTGCAGCTAACTCGAACGTGGAACGAACTTTCAATGTATCCGCTTCCACAATAGCTTTCAACTCTTCATTATTAACTTGGGTCTCAGGCCGTCCACGGGGCTTGTTCTGCACTGTACGATAATGCGATATTAGTAAGTTTTTAATTTTGTAAAATGAGTGACGCAAACAGAAAAAAACAGTAGAAAAAAAAAGGAATGACGATCATCCAAGCACAAATACATGAGTAAATAGCTGTAAAAATTAGAATTTGGAATGCCTTACCAAAGAGGAGAAATTCGTAATTGAATTGACCAGTACAAGAAAACGCCAATTTCATATGTATAGACCTAATATCTACCGTCAAGAGTTAAAAAGAATATAAGTATTAGCCCAAATATACAACATATTATGAACTATGTTTAAAGAACTACTTCCTACGTTTAAAAGCTGTACCTTCCATCGTGTGCTCATGACATGAAACGATGCTTTTAGAAGCTCGGAACACCCCACCCCTACCCACCGAAAGTAAAATTCTGAGCAATATTTAAAAAGTAGATAGGGACCAGGTAGGTAAGGTTATGGGTTTTTAATTCATATAAATCGAACGATACGAAATCGATATTTAATAGTATTTTACATGAGTAGTAGCTGCCTACATACGTTACCCTCTTGACGCAGTCTGGTAAATAGGTACCTCATACCTACCTGCTTTATGCTGACGGAAGTGTCCAGTTCAGTTTCATCGGTGACTATAGGACACGTCGGGT
Organism: Eumaeus atala; assembly: GCA_017140195.1. Lineage (NCBI taxonomy): Eukaryota > Metazoa > Arthropoda > Insecta > Lepidoptera > Lycaenidae > Eumaeus > Eumaeus atala. The sequence continues at coordinate 313,133 of JAFELO010000214.1, read as the reverse complement.
GACGGTCTAAATGAGATTGTGGATACTAGGAGGACAGACCTCCTTTCCCGCTGATGGGAAATATAAGATTAATTTAAAAAAACTGTTACTATCTTGGCTCAGAGGACCAGGTCCCACGCCCACCTCCCCCTAACGAGGGGGTCAGCGCACGCGCTACATCTATAGTAGGCCTTGCATTCTCGTGGGGGCTGGTGGAGCTCGTTGAGCTATCATGACTGGGGGGAACTGTCCCCCCCATTTCAATAAGGGCGAGCGCTACGAATGATCCGTACCTAGTTGTTTTTACACTTCATAGGTAAAACCCTGTGTCAATATCTTGTTCAATGTCATCTCAATGTTGTTGGTACTTATATACAATTCCGTTAGCGATAAAATCGTTACTTCAGCGTTCCGCGGGGTACGGAATGTACCAAAAATATTGATGCCTTCACAATTCTACTCATAATAACAACACCTTCGTCGGTTTTCCGATAAGCTCGTTCGATAAGGAAACATACAGTTCCCCGTATATTTCCTGCATGTAGATACAGGTGAAGTACCTATATAATACTTAAGGTGTAGGCATCCGTTTTTTTTATCGTTTGGAAAAGCAAAACATCAGTTTTACGTGAAAAACTAGTCATACTTACCTTTTGAAACATTCGCATGTCCGAAACAATTTCGAACATGAGTATGACTTTCAAATACTTTAATTACCTGCACGGAGTCAGTAAGCAATTTTAAGTTTTTTTTTTATTAAAGAACTTCTTTAGAATCATTGCGATATGAAACTATGAAACAAATGCGAGATCACGACACACTTATTTTTATGTAGGTAACCTGCCTCGAGGTCTAGTAGTAGGTAAGTCTTCGGACTTTTATTTAAAATTGAAAAATCCTAAGAAGAAGTAGATCCAACCCGGGACTCGAACCCAGGTCGTCACAATTGTGGTGGGACATCCTTACCACTAAACCACGCGGCAGACAGGCTTAACATATTCTTTGTAATAAATAGGTAGGTACATAGGCACTAAGGTACACCTACTGAACCGTAAACGTTATTCGGAATCACGCCTGACGCCACGCCTGGTGTTGAGGTAATTTATATGCTTTTGTGTTTTACGAGCTATGATTTTATCAGAGTACACCGGCATATCAAGATCTTTTGCGACACTTGATTAGGTATTCATAAAGGATAGTACATTGTTTTAGCGGAATTCATTGTGCATTGTTCGATTCCGCTAGTACGGTTGGATACGGTTTTTTTTTTGAAGTTTTACAAAATATTTTAATATCGATTTTGTCGAACTAATTTGTGATCATAAAATAAAACATAGGTACCTTTTACTTGCTGTTTTTATATAGTATTGGGGGTCAACGCGCAATCTTTTCTTTCAATTCTTTCGACGACTAACGATGCCCATAGGGATCCGCGAAATTTTCTCCCTTTCCTTCTCCCCTTCAAGGGGCTAACACATTTTCACGAATAGTTCCCTAATGGGATAGACAATGCGGACGGAGCGCCACAAATCACCTGCCATATCCTATTCCACATTCATAGTCCTCTTCATACAAACATGCCGGTTGTGGAGGCTCCTGACACTACCTACGGACAGCACCTAATCAATCTCATCGTGACCTAAAGACTTGGCAACGATAACCTGCCTATATGCAATGGCGTAACTATATACGTCATGGCCAGTGGCAAATTCATCAAGATTCAAAGAGCAAATACAGACAATAAACTGTATTCGGGGGCCCCGTCCACCAGTAGAGAGAAGCGGAAGCCAGTGAATAGTACATGTCCATGCCAAACT